>CM074444.1:28756598-29306598 GCA_037101425.1 Elopichthys bambusa | reverse complement strand
GAGCCATGTCGCAAAATGGGTTAAGACATGCTTTTTTTTTTGGCGTTAAATAATGGCGCAAATACTAGTAAATTGATGAGCGCAAATATTAGTAAATCGCGTTGCGTGATTCATTAAAATACTCTCCTCCCATACATTTTGCGTCTGAAAGGGAAACAAATGCATATGCAATAAGGTCAGTCGCAAAAACAACCCTGTCCACGCCTTTTTAACGCTAATTTTGCACTGCGGGTAAATCCCAAGCGGCAACCTCCTCCAGTTTCTCTTGAAGCCAATATGGAAGTGACTTATACTGCAATTCATCAACTGACTGCTAGGGACAGGCTCCAAAAGAGAGCTGAAACTCACTGAGTCCCATGTTAAAATGTCCAACTTTACAGCAGAAAGAAACTTGTTTACAGGCTGGTACAAATTGTGGTTTTGCTCTATACAGCTGATTTTGCCCTTCATGACAACTCTGAGGGGGGTGAATTTTTATTAGAACTCATCAGTTTAAATTAAGCCTTAAAGTTCTGCATAATTAAGGGCGTGGCCACTTGAGTGACAGGTGGATTGCTGCTGTCTGTTAGCCGCCACGTTACCTCAGCTAATTCCAGCTGCCGAACTTGGCATCTCTGCCATGTTTTTTGGAATTATTTCATGAAATTATCAAATAATATGGCTTGCCGTGATTATGGTCGAGACAGATGTGCATCTGTGTAGATGTGCACACATGCGGAAGATAAACAGAACACACGTTGTTGGATCGTCTTGACATTGGCTAAATGTTTTGTCCGCCAGATTTACTACAGTGACAATAGAGAATATGCCTCTCAAGACACCATAAACTCCGACAGCACTGCTTGGATATTATAACTAAAACTGATGCACTATATTGAAAACTTATACTTTGGACATGGGTTCATTTGTTTGTGAGAGTCCAATGTATACGATCATATACAGTTTTACAACATAAACGCTGCTCAGGTTGCATAATTTCTTGAAGAACGATGATGGAGAGCAGATCATTCAGAATAAATGTGATGCAAACAATGGACAATATATCAATATTTCATAGATTTATCACTTTTGTGGACAAAAACTGTGACGGATAGGATTCATCTCACGATCGCTATTTCATTATAAGGGTATGAAGTTGATTTTGCGTGTTATCATTTGCACACCGATATAAATTACAATGACTGGTGCTGGAGCATCTATATCATAAAAAAGACACCGTAGATTGACAGTAAACCTTCAGAACTTTCTAATGATATAACTTATCTTTATTAATATTTTAGTCTAAGATAGCTCCTTAGCCTGCTAACATGATCACATCGTGCTTGGGGTGGGGGGCGTGGTTTCAGCAACCAGGCACCTCAGTTGCTCTGCAGCCATGTAAAACTCTTTCCACAGAGAGAACACACATAAGGCCTCTCACCTGAATGAACTTCCAGGTGATCTTTTAGATGTGATGATGAAATAAACATTTTACCACACTGATCACAGTGGTTTTTCTCCAGAGTGACGGAGCAGATGATGTCTGAGATCTGATGCTTGAGAAAAACTCTTTCCACACTGAGTGCATGTAAACGGTTTCTCTCCAGTGTGAATTCTTATGTGTGTCTTTAAGTTTGCTTTTTGTCTGAAACTCTTTCCACACTGAGAGCAGGTGTGCGGCTTATTAGCTTTTGTTCTTTGAGTTTTGATGCTCTGCTTTTCCTCCTCTGCTTCATGTTCATGTTTTTGCAGTTTCATCTCCTTCCAGTCTAAAATAAAAATATTATGTGGTTAAAATAAGTTCAAGTGAACTCTGATTTAACAGAAGAAAGCAACAGAGTATCAAGTATCAGATCTTTGATGTTTTATTTCTTTTATTTTCTTGTTAACCTCTCGACACGCACTGACCCGACCTTGGGCTTGACGTCACTTTGTTACCATGGTTTACTTTTACTATACAGAATATGTAAAATATTAAGAATGATAACAAATTATCCATCATTTGAAAATTTGGAGGATTTATTGTCAATGTACAGTTTCTGTTTAATGATATAGATGGTCCGGCTACAGTAATATTGTAACTGGTGTCGGGAGTGCAAATAACAACATGCCAAATCAAAACGGGACTTTTGTTATGAAATAGAGATCATAGGATATACCGCACTTGGGCAAAATGTCCATTAGTGTCAACTGAAAAACATCCAACAGCAATTTTTGTCCAACAAAAGCATTAAATCCGTGAAATACTGATATACTGTCAATTGGAACATCGGATTTCGCCTGAACAATCTGCTCTCCATCATCTTTCTTCAATAATTACGCAATCTCAGCACTGTTTATATTGCAAAACTGCATACGATCGTATACATTAGACTCTCACAAACAAATGAGCCTGCCTCCAAAGTTTATTTTTTAAAACAGGGTGGTAGTTTTACTTATAATATCCAAGCAGTGCTGTCGGATTTAATGACATCTTGACAGGCATATTCTTCAGCTATCGTCACTGTCCTAGCGCAGGACTGTTAGTCACCCCCAAGTCTAGTCTGGTGACTATGGGAGTTAGGGCTTTTAGTGTTGTGGCTCCGAGGTTGTGAAATTCCCTTCCTCAAGACATCCGTCAAGCATCTCCTTCAAAAATCTCTTAAAAACACATTTTTCTGAATATTATTCCTCTGCTCACAGTCTGTACATCTTTACCCTACCCTTGTAAGTGACTGTGTGTTGTGATGATTATCTTGTCCTATTCCTTAACCTATCTCTGTAAAGTGACCTTGGGTGTTGAAAGGCGCTATATAAATAAAAATTATTATTGTTGTAAATCTTGATGGCCAAAACTTTTAGCCAACACCAAGATGTGTGCGCTGTTAATCTTCTGCATATGCACATTTTATGATTATGTACAGCCGTCTGGTCCATTCAGAAGACAGATCTTGTCTGACAGGCGCACCTGTCACTGTTATTCTTCTGCATCCCAGGCCGCACTCTTTTTCTTTTTTTATTTATTGAAAAGCAAATTCTTGTCGCCCAAAAATGTTTTATTTTCCTCACGAGGATGTTAGAGAAGAAGCAAGGAGGAGAATGAGTCAGCGGCAGAATCATGGCGATGCTCGTTCTGTATGGGCGGATGCCATTTGTAAGTTGAGACAATCAACTGTTTTTGGAGATTCAATCATGTATTTTGCCTGAATGATTGGCTATCGTTGTGCTAATAATTTATGTATAGACTCCTGCTTTTTTTACTTTATTTTTTTGTTATATTAAATATCCTCAAACTTGAAACAAGTTCTTAAGACGTGTGGCTTTCGGCACATTTGCATTCCATTATATTTCAGCTTGTCTAACTTGTTTTTTTTTTTTTTTTTTACTTATATTAATTCTAAAAGTTGAATTGTCTTTCAAATCATACAACTATGCTCATAATTAAAAGGGTTTAGAAAAGAGTAGTTCAAGCATGTAATTTTCCTGTTTTGGTCTCAAAAGGGGAGGTGCTTATTAAAGGGTTATTCCATTTAAATTGTGGATGACAACAGCTATACAAGACTATGATCATTTCAATGCCTTTTCTGTATCATTTATCATCTCTAATTTGCTCATTATTTCAAAGCCACCAAATCTGTTGCTTTATTAATATCTCTCAGCAGTCAATAATGAAGAATCAAGAATGGACACCAACCTATTTGTTCCTCAGTATCTTCATGTTTTATTCTGGATGGTTCTGGATCACTCATGTCTTCAATCTCCTCTTTAATAAACTCCATCTTCACACAGATTTCAGCTGCTACACCTGGAGTTTGTCCTTGTCTTGTAGGATGATGTGAATATTCCCAGTATTTATTGGTGAATTGTTGTGGGAGGAGCTTCACTGCAGGTGTGAACTGTGATCACTGTGCGATACTGACGCCCACAGGACCACATCTGGAAAAAAATCAAAGATAAGTTATTTAATTTATACTGGATTACTTTAAAGTGCCCATATAACGCCATTTTAAAGGTTCTTCATTTTGTTTTTGGAGTCTCCTGCGATAGGTTTAACACTTTAATCTCCATTGCACATCACCTCATTTCTCAAAGAGTCAGAAAACAGTTTGTTTGAAGTTTCTGCCTCTCTAAGCTCCTTCTTTCTATGAGCCTGCATACCTTTTCTACAGTAGTATTGTGATACTAATCCTTTTTTTTAAACGGTAGTATCATCAATATGGTAGTAAATACACTATTTATCCAATCATGAATTTTGTCATTTAGGATTTCTTGAAAATACTATGGAAAAAATCTCATCTTGTTCTCGTGAACCAAACCTCGTGTCTAGTCTCATGAACTAAATATCTCGTCACACCCCTATATAAGAATGTATTCTCACAGTTTTTCTCATCTGACCACTTCTGGAACAGGTGCAATAGTTAGTTTCTAGAAATATCAAAAAAAAAAAAAAAAGCTTGAACACAAGCAGCGCTGCACTTAAAAACATTATATTAGACATCAAACTGAGGAAAGTGAAAAGAAGATGCCATTAAAACTTTTATGAAAAAAGTAATTTCCCTTCAGACATGCATTCAAATAAAAACTCTTCAGAGCACTAATCACGTGAATGTTCTCTTTCAATACCATTTTTGGGAATTTTTACTAGTCAAAGTTACTTTATAGATATCTGCATGCAAATAAGCCTCTTCCTAAATATTTTATTAACTAATCCTACCTAGGAAACTGTTGCCATCCGCCACTTTGTCTGAATTCTATAATAAAGGTCCTGCGTGTTTGGATCATCATATACTGCTTTATAAAGAAGTTATTCAAAAATATGAAAATAAAAATTAGTAGTTATTTGTCCTGTTGTATATCAAAGTATGATAATGTTGAGATGTGCATGCTGTGGGTTAAATTGTGTTAGCATTCATTCCGAAACAAACACTTGCCATAATATTAAAATAACTATTTAGTAGAATATCACCATCACGGATCTGTTGCTAAACACTCCCACCTTGTGAGAAATTACATTAATGACACCTGAAAGTAAACCTGCATCGACACAGAAGGCACAATCCATATAAAACGTAATGTATTATTAATGTATGTTAGTACTAGTTAAACTTTTAATAACTTAATCTATAAAATCAGCCTTCAGATTTTTTTTTTGACTATTTTTGTCTTATTATTCTTGTCTGTAACGCGTTTATTTATTTTGTACTTCACATTTTTGGTGTGTAATTTCATTGTTCTTCAGTGTCGTCTTTTCAAAATGTATATTAAATAAAATCAGATGAGCAGTTTTCGGTTCTCTATCGTTATTGAACAAACACTCCAGTTGGTTCGTTTTGCAAAATGATTCAATTAAAATCACAGCGCTACATACCTGACATGATGGAGACCTTTTACCACATATTAATGCATCCAGATGTAATAATTCCTGAAGTAGCTTTTCTCTACATGACAACAAAAGCAGCAGACTACAGTTGTTAGCAGTTAGCATTAGCATTATCCACAAGACGCGTTGGGGCGGGACTCTGGTGTAGGGCTGGAGGTGAGTAAATTCAGTTTCACGTCACACAACAGCAGATTCGACTAGGAGCGGGTACAGTTGCATAGCCCATCTGAAAACATAATTGTGACTAGAAATGTCTCTATTTATTTCTACGAATGGGTCTTAAATAGTAGTATAGCCAAAACGTATTTAGAGGTATCGTTTTCGTGAAGAAACACTTCGGGTGTGTTGGACTTGGTGCTGCGAAGATTGAAGGAAATGCTAGTTAGATTGTTTTTTAATGATGCAAAAAATACAGAAAGTACACAAATTTAAGTTGTTAACTTGCTTTTTATTTATTTTTATATACTTTTAAAATTATTTCAAAAAAAGGTTTATTGTTGAACTTGCATTTGTGGATATAAAATTCACACACGAGCACAGTTTCACAGACAGGGCTTAGACTAACCCAGGATTAGGCCTTAGTTCAATTAGGGTATTTAAGTAGCTTTTATGAACATACCCTAGAACATCGGTTCTCAAACTTTTTTGGTTTAAGTACCCCTTATGATTTTTTCAAGTCAAGTACCCCTCGACCAGACAACAACATTTTGCTTTTAAATACAGCGAAATGATATTGATCCCAGAGGCTGGAGAAACAGTGTAGCAGCCAGCAGCTGCCAATTTGAGTCCTGAATAAGAATAACAGTGAGAACAAAACTGAAAAATGTGTAATCTAACTTAGATTATTAACCTTACTTTCATGTTATAAGTTACTAATTGTTTTTGTGTTCATTGAGATATTGTTTAAAATGTTACTTTTCAAAGACTCAGTTACGCTGAGCACTGTATGTCTCTATACAAGTCTAGTATGGCCATTTGTATCCATTTGTCAGTGATCCTTTCAATGGGATACATGGGCCTGTCCTTCTCCTAAGATCTTTGACATTCTTGGTGGCAGGGAAGCTACAGCTGTTCTCAGACTATTTTCAAGGCAAAGTCTGTGGCTTTGTTTCGTTTCAATCATGGGTCATTGCTGAAAATGAGGTTTCACAGAGGTAGGTAGAGTCAAATGGGAGTAGGTGTTCCAAAGCGCTTTTCCCAAGCTCAAGGTGCTCTCTCTTTTCACACACACCCAAAACTCTGTCAGGGAACAGTTTTCAAAAGTAGTCTGTGGATAAATCCAGTAGCTCCTCCCTCAGATGAACAGGTAGCGTGCCATGGTTGCTTTCGGAACTGTAAATGGGTTTCTAACCCGAGTGTCCATCCAGAAAGGTTTTTACTGTGTCTCTCCCCATATTCTCACTTATGACGAAGCTATCAAACTGAAGAGAACAGCTAAATCGCCCTCTGCACACAGTATCTTCCACAGCTCCGCCTTTCTTGAGAAAACCACCAACTCGGTCATAAAGTTTCAAAATCGTAGTGTCCCTGCCTTGCAGACTGAGATTGAGCTCGTTCAGTTCAGTAAAAATATCTGCTAGATACGCTAGTTTGGCAATCCAATTATTGTCCTTAAAGAGGCCAGAGGGGACGCATTGTCTGACAAAAAGCAACACACCTCATTTCGCAGCTCGAACAGCCTATTCAGTACTTTGCCTCTCGAAAGCCAGCGGACTTCGGTGTGTAAAAGGAGTTCAGTGTGTTCAGATCCCATGCCATCACATAATCTCCGAAACAGATGTGCACTCAGTGGTCGCGACTTTATGAAATGTATTGCCTTGACAGGAATTAAGCTCTGGGCTCATCTTCTTTGATGCCAGGGCTTCTCTGTGTATAACACAGTGTGTCCACAGGACGTCGGGATTCTTCTGCCTTTATATGTGCGCGATAAGGTCTTTGAAACGACTCGTCATTGATGCTGCTGCGTCAGTGCACACACTGGTACAGGATTTCCAGCTGATTTCATGTTCTGAGAGAAATGAACAATGTTTAAAATATCCTTTCCAGTTGTTCTCCCCTCCAGTGTTTTGCAAAAAAGTACGTAATCGCGAATGTCACTGGTATCCACATATCTTGCCAAAGCAACCAATTGCACCTGTCCACTGATATCAACCAATTCATCCAATTGAAGTGAAAATGATTCACTAGCCCTGAGTTTATCCATCACCTGCTCAACTATATCAGTCCCCATCTTGTCAATTCTAGACGAAACTGTGGCATTTGACAGCAGTACAGTTTTGATCTTGTCTAAAGCGGCTAAATGGATTTTTAGCTTTCGCCAAAAGTAAAGACACAGCATACAATGCTTCGAGTGCTTTTGCTGATGCACTTGTGGCTTTTTTTATGTTTTCTTGGCATGATTTGAATTTCTGAAAAACTCCAGTGAGTTTCCGGCCTGATGTGGGTGTTTAGTCCGGAGATGCCGTTGAAGATGAGATTGCTTTATTGCGCTGTTAGCTAACAGCTCACCGCATAAAAAGCACAGTGCTGAGGGAGGGTTATGTGAAGTAGATGTAAATCCCATCCCGAAACTGGTGGTATTTTTGAGGCTCTGGTTTGTTTGTTTTTTAGTATGTTCGTCTTCTGTCAGAGAAGCTTGTCCTCTTTTAAGAAGCCACCTGTCCATTTTATCGCAACCTCTCCTAACCTACATTATTTCGCGCGCAGACACTGCTACCGATGCAGGATCCGCTGCTCAATAAATAACTAATAAATTGAAATGCATTTTAAATTTATGACTTCATTTTCAATACATCTTTGTGTAGTCCTCAATTAATATAAAAATACAATAACCTATTTTCATGATTTATTCCTAAATGTCAGTTTCCACTTTCTTTCATGTACCCCCTGCAGGACCCCTAGGGGTATGCGTACCCCCATTTGAGAACCACTGCCCTAGAAAATACATTATTGCTGTGCATCTTGAGAAAAAACAATGGCACTGACATATTTTAAGATATACTTTCAGTTAAAACAGCTCAAACATGCATTTTAGTCTGGGATTAGCTTAAGCCTTGTCTGTAAAACTGGGAGATGATCTCTCACTTCATCATGTGCTTTCTGGTGCAGTTTAAAACTTTTCAGCCATGAAAAACTCTTTCCACAGAAAGAACACACATAAGGTTTCTCACCTGAATGAACTTTCAGGTGTCGTTTTAGATTTGATGATGAAATAAAATCTTTACCACACTGATCACAGTTATATGCTTTTTCTCCAGAATGACGGAGCAGATGAATTCTGAAACCTGTTGAATCTTTGAAACTCTTCTCACACTGAGTACAGTGGTACGGCTTCTCTCCAGTATGAACTCGCTCATGTGATTTCAGGTGTGGAGACTGAGTGAAACTCTTGTCACAATATGAGCACTTGTAAGGTTTTTCTCCAGTATGAATTCTTCGGTGCCGTTTCAGAAACCTAGATGTTGTAAAGCTCTTCCCACAATCAAAGCACACATGATCTCTCGCTTCATTATGTGTTTTCTGGTGCAGTTTAAAACCATCCATCCTTGAAAAACTCTTTCCACAGAGAGAACACACATAAGGCTTCTCACCTGAATGAACTTTCAGGTGTGTTTTTAGATTTGATGCCAAAATAAAATCTTTACCACACTGATCACAGTTAAATGGTTTTTCTCCAGAGTGAACGTGTAGATGAAATTTGAGGCCCGATTGACAAGTAAAGCTCTTTCCACACCGAGTACATGTATACGGTTTCTCTCCAGTGTGAATTCTTATGTGTCTCTTAAGGTTTCCTTTGCGACTGAAACTCTTTCCACACTGAGGGCAGGTGTACAGCTTATTATCTTCTTTTGTTCTTTGAATTTCGATGCTATGCTTTTCCTCCTCTGCTTCATTCAGTTCATGTTTTTGCAGTTTCATCTCCATCCAGTCTAAAAAGAAAATATTATGTGGTTGAAATAAGTTCAGATGAACTCTGATTTAACAGAAGAAAGCAACAGAGTATCAAGTATCAGATATTTGATGTGTTAAAGGTTAGTTCTGTCATTTTCTTGTTAATCCATTTAATATGTGGATGACAACAGCTATTCAAGATTATGACCATTTATGGATCTTTTATGTTGAATTGAAAAATCTGAAACCAAATCTGTTGAACTGAAGCTTGGTTTCCTTAATGTTTCTCAGTACTCAACGATAAAGGATCAAGAATGAACACCAACCTATTTGTTCCTCAGTATCTTCATGTTTTATTCTGGATGGTTCTTGATCACTCATGTCTTCAATCTCCTCTTTAATAAACTCCATCTTCACACAGATTTCAGCTGCTACACCTGGAGTTTGTCCTTCTCTTGTAGGATGATGTGAATATTCCCAGTATTTATTGGTGAATTGTTGTGGGAGGAGCTTCACTGCAGGTGTGAACTGTGATCACTGTGTGATACTGACGCCTACAGGACCAGATCTGGAAAAATCAAAGATAAGTTACTGAATTGATACTGGATTACTTTAAAGTGCCCCTGTTATGCTAATTTTAATGGTTTTTAATTTTGTTTTGGAGTCTCCTGCAATAGGTTTTCCACTTTAATCTTCTCATAATATACATTGCACATCACCTCATTACTCAAACAGTTTGTTTGAAGTTTCTGCCTCTCTTAGGCCCTCCTTTCTATGAGCCTGCTCTGCTCTGATTGGTCAAATGGCCCAATCAGTTGTGAATGGTCTACAGCTTACAGTGCACATCAGAAACAAAACGCCAGTTACCTGGAATTGCCGATGTCTCGTTTTGGTAGTACAGAATCAATTCCTTCTTTTAGGAGACAATATCATTATTTGTTCTACACTCTGATCTTTGAAATCCTTTTTACTTTCACAAACAGCTATATTACGCACTGCATGAAAGTAATTTTAAAAAAGCATAATAGGAGCACTGTTCAGCAAACGTATTGTGCCTTTAATTAAAAGTTTAAAAAAGAGCATTTTGATGATTACATATTAGTTGTGAATAAAACAGCTCTAGGTTGCTAATTTTTATGCAACCCAGGATATGGTGAGGATGAAACAGGGGACAGGTTATATTATTCAATTAATAACTAAACTAATTAAAGTTTAATTAATTTATCAGGAGAAAGGGTCTGAAATGATTTTTAAAAATAGCAGCTCAAGCATCACTTAATCAACATCATATTATCTGTATAAATTATAAATAATATAAAATATAAAAAAAATAATGTAAATCTATTCTTATATATAAGAATGGGGTTTAGGCATGTGACGGTATCAAATTTTCATGTTGCGATAACTGCTGATATACGGAATTATCACAATATTGAAATAAGTTGCAAAAAAGTGTTGTCATAGTATAACAGGTTTAAGAACTCTTTCTTATAACAAAAATAACTCTGAACATTTAAATACAATAATAATAATAATAATAAGGCATTGAACACAAAAAATAAAGTAAAATGTTTCAAACAGATTAAAGTGCAAAAGAATTATAAAGAACAATAGGTAACACTACAATATGGTCTCATTATTTAACGTTAGTTAATGCATTAACTAAGATCAAGAATGAGCAATAGCTACATTTGTTACAGAAAGTATTATTTTTTGTTAATGTTAGTTAAGAAACACAACTGATCATTGTTAGTTTTAGCTCAGATTTCAGATATCTATAAAATAATAGTTACAACTCTTGATTTTAGTAATGTTACTGAACATTAACTAAGAAATTAACATTAACGAAGATTAATAAATGCTTTGTAAGTATTTTTCATTGTCAGTTTGGTAATAATGAATTAACATGTTGACTAATGAAGTCTTATGTTACTGAACAATAACAAATAACATTAATCAGAACATTTTCAATCATTATAAAGCATGTTGTAGTCCAGATTTAAATAAAAAAGTTTGAAAATAAATAACCTATTAAGTATTAAGTATTTGGTGCTGTGATAAACAACATTGCGAATACAAAAAACTGTCAGTTTGAAGCATTTTAAATAGCTGCTTTGTTTACAGGTTTTCCGGGGTAACCGCTGCATTTCTGCTGTTCCATCAGAGTGAACGTGCTCCTTCATTCAGTGCATCTTTACTCGTTCTGCCATGTGATTCTTTGAATAATTTGTAATAAATAATTATTGTGCTTTAAACATTACAATGCTCACAATAACTTTCATTAACTCTACAAGTAAATCCACTTCACTTCAAAATATCTCACTTCCTGTTGGATTTTCAGATTTTGCACCCAGGTGTCTAAATGTGTCTACTGATTTTCATACTTGTCTGTACGCAGGGTGCTTAATTGAAATTTTGTAGGTTGGCGCTATCGAGCGCTATTTTGCCACACCTAATTCTGAAACCCAATTTTCACCACTTCTGATGTGTGTGCAAAGTTTCATGAGTTTGAGCATGTTTAGGCCCTCAAAAATGTGATTCATTTTGGAGAAGAAGAATAATTGACCGAGCAATTCCAATAGGGTCCTCACACCATTGGTGCTCGGGCCCTAATTATAGTGATGGCGGCATGTTTGTTTCTCTGGCGCACAAGGTCTATAGAAATAAAAAACATTTCATTCAGTTGGATAACGATCACTTCGGTTCTAAAGTCTTGTAAGCGTCTGCTCTGCTCATCCATCATGAGCTGCAGAATCACATTTAGTGCGCAGTTCGCTGATAATGTGAATGACTGACAAGACAATGGCGGAGGATTCGATATGCAACAGAGCCTAAAGACCAGGGTATACTTCATTTTCCACATTCCGCTCCATCTCACACACAGTTGAGCACGTGAGGCTTTCAAAGTATACTCATTTGGCCGTAAGACACCTTCGACGCATGTGCACTACCTAGTGGACTTTTTTTAAAGTACTCAAGTCACTCGCACATGCAATGTTGTATGTGCACTGTCCGCGCTAGTTGTCAAAAGTACCGAATTTGAAAGCGTTTTGAAAGCAGGAGCGGGAGCGTTTGAAAGCTCCTGTGTATCTGTGTAAGCACTCAGTGAAGAGCATAATTGATGACTATTTACAATGTTTTTACAGTGTTGATCATTTAAGCCAATCACAGACATATCCGACGAGCACAATGGCCAATCAGAGGTGTTTACGAATCCGCTCAATAGAGCTCAAAACGTCACATTTTTAAAATTTCAGTACTGACTTGTTCCCTAAGTCAGTACTTTTGACAACTAGTCTGTGCAGTCACAAAAATTTGGCTGCACACGGGCCGCATGACTACATTTTTGTCATCAGGAGGGTCCGCGGATGTCCGCACAACCTGTCCAAATGCAGCTTGGTTACCGTTGCGGACAGTCCGTGTAC
Organism: Elopichthys bambusa; assembly: GCA_037101425.1. NCBI lineage: Eukaryota > Metazoa > Chordata > Actinopteri > Cypriniformes > Xenocyprididae > Elopichthys > Elopichthys bambusa. Next base: position 29,293,944 of record CM074444.1, on the reverse strand, counting down.
AACAGAGTATGTGCGAGTGACTCAAGCGCTTGAAATCAGCAGTCCACTTGATAGTGCGCACATGCCGAACAAGTCTTTTACAACCAAAGGAGTATATCTTGAAATGTTTGCACGCTCAACTGTGCGCGAGACGGAGCGGAACGCATAAAATGAAGTAAACCCCGGCCTTTAAGAATCTGATATGTCTTATCTTGTAGAATGTGTGCTAAGCACCACCGCTCCCTATATACAGAGTACATGGGATCACAAATTAGAAAGCGAAAGTAAAACGCTAGCTCCCCGATGCGCGCAAATTATGTAGCCTGTCTCAGCATATCAAACCTATCTTAGGCTGGGCTGTGTAGTTGTAACCACCTTTTAGCTCTGGTCTCTATTCTGGTCTGTTTGCACTTTGAATATTTAGAGTACTCTTATTATGGTTGCACTTATTGTTTGCACAAGACTAAGAAAAAACTTATTTCTATGTTCATTATATGGAAAGGAGTTCAATTAGAATCAGAAGTTCTGGAAGCTCATAATTCATGTGCAGTATAGGTCTGACAAGACTCATGTGAAATCATACAGGAGAGAAGTTGAGTTTGTGGCAAAACCTTTTACAGTGCTTGGATATTGTTGTCTTTAATTCATACTCAGAAAGTAGAACTGAAATGACACTTATTACAAAATGATTAGTTAAAACATTTTAAAATGCACCTGCAGACTATTTTTCCAGTCATAAATTTTGTCATTGAGGATTTCTTTAAAATAGTTAAGTTTTTCTCATCTGACCACTTCTGGAACAGGTGCAATAGTTAGTTTCTAGAAACGTCTTTGTGAAGACGATTCGGAAGAATTACAATTCTATTCATCAACATAATGGCACTCATTTCATATCAATCATTATAATGTGATTTTAACATTAAATATGTCTTAATATACTGCTCTCCAGTCAAGGTTGGAAATTAAGATATGCGGGCAAAAATGATCCTGAATAGTTTGACAATGTGACACTAGCTTATGGAAAAGCAGAAATACAGCGGTTACTCCATGAACACAAGCAGCGCTGCGCTTAAAAACATTATATTAGACATCAAACTGAGGAAAGAGAATAGAAGATGCCATCAAAACTTTTATGAAGAAAGTAATTTCCCTTCAGACATGCATTCAAATAAAAACTCTTCAGCGCACTAATCACGTGAATGGCCTGTTTCAATGTCATTCTTGGTAATTCTTACCAATTTTACTTTATAGATATCTGAAATCTGCATGCAAATTCACTTATGCGAAGTCTCATCCTGAATATTTTATTAACTAATCCTACCTAGGAAACTGTTGCCATCTGCCATCTTCTATAATAAAGGTCCTGCGTGTTTGGATCATCATATATTGCTTTATAAAGAAGTTATTCAAAAATGTAACTTTTTGTCCTATTGTATATCAAAGTATGATAATGTTGAGATGTGCATGCTGTGGGTTAAATTGTGTTAGCATTCATTCCGAAACAAACACTTGCCATAATATTAAAATAACTATTTAGTAGAATATCACCATCACGGATCTGTTGCTAAACACTCCCACCTTGTGAAAAATTACATTAATGACACCTGAAAGTAAACCTGCATCGACACAGAAGGCACAATCCATATAAAACGTAATGTATTATTAATATATGTTAGTACTAGTTAAACTTTTAATAACTTAATCTATAAAATCACCCATTTTTTACTGTTTCTGTCTTGATTATTATTCTTGTCTGTAACGCGTTTATTTATTTTGTACTTCACATTTTTGGTGTATAATTTCATTGTTCTTCAGTGTCGTCTTTTCAAAATGTATAATAAATAAAATCAGATGAGCAGTTTTCGGTTCTCTATCGTTATTGAACAAACACTCCAGTTGGTTCGTTTTGCAAAATGATTCAATTAAAATCACAGCGCTACATACCTGACATGCTGGAGAGCTTTTACCACATATTAATGCATCCAGATGTAATAATTCCTGAAGTAGTTTTTCTTTACATGACAACAAAAGCAGAAAACTACAGTTGTTAGCAATTAGCATTAGCATTATCCACAAGACGCGTTGGGGCGGGACTCTGGTGTAGGGCTGGAGGTGAGTAAATTCAGTTTCACGTCACACAACAGCAGATTCGACTAGGAGCGGGTACAGTTCACATAGCCCATCTGAAAACATAATTGTGACTAGAAATGTCTCTATTTATTTCTGCGAATGGGTCTTAAATAGTAGTATAGCCAAAACGTATTTAAAGGTATCGTTTTAGTGAAGAAACACTTTCATTTAATGCTTCGGGTGTGTTGGACTTGGTGCTGCGAAGATTGAAGGGAATGCCAGATTGTTTTTTAATGATGCAAAAAATACAGTTTACATATTTATAAAACAACATTTATAAACAATGCACCCATTTTCAACAAAATACAGAGAAAAAAGGAAAGGGAGAAACATGGGTAAGAGATTGATTTATACATTTATACATTATGCAAATTTAAGGCATTGCAAATTTAAGTTGCTTTTTATTTACTGAAGATAATAGATTTGAGATACTTTTTAAATTATTTCAAAAAATGGTTTGTTGTTGGTGAACTTACATTTGTGGATAAAAAAATTGCAAAGAAAATTCATTTATTGAAGTAATTGGTCCTTGGCATAAAGTAGGTGGAAGAAAGATTTATCTGTGCTGTTCTTATTCATATTTAACAAGAAGGGAGCTGTTCTTACTAAACAACTGACAGAACTCTGAGAACCAGGGGATTCATTTGTTTTTAAACATTGAATTGCTTCATCAGTTTCTTTTAAATGTAATGGAAGCATCACAAAAAGCTTGATCAGTAATACTTAATTCATTTGTTGAAGGTAGAAAAAAAAATCATGTTGTTTGAAAAATTCAGATATATAAATCCCTATAGAATTTGACACAATGATTCATTAATAATTTAGAGACAATTAATCATTTAATTATAAATATTGTATGTTAAATGAAAAAAAAAAGTGTTCTCTCTGTGGCTTCCAGGTTTCAACAAACATGCGCATAATGATTATGAAATAATGCTTTTTATGCTCACTGCAGTGACCAGTAATCAGCATATAGATAGAGCTACTCGTGCCCTTTTTTCACTCTTTCTACAAACATTGCAGTCCTCAGTTGCAACATTTTTTCATATGAGTTTAAAGGCATGATAAACACTTAAACTCTTCTCACACTGAGTACAGTAGTACAGCTTTTCTCCAGTATCGCTCATGTTTTTTCAGGTTTCCAGGCTGAGTGAAACTCTTGTCACAATATGAGCACTTGTAAGGTTTTTCTCCAGTATGAATTCTTTGGTGCCGTTTCAGACAGTCACAAACACACATGGGCCCAGTTTCACAGACAGGGCTTAGACTGAGCCAGGATTAGGCCTCAGTTCAATTTGGGTATTTAAGTAGCTTTTATGAACATACCCTAGAAAATACATTATTGCTGTGCATCTTGAGAAAAAAACAATGGCACTGACATATTTTAAGATATACTTTCAGTTAAAACAGCTCAAACATGCATTTTAGTCTGGGATTAGCTTAAGCCTTGTCTGTGAAACTGGGAGATGATCTCTCACTTCATCATGTGCTTTCTGGTGCAGTTTAAAACTTTTCAGCCATGAAAAACTCTTTCCACAGAAAGAACACACATAAGGCTTCTCACCTGAATGAACTTTCAGGTGTCGTTTTAGATTTGATGATGAATTAAACTTTTTACCACACTGATCACAGTTAAATGGTTTTTCTCCAGAGTGACAGAGCAGATGAATTCTCAAACATGTTGCATCGCTGAAACTCTTCTCACACTGAGTACAGTGGTACGGCTTCTCTCCAGTATGAACTCGCTCATGTGATTTCAGGTGTGGAGACTGAGTGAAACTCTTGTCACAATATGAGCACTTGTAAGGTCTTTCTCCAGTATGAATTCTTCGGTGCTGTTTCAGAAACCTAGATGTTGTAAAGCTCTTCCCACAATCAAAGCACACATGATCTCTCGCTTCATTATGTGTTTTCTGGTGCAGTTTAAAACCATCCATCCTTGAAAAACTCTTTCCACAGAGAGAACACACATAAGGCTTCTCACCTGAATGAACTTTCAGATGTGTTTTTAGATTTGATGCCGAAATAAAATCTTTACCACACTGGTCACAGTTAAATGGTTTTTCTCCAGAGTGAACGTGTAGATGAAATTTGAGGCCCGATTGAGAAGCAAAAGTCTTTCCACACTGAGAGCATGTATACGGTTTCTCTCCAGTGTGAACTCTCATGTGTGTCTTTAGGTTTCCTTTGCGACTGAAACTCTTTCCACACTGAGAGCAGATGTGCGGCTTATTATCTTTTGTTCTTTGAATTTCGATGCTATGCTTTTCCTCCTCTGCTTCATTCAGTTCATGTTTTTGCAGTTTCATCTCCATCCAGTCTAAAAAGAAAATATTATGTGGTTGAAATAAGTTCAGATGAACTCTGATTTAACAGAAGAAAGCAACCGAGTATCAAGTATCAGATATTTGATGTGTTAAAGGTTAGTTCTGTCATTTTCTTGTTAATCCATTTAATATGTGGATGACAACAGCTATTCAAGATTATGACCATTTATGGATCTTTTATGTTGAATTGAAAAATCTGAAACCAAATCTGTTGAACTGAAGTTTTGTTACCTTAATGTTTCTCGGCAGTCAACAATGAAGAATCAAGAATGGACACCAACCTATTTGTTCCTCAGTATCTTCATGTTTTATTCTGGATGGTTCTGGATCACTCATGTCTTCAATCTCCTCTTTAATAAACTCCATCTTCACACAGATTTCAGCTGCTACACCTGGAGTTTGTCCTTCTCTTGTAGGATGATGTGAATATTCCCAGTATTTATTGGTGAATTGTTGTGGGAGGAGCTTCACTGCAGGTTATAAATTTATACAGTATGTCAGGTTTTTATGATTAGCAAACTTAGTTGGACAATTTCATTCGAGACCTGATGACTAACGTTATAACTAGAATTACATGCACCTCCAAGTACTGTTTAAAAACGATATAATATTCTTTGTGGGGTTCATTAATGGTGATAAATAATTCGGCAGAACAGATGTTGTAGGCTGCCAGCAGAGATTTGCATCCACCTTTTCTCAGCATTAATGACTTTTTCCTCCCGTGAGGTGCAAGTAGAACTCGCCATAACGGCATACTATACAGAAAAATTGGTTTGTGCAGAATTTGATCTTTTAATATCACTAAGTAGGCTACATTAAGCGACGTTAAGCTTTTTCTTTATAACGGTTTTCTATGGGAGGACAACTTAACGTGTAATTAAACGAATTGCGTCATTATTCTGGGCTAATCTGCTTTGCTGTACATAGTATGGTTTATTAGTATGATGTTTACGGAGTTCGGTCTTTTAATATCACTGTCTTAGTACATTAAGCCATGTTAAGCGTTTTTCCGGCATAAGACTCCTAGCGGGTTTGCCCCCTAAATGCGCGCGATCCAGTATTTTTTGAATACAAGAAACCCGTAATTTCGCACTGCCAGTAGGAACTAAATAGTGACGTAACCTGCGCTTGATGTTGTGACTTTTATTTTGACAGTGCTGAGAACGGCAGAGCTCATTTTCTCCATTTGTTTATGATCTGTTTAACAGTCCCATACGTTATTTGATAAAACTGTTATACAAAGAAAGTAGACAGTACTTTCAAAAAAAAAAAAAATGCTAAATGTCGCTAGCTGAGAAGAAGTACAATGTTTTGCTTGGTCCAAAGTCGCATTGCATTTTCTTCTTAGCGTAAGGTTGAGAGGTCCATCTATCACTGTTTTCCATGTTTGTATAGTTAATTTGTGCAGTAAATATAGGCTATAAATTGTGTGTGTACACGCTTTTTTAAAAATGGCGGGTGCCGGTTTTTCGCGTGCGTTTGGCCAATCAACATACGTTACTGGTAGTTCCTATAGTGCTGGGTCAGACCCTACTCTGAAGTAGATTTGTCATTATACATTATATTTTTTGTGTGTATACTTAGATTGTTATTCACTCTTGTCTTTTCAAAATCAGACTAGCAGTTTTCTGTCATTACTGAACAAACACTCCAGTTGGTCCGTTTTGCAGTATGATTGAATTAAAATCACAGCGCTACATACCTGGCATACTGGAGAGCTTTTACCACACATGAATGCATCCAGATGTCATTTAATAATTTCTTAAGTTGCTTTTCTCTTCTTGAAAACGAAAGCAGCAGACTACAGTTGATCAACTACTGGACAGCCAGAGAGAGCGCGCTCTTTGGGTGACGTCATTTGTAATGGACCGGTCGCGCGCCTGTTATCTCAGTCAGGTAAGTCTCTGCCGTTCTCTGCGTTAGAGAGTGAAAATATGCTGTATTGAGTGAAGTTTCGTGCTGGTATTAATTACAGAAGTGCCATAAAACCAGAACAAATTTATGTGTGCGTTTCTCTGCCAACAGTTCGATGTATTTTTGGAGTTTTATTAACGCACGTCTTTGTTTTATGTTTAGGTTTTCCATATCATTTTTGTGGATTGAGTTTGTGGAAATGTCGTTTAGTGTAGTAAAAGTGTATAGCTTTCGTTTTTATGTTAGAATGTATGTTTATAGCCATATCTGTGACCTGTGTATTCGATGAATTGCAGTTACTGTTAGAGAGGACGATATTTAAAGCTGCAATCTGGAACTTTTTTCGGTTAAAAGTCAATTTTTTTTGAGCAAGTACATATCCAGCCAGTGTTCAAAACTATCTCCTTATCTTAGCCCGATTCACAACGGTAAGTTTGTAATAATGTTTTATAATAAGAGCGACCTGGTGGGTTTCCGCGGGAAATTCGAGCATGCAGCAGTTCGTCTTTGCGTCATTACGTCACGTCTGTAAACAGAAAAGGAGTTCCAGCAAGTAGCTATATCATGTGAGGATGCTGCCTGTAGCGGATCATTTAAAGCCTTTTCTCACAGCAGCTGAAATAGCTAAACTTATCATTTTGATGGCGGATTGTAATCCAGAAAGGTCCAAATGACAATCATCAGTGACAACTGGAGATTCACCCGTAGTCAAAAGCAAAAGACTTCAGACTGTGGAGCGGCTACAGATATTGAAATCTATCGGTAATGCTAATATACAGTCACGCAATGCTGATGTTGTTAACATTAACAATTTGAGAATAAACTATAACAGTCATAATAATTTGCACTGAGCTAAGCGATCGTTAGATTTAATCATCATTGGCAGCACGATTTATTGTAGGCCTAATGCTTTTTTCCTCAGTTGATAAGAACAAAAGTTGCAGAAATGTTACTTACTTTCAAGACGTAGAATCTGTGATTCTGAAGTACAGTATCCACACCGGTGCGGTGACTGACAGCAAACATTAGACTCATCCGCTGAGGAGTTGTGCCGAAGCACAGCGCACGTAACGATAACACTTCCGCATATGACTGCAATTGCAGGTTTGAAACAGAGATGGCGACAAAGAGGAAAAATGCCAGACTGCAGCTTTAAAGTGTCTTTTCTCATACATCCTTCAGCTGAAAGACGGTGAATCTGAAGGTGTGTGTGTTGATTTTCATTCTTCCGGCAATAAACTGCAGACTTGGTCCCCGAAGAGCCTGGCGTTGGTCGTTCATTTGAGGTGCTGGTGAAATCCGCTAACGTTACATGTAAGATTTTTTTTTTTTGACAACATTCACTTGTGTGTAATTTGATATGTGAAATGAAAGCTCAATGAAAATGTATTATCCGAATCACCAGATTCTCTTGTTTAATCCTATAGTTACTTTCTACACAAAACGTTAATTTCAATGTAAAAAAAAAAAAATGTTTTTATGGCTGACCTATTTATGAACTGTTTAAATTAGTTTAAATGCATGATGATCACTGACTGTTTGGTTTAGTTTTATGATTGTTATCCAACAATATAGATCAATCTTGTACAGCAGTTGTCATTCACATTATGACAAAACTAACCTTTATCTCTTCAAAGATCTGATACTTGATAGTCAGATACCTGATCTCACTTATTTTCTGTTATTAAATCAGGGTTCACTCGACTTTCCTCCAAAGAGAACTGAGGTAACATGTTTTATTTACCTTTTTTTCACTCTATGTAGCCTGAACCGAGTCATTAGCGATTATAACGTTACCTAGCTTGTTTATACCGTAGCTTGTTGAATAGTAAGTCACTGATATTTGGCTAATATTGTAGATCTACCGTTGTGGTTTTGCTTAATATGATGTTAAGTGGGGGATCAGTGGGCTTGCTGCTGTTGAATATCTAAGTAATAAGTCTTCTGTCCCAGACGAAGCATAAAATACTATGTGGAGGATGCAAGATAATTTAATAATTGTAGGCCCAGTTTCACAGACAGGGCTTAGCCTAAGCCAGGATTAGACCTTAGTTAAATTAGTATATCTAAGTAGCTTTTATAAACGTTCACAAGGAAAAATAAAAACATTACTGGTGTGCATCTTGAGACAAAACAATGGCTCTGACATATTTTAAGATCTGTCAGTACAAGTTGCTTTCAGTTAAAACAGCTCAAACATGCATTTTAGTCTAGGACTAGCTTAAGCCTTGTCTGTGAAACCAGGGGACAATATGGCCATGTGGTGAACCTATGAACATTAAAACAACTCATATTTAAACAACTATTGCATATCCTTACAAGTACAATTTTGCCTGTATTATTTGTCTCCTTCAAAAATTGCTCTTGAGAAATTGTTTATTGTCCTCCACACTCTTAGATGACATTTAAGCCCATGATTCAACAACTTAATATGTTTATTTCAGACCAGATGGAAGTGAAAGAGAAAAGACAAAGGTGCAATTTCAAAGGTGATGATCCTGTAGTTTGTTTCAGCCTGTTTACACCAAAAAAAAAAGTGCAAATGTAAATATTTCACCATAATGAATGAATTGAAAACTGGGAACTTTTGGCTTTTCAGAAGCTGCGTTAAACATGATGCCCCTGTACTTTTTAAATGCAGATTGAATAAAAACACAGTGATCACAGTTCACACCTGCAGTGAAGCTCCTCCCACAACAATTCACCAATAAATACTGGGAATATTCACATCATCCTACAAGAGAAGGACAAACTCCAGGTGTAGCAGCTGAAATCTGTGTGAAGATGGAGTTTATACAAGAGGAGATTGAAGACATGAGTATAAGTGAATGACAGAACAAAATGTTGCCTCATGAAAGATCTGATACCTGATCTCTGTTGCTTTCTGCTAGGGACGTGCAGCTCTATAACTGAGACTGATGCGATATGCATCTCGATGCATAGCCAATGAAACGATACACTAAAGATGCATATGAAGCAGCTACCAGTTCGATTCGATAAAATTCACCCATATTACGCTGCAGTGCGATCCAATTTTGATTCGATGCAATGGGAAAAAATATGCTATGCAATTTAATATGTACATTTTACAAATTCTGTTTGAAGTTTTCAGTATTCCATTTTAATGGTTTAATCAAAACCATGTTATTAATTGAATTAATGAAAATCGAATGAAATTTAAATAAACCCTTTCATTTTTTTGGCAAACAAAGTGCTGCACTGCAGGTTTACTGTTAAAATTAAAACATAGATGAAAAAATGTGTGATTAGTCCTTTAAATATAAAGTCTTAATTATTATATTATTATTTATAGTAGTAGTAGTAGTAGTATCACATTAAGACATACATTATATAGTAGTAATACAAAAGTAGTATATAGTACTACAATAGTAATATGGCTGTCACAAGTTAAACCAAACTTTTATTTTGACAGGTTGCCGTGAAGATCTCTAAGTTTCTGTGTGTGTATATGATATGACAATAGTTTTTCTGAAATTAAATGGTAAAATGCTCATGACTCTCAGAGCAGCTCTAGAGATGAAGTTTTTATAAATCCATCTTGGGCCAGTTGCCTCCATATCTTTGCTCCCTTACCCAACATTATTCTTTGCGTTCACAAGATTTGTACATCCTTTCAGTTCCATTTATACGAACTGAATTTGGAAAACAAGCCTTTCGGTACGCAGCACCCAATGATTGGAACTCTTTACAAATTGACTTGAAATTACAGACCCTGGTAACGATGAACACTTTCAAATCTTTTATTAGCGAGCTGTTAAAGGAAGAAATGATTTGTAAATGCTTTTGATTTGTACTGAAGATTTGTCTTTACTGTGTTTGAATTTTTTTTAAGAATGCTATGCTGCTCATCTTGGCCAGGTCACTTCTGTAAAAGAGATTTTTAATCTCAAAGTTTTATCTGGTTAAATAAAGGGGGAGAAAAAAAAGTTTGTGTTCATGTCGTCAAAGACAGACGCTGGAAAAACACTGTGAGCAGTATGCTTCAGTATGTGAAGTAAATGTATTCGCACATCTCTGCCATTTATTTATATGCAGAATTTGCAGGATTCATATTCAAATAGTCTTCTTGCAGTTTAATATTCACAGACACTAGTCCATATCGCGATTTGATTTTGATTTAATAAATCATTTTTTACAGATGCAAATATGTAATATGCGAAACAAATGCCAACTTGTATCCGATGCACACTTTTTAAATCAATGCATCGCATTGTTAACATTTATGCCAATGCACTGATGCAAATCTGTGAATCTTACCATCCCTACTTTCTGCTATTAAATCAGGGTTCACTTGAACTGATTTTAACTTGATGTGTATTTTAGACCAGGTGGAAGTGAAACAGCAAAGAGAAGAACTGAATGAAGTGGAGGAGGAACATCAGAACTTTAAAACTCACAAAAAAAAAAAAAAAGCTGCACACCTTTCCTTAGTGTGGAAAGAGTTTCACAGGAAAAGGAGTCTTTAAAACACACTTAAGAATTCACATTGGAGAGAAACCGTATACATGCACTCAGTGTGGAAAGAGTTTCACATATTTCACTGGTCTCAGTTATCTTCTGCTCTGTCACTCTGGAGAAAAACCATTTAACTGTGATCAGTGTGGTAAAAAGTTTATTACGACAACACGACTTAAAAAAAACACCTGAAAGTTCATTCAGATGAGAAGCCTTATGTGTGTTCTTTCTGTGGAAAGAGTTTTTCAAGGCTGGATCATTGTAAACAGCACCAGAAAATAATGAAGTGAGAGATCATATGTGCTTTGATTGTGGGAAGAGCTTTACAGCAGCTGAGTTTCTGAAACAGCACCAAAGAATTCATACTGGAGAAAGACCTTACAAGTGCTCATATTGTGACAAGAGTTTCACTCAGTCTGGAAATATGAAAAAACATGAGCGAGATCATACTGGAGAGAAGCCGTAAGTGTGGAGAGAGTTTCACCCAATCAAATCATCTAGTGGCTCATATTAAAAAGCACTGTTCTGTGTCACAGTGAGCAAATGTCTTAATCAGATCCAAAAAGTTCAAGTAAATCATGTGAGATTCACATAAAGTAAATGTGTAGTTACTTAACTAATAAACTAGTGTTGCTGTGAAATGCCACAAGATTTGTGTTTTATATGTTGGAGAACAAGAAAATTATTGAATTATTCACTTAATCAAAGAAATACCAAAATTAAAAGAGACCGGAAACAAATGTATGAAAAACAACAATCAGTTATTTGTCGACATATGAAACAATTTCCTCAATTTGAGTTTTTAGATTTAATATGGAGTTTTTTTCACTTTTGTTTGTTCACACCACCAGATTAAGAGTGCAGGATGTTTTTTGAGATGCTTCATCACAGTAAAATACAAGAATCTAAGCCAAAGAAAAGTGCCATCCTTTCTGTCATTGAGGGCCACTCACACAGGTACACAGTGGTGAAATGTAACTAAGTGCATCCAATAACATAATATGATCATTTAATGAAGTATATACTGAAGGTCATACTTTTGTTCCTTGATTTAAGTATAAATTATACTGCAGAAGTTTCACCTCCACAACATATTTTTACTCTATGGCAGGGGTTCCCAAACACGTTCCTGGAGCCTCCCCAACACTGCACATTTTGCATGTCTCCTTTGTCCGACACAACCATTTCAGGTCTTGGAGTCTTAACTAATGAGCTGATGATCTGAATCAGGTGTGTTTGATTAAGGAGACATGGAAAACATGCAGTGTTGGGGAGGCTCCAGGAATGTGTTTGGGAATCCCTGCTCTATGGTATTGCTATGTTAAAGGAGTGGTTCACTGTTTTTTTTGTTTGTTTGTTTGTTTTTTTTAGGCTTGATTGTGTTTATGGGGTGCAGTTTAACATGTCTTAATGCTTAGTTTAAAAAATAAAAAAACGCCTTATTTTTCATATATTTTAACTTTATTCTACACCGCTGTTTCCTTTCTCCTAAAAAATGCTCTGTTAAGTTCCTGGTTCTATGAAGCCCCTCCCTCAGAAATACGCAATGGGCTGAGATTGGTTATCTGGCCCATTGTATTGTGATTCGCTGTCCGGAACATGTTGTCACGATTCACGTTGGCCAGCTGATAATACCTAGAATATCAAAATCAACTGCAGGTGGTAGATCCTTCTCCTATTTGGCACCTAAACTCTGGAACAATCTTCCTAGCATTGTTCGGGAAGCAGACACTCTCTGTCAGTTTAAATCTAGACTAAAAATGCATCTCTTTAACCTAGCATACACATAACACATTATCAAAATTTTTTTTTAAATCTGTTAAAGGATTATTAGGCTGCATAAATTAGGTCAGCCGGAACCGGGAACACCTTCCTATAACACCAGATGTACTCGTTACATCAGAAGAAGAATGGCATATACACTAATATTAGTCTCTCTGTTCATCCTGAGGTTTACCGTAGTCAGACGGATCCGGGCCGTATCCAGGTGAGATTGCGGACCTGCGCCTTGACACGACCACAACGCAGCCCTGAAGTATCAGCAGAGATTGAGTCAACTAGATCATCCATTGTGAAGGCCTCATCAACACGACAGCCAATGTCACAGCTCCTCAACAAACCGTCCATACCGGCATGATGAATACGATCCTCAACTGGATTGAACTGGAATAAACACTTTGAATGTTGCAATCCTATCTGACTTATGATAGCTACCTGAATCGTAACAAAGCACTGTTTGCCAGAGGAGAACTGGTCCCCCGACTAAGCCTGGTTTCTCCCAAGGTTTTTTTCTCCATTTAAACACCTGTTTGCCACCTGATGTCACCTGTTGGAGTTTGGGTCCCTTGCCGCTGTTGCCTTTGGCTTGCTTAGTTGGGGACACTTGACATTTGATATTTAACAGTGCTTTGCATCTGCCTGCATTGACACCATTTTCTTTAAGAGCTGCTGTGCAGCCAAAATTATATATCAGTTATCACTGTAAAGCTGCTTTGACACAATCTGCATTGTAAAAAGCGATATATAAATAAAGGTGACTTGACTTGACTTGATGGCCATTTTTGATGACGCTCAAGGTTTTTTGGGACATTGTAGCCCACAGCAGATAGAAGGCATGTTGCAATTCGGATCTACAAATGGCGGCCACGCCACTGTGACGTCACATGAAATCTAAGAATACGTTTTTAGGTTCGTGCTCTCCAGCTGCCGCAAAGGAGCTCCCAACTGTCGTGAACAACTACTGTAAGCATTGAGCAAAAATGTTACTCGCTTAGGAGCACTCGATTACTCACAAAGTCGAAACTGCATTGAAGCACATTCAAATATCAGGACTTTTGTTGTTGTTGTTTTACTCGAGACAAAGTACTGCCTTACACTTTACTGGCATGTGGCATATCGTGGCTTCTCTTTGTAGAAGTTTTCCATGTCTAAGCAGAAAAGGGGCATGGTGCTCATCAGCCCTGCCTCTAGTCATATAGGCTATACAAGCTGCCTATATGGCCCTGTATCAATGTACAATGTCTGTTAACAGAGCTGTTGAAAAGCATCTTTGTCTCATTCCGGTTTAGTTCCCATTTCATTTTAACAAGCTGAGAGAAACCTTAGAAATCTATTTTCAAATCTGTTCCTGCCTCATAACTTCTAATTCAGAAGTTTAAACATTTGATTAAATACTACAATGGACTAACACATAGTCTACATGACTTAAATGCACACATCAACAAAGATGTTGTCATTCAAATAATCATTTTATGTTTTATACAGAGCCTATGGACAGCAAACTGTCGCAAGTCAACAATATTCTTCTACCACCCCTAAGTGGATGAAATTTGTGAATTTATAAATATTTAATGTACAGTATCTCACAGAAGTGAGTACACCCCTCACATGTTTGTAAATATTTTATTATATCTTTTTATGTGACAACACTGAAGAAATGACACTTTGCTACAATGTAAAGCAGTGAGTATAGTGTATAACAGTGTAAATTTGCTGTCCCCTCAAAATAACTCCACACACAGCCATTAATGTCTAAACCACTCACAAAAGTGAGTACGCCCCTAAGTGAAAATGTCCAAATTGGGCCCAATTAGCCATTTTCTCTCCCCGGTGTCATGTGACTCATTAGTGTTACAAGGTCTCAGGTGTGAATGGGGAGCAGGTGTGTTAAATTTGGTGTTATCGCTCTCACTCTCTCATACTGGAAGTTCAACATGGCACCTCATGGCAAAGAACTCTGAGAATCTGAAAAAAAGAATTGTTGCTCTACATAAAGATGGCGTAGGCTATAAGAAGATTGCCAAGACCCTGAAACTGAGCTGCAGCACGGTGGCCAAGACCATACAGCAGTTTAACAGGACAGGTTCCACTCAACAGGCCTCGCCATAGTCGACCAAAGAAGTTGAGTGCACGTGCTCGGCGTCATATCCAGAGGTTGTGTTTGGGAAATAGACATATGAGTGCTGCCAGCATTGCTGCAGAGGCTGAAGGGGTGAAGGAAGCCTCTTCTAAAGATGATGCACAAGAAAGCCCGCAAACAGTTTGCTGAAGACAAGCAGACTAAGGACATGGGTTACTGGAACCATGTCCTGTGGTCTGATGAGACCAAGAAGAACTTATTTGGTTCAGATGGTGTCAAGCGTGTGTGGCGCCAACCAGGTGAGGAGTACAAAGACAAGTTTGTCTTGCCTACAGTCAAGCATGGTGGTGGGAGTGTCATGGTCTGGGGCTTCATGAGTGCTGCCGGCACTGGGGAGCTACAGTTCATTGACCATGAATGCCAACGTGTACATTCTTACATGTTTCCAGTCCTAATTTTGGTATTTCTTTGTGCAAGTATTCAATCAAATAATAATTCAATAATTTTCTTGTTCTCCAACATATAAAACGCAAATCTTGTGGCATTTTACAGCAACACTAGTTTATTAGTTAACTACACATTTACTTAATGTGAAATGTGATTTATTTTAAAGTTTTGGATCTGATTAAAACATTTGCTCACTGTGCCACAGAACAATGCTTTTTAATATGAGTCAATAGAATATTTAATCGGGTGAAACTCTCTCCACACCGAGTACAGTGGTACGGCTTCTCTCCAGTATGAACTCGCTCGTGTGATTTCAGGGTTCCAGACTGAGTGAAACTCTTGTCACAATATGAGCACTTGTAAGGTTTTTCTCCAGTATGAATTCTTTGGTGCCGATTCAAATTTTCAGCTCTAGTAAAGCTCTTCCCACAGTCACAACACACATGATCTCTCACTCCATTATGTGTTTTCTGGTGCAGTTTAAAATTGTTCAGCCTTGAAAAACTCTTTCCACAGAGAGAACACGCATAAGGCTTCTCATCTGAATGAATTTTCAGGTGTCTTTTTAGATGTGATGATGAAATGAACTTTATACCACACTGATCACAGTTAAATGGCTTTTCTCCAGTGTGACGGAGCACATGATTTTTGAAACCTGTTGCATCTTTGAAATTCATCCCACACTGAGTACAGTGGTACGGCTTCTCTCCAGTATGAATTCGCTCGTGTGATTTCAGGTGTGGAGACTGAGTGAAACTCTTGTCACAATATGAGCACTTGTAAGGTCTTTCTCCAGTATGAATTCTTTGGTGCTGTTCCAAATGACTAGATGTAGTAAAGCTCTTCCCACAGTCAAAGCACATATAATCTCTCACTTCATTATGTGTTTTCTGGTGCAGTTTAAAGGTATTCAGCCATGAAAAACTCTTTCCACAGAGAGAACACACATAAGGCTTCTCATCTGAATGAACTTTCAGGTGTTGTTTTAGATGTGATGATGAATTAAAATCTTTACCACACTGATCACAGTTAAATGGTTTTTCTCCAGAGTGACGGAGCAGATGATAAGTGAGACCTGATCCAGAAGCAAAACTCTTTCCACACTGAGTGCATGTATACGGTTTCTCTCCAGTGTGAATTCTCATGTGTTTGCTAAGGTGTCCTTTATGTCTGAAACTTTTTCCACACTGAGTGCAGGTGTGCAGCTTTTTGGCTTTTGTTTTAAAGTTCTGATGTTCCTCCTCCACTTTATTCAGTTCTTCTCTTTGCTGTTTCACTTCCACCTGGTCTAAAATACACATCAAGTTAGAATCAGTTCAAGTGAACCCTGATTTAATAGCAGAAAGCAACAGAGATCAGGTATCAGATCTTCATGAGGCAAAGTTTTGTTCTGTTATTCACAAAATGTTTTTGACAACTGCTATATAAGGTTATGATCATTTAGATGTATTTCTCTATCATTTATCATCCATATACTGCTTATTAATGCACATCTACCAAAGCAGTCAACAATGAAGAATCAAGAATGAACACCAACCTATTTGTTCCTCAGTATCTTCATGTTTTATTCTGGATGGTTCTGGATCACTCATGTCTTCAATCTCCTCTTTAATAAACTCCATCTTCACACAGATTTCAGCTGCTACACCTGGAGTTTGTCCTTCTCTTGTAGGATGATGTGAATATTCCCAGTATTTATTGGTGAATTGTTGTGGGAGGAGCTTCACTGCAGGTGTGAACTGTGATCACTGTGTTTTTATTCAATCTGCATTTAAAAGTACAGGGTCGTACAGGGTTTAACTGAAAAAACTGAGAAGCTAAAAGTTCCCTGTTTACACCTCAATTATGACATCTGAGATCTTCAGTAAATTTGCACATTAAACTTTTTTTGGTGTCAACAGGCTAAAACAAACTACAGCAGCATCATTTAAATTTCACTTCAGTTCTTGTCTGAAATAAACATTAAGTAGTTAGAATCAATTCAAGCCCGATAAATGTGAAAATTAATGTGAACCCTGATTTAATAACAGAAAACAAGAGATCATGTATCTATCAAATATCAGATTTTCGATGAACCGAAATTTTCGATGAATATTTCTAACAATATAAACTAAGCCAAACAGCCAGTGATCATCATGCATTTAAACTAATTAAAACAATTCATAAATATGTCAGCCATGTTTTTCTTGCAGTTTTCAAAGCACTATTGTATCACACACTGTACCGATGCTTGTATCGAAATGACCACGTGATTGATGACGTTTTAAGCTTCGAATATCAGCTGACAGCTGAAAAAATTGGTGCTTCACGACCCCACCTGATGCATGAAAGGGAAATAATTATCCCATCACTTCATTGCTCATCATTGTATGACTTTACATTGACTTTTTACACAACATTTTATGTTGTGTGTGCACTTATTTGGTATTCAGTAAGTCAACTGTAACCTCAACACCAGACAGAAACCGAATGCAAGTCACTGAATTGCATTTAATCATGTTTTAAAGCTGGGGTCTCAGAGACCCAAACAGAACATAAGTGTTAAACTAAATATTTATTTAAAAACTATTCATGTCAATTATTAATTATGATCACATACTTGTACATTATTGATCAATATGTGAATCCGTTGACCAGGCTACACAAGTTGTGGTCTCATTGACACAAATTACTTTAGATAAGATTAGATAGAACTGTACTGATCCCAGACTGATTGCACTCTTGTTTTTTTTTTTTAATTTATGTGCTTTTTCCTTTGCTCCGCGATGATTTGTTGGATATGGCTGAGAAAACAAGTGTGAACAATAGATGTCGCTAATGCGCATTGTGTTAAGCTTCGAGTAATGAACCATTTTTCGGCACAATTTGATGAAAGCCTCGGTTTCCACATCACTAATTTTACCACAATAAATTATATTTCCACACAATTAATCCACCAAAATTATATGTGGAGAAACTTAATAACAGGGAAAACCACGCGCTCTAAATTTGGCGCGCAGGCGGCAACATAAAACAAAGACGTGCGTTGATAAAACTCCAAAAATACATCGAACTGTTCGGAGAAAAGCGCATACATAAACTTGTTCCGGTTTTATGGCACTTCTATAATTAATACCAACTCGAAAGTTCAGTTAATTCAGCATATTTCCCTCATTAACGCAGAGCACTGCAGAGACATACCTGACGGAGTCTCTCCAGTCACAGGCTGTTCTGACTCTGAAAGCACAGCAGGCGCGCGACCGGGCCATTACAGATGACGTCACCCACAAAGCGAACTCAAAATATTATTTATAAACAAAAATAGATATTTTCCCTCTGTCTTGGAGAACAAAATAAAGATGATATACACATAAAGTAAAGGAATATAAACAATTAATTGTTTAACACATATAATTAGTTGTTTCAGAATCTGTTTTTCCAATTCAATAATAAAAAATAAAAAAAAGTTTTCTGGAACAGTTACCCAAAGCACTACAAATCCTTTATATTTGTACACACTTACAACTTACTGCAGCAGTTTTAAACCATCTGCAAATCAAGAAAACAACCAACTCTATTATTCAGTATGTTTAACATTTTACAGTTTCTATTATTTTGTAACTACAGCAAATGATAGTAAACATTAGTAACTAAGTAAATCACATGAATATGTCTTATTCAAGCAGATTTTGCAAAGTAATTATCCATTAAGAAAAGATGCAAATAATTATTGACTCTGTAAAATCACATTTCTGAAGCACTGACTCTAATGGCTCATTTCCACTGAGCGATACGGTTCGGTTCAGCGATTTTTGCCGTTTCCATTGTCAGAAGTTGTGAATGGTACGCTAATTCCGAACCGTACCGTACCACTTTTTTGGGACCCTTCTGTTGGGGTACCAAGCACAATAGTACCAATAGTAGCGGTACCAAAAGGGTGGAGCTACGCTCTGCAGAACGTTGATTGGTTGACAGAGAATCGTCACTTGCGTGGGCTACAAGGGGAATGACAACACAAGAGGCGCCACACAAATGTGGTTCAGGCAACGCGTGCATTGATTATCTTCACTTCATGTAGGCTATATAACAAAACGAAATATAAAACACAACCTTGCCTCTTTTCGTTTTCATTTAAAAAATATGAAACCTATTAATGTGTGGTTCAGGCAATATGTGCATATGTGCTCTGATTATCTTCACTGTATATGTAGCCTACATGTAGCCTATAATAAAATGAAAAAATCTCTTTTTGTTAAAAGTCAGTTTTAATTATCAATAATAACCATTATAAAAGTATAAGTATAAAGTATGAGAAGCTATACAATAAGAAATAAAGACAAGGAAACAATTCAAAGTCAGCGCTCTAGTACAACGGTAAAGTTAAATAAATATATAAAGTTATGAAACTTCACTTTGCCCTCAGCCAAAACGATTTGCCCGGGAACAAATTATAAATTCATGAGACCAAAGATTGCCCGTTATACACAAGATAAATGATATCTAATATTTAACGACTACAGAGACAGCGGAGACAGCAGCAAATGTCAGAAGGACTAGCCGAGGAACAGCTGTTCTCGGCTGGTACATTAGCACTGAGCGCCCGGACAACGTCAGAACAAATTTTCAAACAGGTGCTATCTTTATAAATAAACCACAGATTTGAGCTTTAAACAACTACATTCTCGCCTGAAAAACTATAAAGTAGTTTTTAAATTACTCAGGCTTTCTCCTCCGCTTCTTCGCTGTTGACGCTTGCTGGTAGGTGCTAACTACCATGGACGTCTGAACTTTGCGTACTTGGTATTGTGAAACGCAGAATGTTGGCGTGCAGCAAGCAAAGCTGGTCCAACGTTTCCATATTTGTGATGTAACATTTGGATGCTAAATTATTAATGTAAAGAAGGCTGGTATTTCAGTCGGGGTCCCAATACACACGTAAATCAGCATCTTCACATGCAGAGAAATGATTCTGGAATAACAGCAAGTGACAGGTGATGACTGACCAGCACTGCCTTTATATTGTACGACAGACAAATTAAATTGAGTTTGGTTGACTGTATTTTATTTTGATAATGAACAGGCTGCGATGTCAAGTTAGCAATGCCAGAACTTACGCGGTATGAGCGCGAGGCGCCGGCGCGATCACTTGGTCACTCAGCAGGGGAAATAACTTAAGCTAATACTCTTTATAGTCATACAGATAAAAGTAGGACATCATTCAAAATGGTAAAATGTCTTTTT
Source organism: Elopichthys bambusa (assembly GCA_037101425.1). NCBI lineage: Eukaryota > Metazoa > Chordata > Actinopteri > Cypriniformes > Xenocyprididae > Elopichthys > Elopichthys bambusa. Next base: position 29,273,592 of record CM074444.1, on the reverse strand, counting down.
TATTTGTGTACTGTGTAACTGTACTACGACAAAATGCGCTGCTTTAGCGCGTCTCGGTCTCCTTGAAATATCTTTCTGGCACACGCCACAAACATGAACCAAAACAGCGAATTCTTGACACGCCTACTTGTAAAAGTCTTCATTTAGATTATTTGATGTTAAATGCATTATATAAGCCTATATAAGTCACCGATGATCACATGATAAAAACGTGACTTATGTAGGCTATAGCAAATTGGCACTTTGAGAACCGCTGGTCTTCAAAGAAGAAAGCCCTGTCTAGGCTGTGCCCCGGTACAGGTTATGTTAAACCTTTAGTTGGTCTGGTTGTTTGATGAGAAAAAGATGAAATGTAGTTACAATCAGTGATGGGAATAACGGCGTTATAAATAAACAGCGTTACTAATGGCTTTACTTTTTTCAGTAACAAGTAATCAAACTAATGACTGTTTCCCCGTTACAATGCCGTTACCGACAATAAAATGCGCCGTTACTATAATTGAACTCACTAAAGTGGTTTTCATCCAAGTAGGCTCTCTCTCAGCCAAAGGACCTGCAAAGTTTTTTCCCTGGTGTGTTGGGGTGGGACACATTAGCTAACTGATGATCATTGGTGTGTGACTAGAGATGATAGACCTGCAAAACATTTTGTTGTAAAGAAATAGTACAGGTTAGTCATACACAAATACAATTTTAAACTAATAATAATGTACGATGCTTTGTGCTCTGGACCGAAAATATGTGAAATAGGTTTTTTCTAGTCGACCAGTAGTTGTTTATTTAAGCCATTAGTTGACTAATCACATTTATATTAATTTAATTTCTTAAATACTGGAGAGAATAAACAATTATAATGAACGGTTTACGTAATATTACGTTATATAGCACTCAAGCGCAACATAAAGCACCAACTAAAGTAATGATTATGAATGTAACAAAAAACAGCAAGGAGATATTTTAATTGTTTATTAATAAACCAATGTTTTCTGAATCTGTGTCGGCTGCAAAGATGAAGTTGACATTGCTGACTTTCATCATTTTCACAGTGGACGCGCATAGAATTCACATTTCATTCGGATTACATAATCAGAGAGTAGCCTATTTCTTTTCGTTTTGAATTATTTAAAGCTGCAGTCCGGCATTTTTCCTCTTTGTCGCCATCTCTGTTTGAAACCTGCGATTGCAGTCATATGCAGAATTGTTATCGTTACGTGCGCTGTGCTTCGGCACGGCTCCTCAGTGGATGAATCTAATGTTTGCTGTCAGTCACCGCACCGGTGTGGATACTGTACTTCAGAATCACAGATTCTACGTCTTGAAAGTAAGTAACATTTATGCAACTTTTGTTCTTATCAACTGAGGAAAAAAGCATTAGGCCTACAATAAATCGTGCTGCCAATGATGATTAAATCTAACGATCGCTTAACTTGGATCACGCCAAACCGTGCCAATTATTATTACTGTTATACTTTGTTCTCAAATTGTTAATGTTTACAACATTAGCATTGCGTGACTATGTGTATTTAGTGTGTACTAGCGTTACCTGTAGATTTCAGTTTCTGTAGCCACTCCGCAGACCAAAGTCTTTTGCTTTTGACTACGGGTGAATCTCCAGTTGTCACTGATGACTGTCATTTGGAACTTTCTGGATTACAATCCGGAATCCAAATGATACATTTACCGCTACAAGCATCCTCACGTTATAAAGCAGGCTAACCTGGACTCCTTCCAGACGTGACGTAATGACGCAAAGATGAACTCCTGCATGCTCGAATTTCCTGCGGAAATCCACCAGGTCGCTCTTACTATAAAACATTATTACAAGCTCATTATTCTACTTTCAATATTAAATTATAAAAATGATACACAAATTAAAGATACCCTGATTATTCCAATATAGTTTCTCTCATTTAATTTCATTTAAGCTGAGACAATCTACTTTAAAATCTGGTCCTGCCTCAGAATTTTAAGTTTTAGAACATTTATTATACAGGTGCTGGTCATATAATTAGAATATCATCAAAAAGTTTATTTATTTCACTAATTCCATTCAAAAAGTGAAACTTGTATATTATATTCATTCATTACACACAGACTGATATATTTCAAATGTTTATTTCTTTTAATTTTGATGATTATAACTGACAACTAAGGAAAATCCCAAATTCAGTATCTCAGAAAATTAGAATATTGTGAAAAGGTTCAATATTGAAGACACCTGGTGCCACACTCTAATCAGCTAATTAACTCAAAACACCTGCAAAGGCCTTTAAATGGTCTCTCAGTCTATTTCTGTAGGCTACACAATCATGAGGAAGACTGCTGACTTGACAGTTGTCCAAAAGATGACCATTGACACCTTGTTTAAGGAGGGCAAGACACAAAAGGTCATTGCAAAAGAGGCTGGCTGTTCACAGAGCTCTGTGTCCAAGCACATTAATAGAGAGGCGAAGGGAAGGAAAAGATGTAGTGGAAAAAATTGTACAAGCAATAGGGATAACCGCACCCTGGAGAGGATTGTGAAACAAAACCCATTCAAAAATGTGGGGGAGATTCACAAAGAGTGGACTGCAGCTGGAGTCAGTGCTTCAAGAACCACTACGCACAGACGTATGCAAGACATGGGTTTCAGCTGTCGCATTCCTTGTGTCAAGCCACTCTGACAGCGTCAGAAGCGTCTCGCCTGGGCTAAAGACAAAAAGGACTAGACTGCTGCTGAGTGGTCCAAAGTTATGTTCTCTGATGAAAGTAAATTTTGCATTTCCTTTGGAAATCAGGGTCCCAGAGTCTGGAGGAAGAGAGGAGAGGCACACAATCCACGTTGCCTGAGGTCCAGTGTAAAATTTCCAGTCAGTGATGGTTTGGGGTGCCATGTCATCTGCTGGTGTTGGTCCACTGTGTTTTCTGAGGTCCAAGGTCAACGCAGCCGTATACCAGGAAGTTTTAGAGCACTGCTTCCTGCTGCTGACCAACTTTATGGTGATGCAGATTTCATTTTCTAACAGGACTTGGCACCTGCACACAGTGCCAAAGCTACCAGTACCTGGTTTAAGGACCATGGCATCCCTGTTCTTAATTGGCCAGCAAACTCACCTGACCTTAACCCCATAGAAAATCTACGGGGTATTGTGAAGAGGAAGATGCGATATGCCAGACCCAACAATGCAGAAGAGCTGAAGGCCACTATCAGAGCAACCTGGGCTCTTATAACACCGGAGCAGTGCCACAGACTGATAGACTCCATGCCACGCCGCATTGCTGCGTATAAATCAACTTTTTGATGATATTCTAATTATATGACCAGCACCTGTATAGAGGCTATGAATGGCAATTTGTCAAGTCAACAATATTCTTTAACAAACCTAAAGTGAACGTGAGATATTTGTAAATTTATAAATAAATGTCTTATGATTTTTTTTTTTTTTTCAGTATACATTTCCTTTATCGGATTCTCATTTTATTTAAAGTACTGGATCTGTAGATAACTTTTGCTCACAAAATTATTCAATGACAGTAAAATGGTAATTTTATTTGTTGTTATTGAACAGAGCTTATACATCTTTTATGTTGCAGAGAAATGTGTAGACTTTTAAATAAATCTGTTTATGAAACAACATATACAATAATACATACAACATAAATAACATTTATATAACTAAACAAACAAGTGAAAAAAAACCCCTCCATATTAAATCTAAACTCAAATTGAGGGAATTGTTTCATATATTGACAAATAACTGATTGGAAATGTTAGAAAAACAACAACAGTCTCCTTCAATTTTGGTATTTCTTTGAGTAAGTGTTCAAAGAAAAAAAATCAATAATTTTCCTGTTCTCCAACATATAAAACACAAATCTTGTGGCATTTCACAGCAACACTAGTTTATTAGTTAAGTAACTACACATTTACTTTATGTGAATCTCACATGATTTACTTGAACATTTTGGACATTTGCTCACTGTGACACAGAACAATGCTTTTTAATATGAGCCACTAGATACTTTAATTGGGTGAAACTCTCTCGACACCGAGTACAGCGGTACAGCTTCTCTCCAGTATGAACTCGCTCATGTGATTTCAGGTTTTCAGTATGAGCACTTGTACGGTTTTTCTCCCGTATGAATTCGTTGGTGCTCTAGTAAAGCTCTTCCCACAATCAAAGCATATGATCTCTCACTTCATTGTGTGTTTTCTGGTGCAGTTTAAAATTATTCAGCCTTGAAAAACTCTTTCCACAGAAAGAACACACATGAGCTCTCGCACCTGAATGAACTTTCAGGTGTTTTTTTAGTTGTGTTGACGTAATAAACTTTTTACCACACTGATCACAGTTAAATGGCTTTTCTCCACAGTCACAGAGCAGATGATAATTGAGACCAGTTAAATATGTGAAACTCTTTCCACACTCAGTGCATGTGTACGTTTTCTCTCCAGTGTGAATATTTAAGTGTGTTTTAAGTTGTCCTTTTTGTGTGAACCTCTTTCCACACTGAGTGCATATATACGGTTTCTCTCCAGTGTGTATTCTCATGTGTTTGTTAAGGTCTCCTTTTTCTGTGAAACTCTTTCCACACCAAGTGCATGTATACGGTTTCTCTCCAGTGTGAATTCTCATGTGATTGTTAAGGGTTCCTTTTTCTCTGAAACTCTTTCCACATTGAGTGCATGGATATGGTTTCTCTCCAGTGTGAATCCTCATGTGATTGTTAAGGGTTCCTTTTTCCGTGAAACTCTTTCCACACTGAGTGCATGTGTACGGTTTCTCTCCAGTGTGAATTCTCATGTGATTGTTGAGGTCTCCTTTTTCTTTGAAACTCTTTCCACACTGAGTGCATGTATATGGTTTCTCTCCAGTGTGAATTTTTAAGTGTGTTTTAAGGTTTGCTTTTTGTGTGAAACCTTTTCCACACTGAGTGCATGTATACGGTTTCTCTCCGGTGTGAAATCTCATGTGTGTCGTAAGGTGTCCTTTTTGTCTGAAACTCTTTCCACACTGAGTGCATGTATACGGTTTCTCTCCAGTGTGAAATCTCATGTGTGTTGTAAGAAATCCTTTTCTTGTGAAACTCTTTCCACATTGAGTGCAGGTTTTCAGCTTTTTGGCTTTGGTTCTTTGAGTTTTAAAGTTATGATGTTTCTCCTCCATTTCATTCAGTTCTTCTCTTTGCTGTTTCACTTCCACCTGGTCTAAAACACAGAATTAGAATCAGTTCAAGTAAACCCTGATGTAAACCCTGATTTAATAACAGAAAGTAGGGATGGTAAGATTCACAGATTCGCATCAGTGCATTGGCATAAAAGTTAATGATGCAATGCATTGATTTAAAAAGTGTGCATCAGATACAAGTTGGCATTTGTATCGCAATGCATCTTTTCTAACATATTTGCATCAGTAAAAAAAAAATTTATTAAATCAAAATCAAATTGTGATATGAACTAGTGTCTGTGAATATGAATCCTGCAAGTTCTGCGTATGAATGAATGGCGCAGATGAACGAATACGTTTGCTACACATACTGAAGCAGCAGGAGCGGTGCTCGCAGTGTTTTGTATGACGACACAAATCTAATCTCCAGAGCTGCTCTGAGAGTCATGAGCATTTTACCGTTTAATTTGAGAAAAAATATTGTCATATCATATACACACACAGAAACTTGGAGATCTTCACGGCAACCCGTCAAAATAAAAGTTTGGTTTAACTTGTGACCAGGGCTTAAAAATTGGAAAAATAAATTAAATCGTTTCACTCCGAGTAGAATCAGTATTTTAACGTTTCTGTTCCTGCATTCCTTCTGTATTATTAATGTTCCGAAACCGGTTTGATGAGGAAAAAAATAACGGTTAATAACGTGGGTTTTTTTTTTTTTTGCATGTAGCCTACTTAATAATGATAATATTAATAATAATAATAAATACGTACGGCAGTTTATTTATTAAAAAACAAAGAGTCTTGTATTTGCAGTCTTAGCCAATAGGCCTACAATTATCTTTTATAACAGATTCTGTCCAAATTTACCTATTAAACGAAACTAAAAACTATCAATGGTTTATAAATTAAAAGTATTTTTTCAAGATATTTTAAAATGTTTGCTGCATGGTTAAAAATACTGACGCTATTCCTGAGAGAAAAAAAATATAGGCTACGTCACATTTTATTATTACATTCAGAAATAATGTAAATTGACGGTAAATAAAGTAATAAATGTTTACAAATAGCCTAGCCTATATAGCTCTGTTTATAATGTTTCCAACAATAAATTATGAACAAAACTATTTTACTTCCCCTCATGCACTCCACAACAAAACCTCTAAAGTTAACAGTAGGACTATTCAAGCTATATATGTCAAGCAAAAACGCATTTTTAAAAATTAGATTTTCTTTTTTAACACCATTCCAGCTTCTATTGCTATTTTCAAGGCAAGAAGGTTTATTTATTAGAAATAAATCTAAATAAGATGCAAAACGAATTAATTTAAAGTAAATCTGAAGCCTACATTTCTCATTCGGCACGAATCCAACCGTTTCCATTTTCGAGACGTATGCTAAACTATTATTTATTATGTAAGCTTTGTAGGCCTACTTGACTCGCATTATCAATGTAAAACCTCATCCTTCACATAACAGCACAGTCAGGCGGTGTTCATGGGGGGTAAACGGCAGATTGTATTACAGACTTGAACTGAGCAGTGTAATGTTTTATATGTTTGGTTGACTGTATTTTATTTTAATATTTAACAGGCTGCGAGCTATGTCAAGTAAGCAATGCAAGAAATTGTGCGCGCGCTGGCGCGAGTCGCAACCACTGGCATTTTTTTCCCTTCTAAGACAATAAACTGTACTCCGCAATTTAAGGTAATGCAGGTAAAAGCAAGACATCATTCATACATTTACAAAAGACACTCAAATAACGAAAACAAGCAGAATGTTTCCTAGATCTTTGGAGTGTGCCACAATGAACCAAAACTCAACACGTTTTCTTTTGTTTTGTAAATCTGTAGACCTAATTATTTAAGTGAAAGATATTTCGCATAGCCTATAGGCCTAAATATTCCCTTTTATTTTATATATGTTATGTAGGCTTACAGGTGCTGGTCATATAATTAGAATATCATCAAAAAGTTGATTTATTTCACTAATTCCATTCAAAAAGTGAAACTTGTATATTATATTCATTCAGTACACACAGACTGATATATTTCAAATGTTTATTTCTTTTAATTTTGATGATTATAACTGACAACTAAGGAAAATCCCAAATTCAGCATCTCAGAAAATTAGAATATTGTGAAAAGGTTCAATATTGAAGACACCTGGTGCCACACTCTAATCAGCTAATTAACTCAAAACACCTGCAAAGGCCTTTAAATGGTCTCTCAGTCTAGTTCTGTAGGCTACACAATCATGGGGAAGACTGCTGACTTGACAGTTGTCCAAAAGATGACCATTGACACCTTGCACAAGGAGGGCAAGACACAAAAGGTCATTGCAAAAGAGGCTGGCTGTTCACAGAGCTCTGTGTCCAAGCACATTAATAGAGAGGCGAAGGGAAGGAAAAGATGTAGTGGAAAAAAGTGTACAAGCAATAGGGATAACCGCACCCTGGAGAAGATTGTGAAACAAAACCCATTCAAAAATGTGGGGGAGATTCACAAAGAGTGGACTGCAGCTGGAGTCAGTGCTTCAAGAACCACTACGCACAGACGTATGCAAGACATGGGTTTCAGCTGTTGCATTCCTTGTGTCAAGCCACTCTGACAGCGTCAGAAGCGTCTCACCTGGGCTAAAGATAAAAAGGACTGGACTGCTGCTGAGTGGTCCAAAGTTATGTTCTCTGATGAAAGTAAATTTTGCATTTCCTTTGGAAATCAGGGTCCCAGAGTCTGGAGGAAGAGAAGAGAGGCACACAATCCACGTTGCTTGAGGTCCAGTGTAAAGTTTCCACAGTCAGTGATGGTTTGGGGTGCCATGTCATCTGCTGGTGTTGGTCCACTGTGTTTTCTGAGGTCCAAGGTCAACGCAGCCGTATACCAGGAAGTTTTAGAGCACTTCATGCTTCCTGCTGCTGACCAACTTTATGCAGATTTCATTTTCCAACAGGACTTGGCACCTGCACACAGTGCCAAAGCTACCAGTACCTGGTTTAAGGACCATGGTATCCCTGTTCTTAATTGGCCAGCAAACTCGCCTGACCTTAACCACATAGAAAATCTATGGGGTATTGTGAAGAGGAAGATGCGATATGCCAGACCCAACAATGCAGAAGAGCTGAAGGCCACTATCAGAGCAACCTGGGCTCTTATAACACCTGAGCAGTGCCACAGACTGATCGACTCCATGCCATGCCGCATTGCTGCAGTAATTCAGGCAAAAGGAGCCCCAACTAAGTATTGAGTGCTGTACATGCTCATACTTTTCATGTTCATACTTTTCAGTTGGCCAAGATTTCTAAAAATCCTTTCTTTGTATTGGTCTTAAGTAATATTCTAATTTTCTGAGATACTGAATTTAGGATTTTCTTTAGTTGTCAGTTATAATCATCAAAATTAAAAGAAATAAACATTTGAAATATATCAGTCTGTGTGTAATGAATAAATATAATATACAAGTTTCACTTTTTGAATAGAATTAGTGAAATAAATCAACTTTTTGATGATATTCTAATTATATGACCAGCACCTGTATAGTTATATTCTGTTTTCTCCATTCACAGAAGCGCTGCAGGTGCGTGATGAGACGTTATGTGAACTCATGGTCTACGCTAGGCTATCCTGCAATTTTCGTAACTTGAAATTTATTTTCACTTAAATGTAGGCCTAATTTGACGGTTGGTGACATATATCATGATGACTTGACAGCTGAGCCTGAGCATGTCAGCGCGGGCATTTCACTTAAGAGCCTGAGCGCGGCCATTTCACTCATATTGGATGCGTCAGCATTATATTTGCATAGGCTGTAGCCTACTATTTGAATTCATGACTGCCAAATCAAAATATTAAACAGAGTGATAAAATAACGTTATCAACTGGTTAATGGCCATTTCAAATGATTTTGGTTACATTTCTGGTTACGTTCCAGTCAAAACTGAAAACGAACGAAATTTTCGTTTCTTGAAACGCTTCAGAGGCCTGCTTGTGACAACCATATTACTATTGTAGTACTATATACTACTATTGCATTACTACTGTACCATATATGTCTTACTACTACTACTACTACTAATAATAATAATAATAATACAATAGTTAAGACTTTATCTTTGAAGGAATAATCACACATTTTTTACACTTTTATCCACTAAATGAGCTCATTTCAAATTTGATGCCTGCTACAGGTTTCAAAAGTTGGCATGAGGGCAACAAATGGCTGAAAAAGCAAGACATTTTGAAAATATTCAGCTGGGAGAACATCTAGCAACTAATTAAATGAATTCATATCAGGTCTGTAACAAGATTAGCTATAAAAGTGATGTCTTTAGAAAGGCAGAGTCTCTCAGAAGTAAAGGTGGGCAGAAGCTCTCCAATCTGTGAAAGAGTGTGTAAAAACATTGTGGAATACTTTAAAAACAATGTTCCTCAACCTCAACATGGGTTAAAATTCTGAGCCTGAACTTTTTTTTTGGTGGGTGAGGGGGTGGGGTGGGGTGGGGTGGGGTGTTGTTGGGGATGGACACATATGCAGGGTTATTTGGCAGAAAAAAAAAGAACCTGTAAAATTTAGGATGCTTTTGATAGAGTTTTGCTGGTTGGCTTTTTCTTTAATAGTGTACAAAATGACCTACAAACTAAAACATGAAATTTCTGAAATTGTTTTGTTCTGAAGAAATTAAATTAAATATTAAAGCTGCAAGCAGCGACGAAGAGGCCCTCGCACGCCGGCTCACCACCACCCATTGGCATCAGGAAAACAGTGAACAGTGGGCGACATGCATGTAAGCGAGTGAATACTGAATACGTAATACTGAACGAATTACGGCCAAGTCATTTTAAAGTGCCACACTTCCTGCTGCCAACAGGTGGTGCTTTGACCGTAACTGAATATTGCCATGTAGATGTCTTCAGGCCAGGACTCTAATAAAACATGTGAAGTTTGGGGCAGATCGGACATTGTATGCCTCAGTTACAACAGCTTCCTCTTTCATGGCGAAATATCAGACTTTGTCAGGCCGCCACGAACATGCCCTTCAGCAAAAACTCTAGATCTTCGCAATTTAATGTGACAAAGGCCTTTAGATTAGACTGACCAAATATGATGTTGATCTGATTAAAGCTGTAGGAGGAGTTCATTAAAGCACAATGTCTGGAAATGGCAAAAACTGCACACATTTTGCAAAGAAAATTCAAAATATCTGACTTCCTGTTGGTTTTTAGATTTCACTACAAGAGACTTTTTTGTAGGTATTAGGCTGTTAGATGTGTGTACCAAATTTCATACCTGAAACGTAGTGTCAGGGGCACTTCGTTGAAACTTTGTAGGTGGCGCTATTGAGCCATTTTGCCACACCTAATTCTGAAACCCCTATCAGACGTAAACTTTCACCACTTCTGACGCATCTGCAAAGTTTTCAAGCATGTTTAGGTCCTCAAAAATGTGATTCCCTTTTCATTCAGCGAAAACTCAAGATCTTTGCAATTTCACAAAGGCCTTAAGATTAGACTGACCATATATGATGTGCTTCTGGTTAAAGGGATAGTTCACCCAAAAATGAAAATTTGATGTTTATCTGCTTACCCCCAGGGCATCCAAGATGTTTCTTCAGTAGAACACAAATGATGATTTTTAACTCCAACTGTTGCAGTCTGTCAGTCGTTTAATGCATGGAAATGGTAACAAAATCTATGACAGTAAAAAAAACATGCACAGACAAATCCAAATTAAACCCTGCGGCTCATGACGACACACCGATGTCCTAAGACACAAAACGATCGGTTTGTGCGAGAAACCGAACAGTATTTCTTACCTCTAATACACCACTATGTCCAACTGCCTTGAGCACGCGCACAGCATCCGGTGTGTGAGGTGTGTACGCGCTCTGGCGTAGTTTACGCAAGCGTTGGAAAATGATCTCTTACGTGTATACGTCACTCATTGTTTACACAGAGCACAAACATTGTAGGTACGACGGCTAATCAAAATGTTACTTACTTGCGCTCATCCGGATTGTTCAAACCGACTTAAAACTAAAAGATTACATTCTCTCGCACGAACTCATTCAGGAGTGGTGACTTTCCACATATTCTCAACTTCTGAGACTGCTTGCCTGAAGTTATGGTTGATTGCTCTTCGGCTGGATATCAACACACCCATTAACGTACTCAAGTTGTTGAGGGTCTGCAGCGATCATTTTTCCCCTGATGATTTTACATACCCAGGAGAGGATCACGTACGACTTAAACCATCAGCTGTGCCTATGGTTTTTCCACATCCAACTGAGGTATGTGAACAAGATCTTTGTATGTGTCCTTGTATGTGTCAAGTTTTGATGTAATGAAACCATGTTTTTTTAGTGGTTTACTTCCATTTGTATAACAACTGTTGTACTACAGGCACCATGTTTAAACTACGGCAGAGCGCGTACACACCTCACACACCGGATGTCGTGTGCACACTCAAGGAAGTTGGACATAGTGGTGTATTAGAGCTAAAAAATTATATAAATACTGTTCGGTTTCTCACACAAACCGATCGTTTCGTGTCTTAGGACATCAATGCATTGTCACAAGTCGCAGGGTTTAATTTGGATTTGTCTGTGCATGTTTTTTTTTTACTCTCATAGATTTTGTTACTATTGCCATGCATTATACAACTGACAGATTGCAACGGTTGGAGTTAAAAATCATCATTTGTGTTCTACTGAAGAAACAAAGTCATCTGCATCTTGGATGCCCTGGGGGTAAGCAGATAAACATCAAATTTTCATTTTTGGGTGAACTATCCCTTTAAATCTCTATGAGGAGTTAATCACAGTGTAAAATATGTCTTTTCCTGTTACCCACAGGTGGCGCTATGACTGTAACTGGATATTGCATTGTAGATGTCTTCAGGCCAGGACTCTAATAAAATGTGAAATTTGGGACAGATCAGACATTGTATGCCCGAGTTACAACAACTTCCAAACTTTGTCAGGCCGCCATGGACACGCCCTTCAGCGAAAACTCAAGATCTTCGCAATTTAACGTCTCAAAGATTCGACTGACCAAATATGATGTTGATCTGATTAAAGCTCTAGGAGGAGTTTGTTAAAATACAACATGTGGAAATGGCAAAAACTGCCAAAAAAAGTTGTTCCATATGGCATTACTATAATCCACATCCACATATTACCATGAAAAATACTATTTTTTAAAAATGTATAAGAACATAAGTGCATACATTTCTGTCATTCATTTGGCAAAAAATGGTTTTGTTGACTATGCATTTTACCTTTGAAATCACCAAGTGCAACTCTGGTGTCACGTGTATCTTCACTACTCGCATTCTAGCAGAACGGATCGGCACGGTTGGCTAATTCCGGGCAGAGAATGGTTTGTAATCGTGCTGTGCCGTACTGGGCTCAATTGGAAATACAACTGGAACTGGTTCCTTACCATTCATCCGTTCGGCCCGACGGTGAAAAGCGGATTTTGTGAGCAGTGCAGTGGTGTAATGGCAATTTACAATAAAATCTTTAATTACAGATTTCGTTTCCAAACAAATCAAACATATGGCTGACCCTTGAAAAAGATAATCCCTTAACCATCCTGATGGTGAAAACACAATTTTTATTTTTTCATTTATTTTTGCGAATTTTAATAAAACTTTCACATTAGCATGCACATCCTACGCTGTTATTAATACGGGGATCGGCTGGAAATAGAGACCTCTCCTGGATTGATTTAATAATAACATTATAATCTGAACGCAATCTTTACATTACTTGCTTTTCAAATGTCCAGCGGGCTGTATTTAAAGACATGGCAGGCCATATGCAGCCCGTGGGCCGCCAGTTGCCCATCCCTGATCTACAGTGCATAACATCATCAAAAGATTCAGAGAAACTGGAGGAATCTTTGTGCGTAAGGGACAAGGCCGAAGACCTTTATTGGGTGCCCGTGGTCTTCAGGCCCTCAGACGACACTGCATCACTCATCGGCATGATTGTGTCAATGACGTTACTTAATGGGCCCAGCAATACTTCCAGAAACCACTGTCGGTAAACACAATCCGCCGTGCCATCTGCAGATGCCAACTAAAGCTCTATCATGCAAAAAGGAAGCCATATCTGAACATAGTCCAGAAACACCGTCGTGTCCTGTGGCCTTGTGTATTTCAGCAGGACAACGCAAAACCACATACTGCAGCTATTACAACAGCATGGCTTCGTCGTAGAAGAGTCCGGGTACTGAATTGGCCTGCCTGCAGTCCAGACCTTTCACCTATAGAGAACATTTGCCGCATCATTAAATGAAAAATATGTCAAAGATGGCCACGAACTCTTCAGCAGCTGGAAACCTATATCAGGCAAGAATGGGACCAAAATCCAACACCAAAACTCCAGAAACTCATAACCTTGATGCAAAAAGAGGAGACGCTACACCATGGTAAACATGCCCCCGTCCCAACTATTTTGAGACCTGTAGCAGGCATCAAATTTGAAATGAGCTCATTTTGTGCATAAAATTGTAAAATTTCTCAGTTTAAACATTTGTTATGTTACCTATGTTCCATTGTGAATAAAATATTGGCTCATGTGATTTGAAAGTCTTTCAGTTTTCATTTTATTCAAATGGTCCTGATCACTGGCAGTTTATTGGCCAAATCCAATTGTTGGCCGATACATCAGTGCATCTCTAATTAAAACGTAATACAGAAAAATTAAAACAGAAAACAGAATTTGGTTTAAAAAAAAAATTTAAAAAAATGAATGAATAAATAAATAAATGTAATTTGAGCAAAAATAAAAAGTATTTTATGGAACCAACCTTACATATTGAATTGCATAGCATATTTTTTCCCATTGCATCAAATCGAAATTGGGTCGCACTACATCATAATAGGGGTGAATCATATTGCATCGAATCTGTAGCTGCTTCACATGCATCTTTAATGTATTGTTTCGTTGGCTATGCATCAAGATGTATATCGCATCAGTCTCAGTTATGAAGCTGCACATCCCTAGCAGAAAGCAACAGAGATCAGGGGCCGTATTCACAAAACATCTTAAGGCTAAAAGTAGCTCCTAACTTGCCGATTTAGGAAAATAATGGGCGTGTCAGTCCTAATTTTAGGACTCCTAAATTTTTGCTCTAAGAGTATTTCACAAAGCATTTTAGTGCTAAAACTAGCTCCTAAATCTGTGAAACGCTAGGAGTAGTCTAGAGGACTCCTAAGTCACTAAGACAAAACCAAAAACTGTCCTAAAATGATTGTTGGTGCCAATCCGCATTAGCAATCCATCCAAAAACACTGTACACCATTGAGGCAATAGCAACAGAGCCTTGGGTGCTGAGCCTTTTCTTCATAAATGCAATATGGGAGAGCGGGGTAAGTTGTCACACTATTCATAACTCCAACACTAGAGACCATCTCAAAAATCAAATATCCACTTTGTGTGACTTCTTCTTCTATAGTCAACTTCCTGTTCACATGTGGTCAAGATCGCTCTAATCTGAGGTTAACACAATTTTCTTATTTTTTGCCTTAAAAAGTAAAAAAATTGCACTTTAAATTTTATGCAATACAACTTTGTTAGGTATGAATGTTAAAAATTATTATTTTGCACAAAATAGAGACGACAATAACGCGTCTTTTGATACTTTAGCTGACATGCTATGTTGAGCTAACCTTGAGATTTAGCCAACATTAGCACACATGCCAGTTTGTCGTCATATGTGACAATTTTCCCCAGTACAAATAAACACATAGAACATGCTCAAAAAACATTGTGATATTGTAATCTGTCTGTCTACGGGCCACTAAAGAGGCACATCAACAGCGCGTGTGATGCCTGGATGAGGAACAACCCCGGGAAGACGAAAAAATTAATTAAAAAATTAAAAATTAAAATCAATAATCACAATTAAGTAGTTAAGTATTTTTAGATAATCTAGTGTGACAACTTACCCACCGATGGGGTAAATTGTCACAAGTGCACATTCTCTATTCAACAGTCTACAACTCTGTAATGAGATATGAAAATGTAATAAATACAACATATGTGCCCAGGACTTCCTTCTTTCATTTGGTATGACATTTATACCATTGTGATGTATGGTGCTCAATAAATGTTAGACAGTGTGAAAAGTGTGACAACTTACCCCACTCTCCCCTATTTTGATTTATAGATTGGAATCTACGATAAAACGCCAAAAATAAATCTTTAATAAATAAATGAATGAATAATAATGCCTGATTACCTGTGGCAGTTGTTTTCACTAGTTTACACTTACAAATGATCAAAGAGTAAAATATATAAGCATATTTGGCATGCTGTCCAAGGGGATCGAGGGCTCCGAGTTTGGAATTTTGCCCAAATCCAAAGTTCTCCTCATATCCCCAGCCAGCCGAGAGTGAGGAACGGGTTGGCGGAGGGATGCAGAAAACTGTCAAGGTAACTATGCGAGTCGGCTCTTGTCTGTTATCTATACCTCCACTCAAGCTGATTAGATAGACCGTTTGAATGTAATCCTCCAAAACTTTGTTTATAAAACATAATTTGATTTTCTCACTTGATTTCTGCAATCTCTCGGCGGACAATTAGCTGAACATACGCTAGTTTAATTAGTGACCCTTAGCCTACATTTTAAAACCTTTTAATGAATATGGCAACATTTTTATTTTAAAATCTTTATTTGAATACGGCAACATGATACCTCATTCTACAATATTTCTATGATTAAATCGCTGACAGAGACAATCACTGTGTGCATAGTCCACAGCAACGAGGTCAACCCCACCCTTTCTCTTAGCTTAAGACTTCTCTCTATTCCTTAGTAAAGTTGGTCTCAGCAGCTTTGTGAATAGGTTTTAAGAGAAAACGTCTTAGCTAAGAACTTTTACTGCCATTTAGGAGAACTCTTAGTGGCAAGATAAAATGTTTTGTGAATACGGCCCCAGGTATCACATCTTTCATGAAGCAAAGTTTTGTTGTCATTCACTTGTTAATATAGGTAAAATGTTATATACAAGGTTATGATCATTTAGATGTATTTCTTGATCATTTATCATCCATATACTGATTATTAATTCACATCTACCAAAGCAGTCAACAATGAAGAATCAAGAATGGACACCAACCTATTTGTTCCTCAGTTTCTTCATCTTTTATTCTGGATGGTTCTGAAATACTCATGTCTTCAATCTCCTCTTTAATAAACTCCATCTTCACACAGATTTCAGCTGCTACACCTGGAGTTTGTCCTTCTCTTGTAGGATGATGTGAATATTCCCAGTATTTATTGGTGAATTGTTGTGGGAGGAGCTTCACTGCAGGTGTGAACTGTGATCACTGTGTTTTTATTCAATCTGCATTTAAAAAGTACAGGGGCATCATGTTTAACGCAGCTTCTGAAAAGCCAAAAGTTTCCTGTTTTTAATTCATTCATTATGGTGATGTCTGAGATCTTTGCACATTAAACACTTTGTGTGTGTGTGTGTGTGTGTGTAAACAGGCTGAAACAAACTACAGCATCATCACCTGAAGAACTGAAATTTCACTTCAGTTCTTGTCTTTTCTCTTTCACTTCCATCTGGTCTGAAATAAACATATTAAGTTTTTTAGATGTCATCTAACAGTTGGGAGGACAATAAACACAATTTCTCAAGAGCAATTTTTGAAGGGGACACAAATACAGCCAAAATTGTACTTGTAAGGCGATAGTTGTTTAAATATGAGTTATAGGTTCACCACGTGACCATGTTATACTAATCACTAAATTATCTTGCATCCTCCACATAGTATTTTATGCTTCGTCTGGGACAGAAGACTTATTACTTAGATATTCAACAGCAGCAAGCCCACTGATCCCCCACTTAACATCATATTAAGCAAAACCACAACGGTAGATCTACAATATTAGCCAAATATCAGTGACTTACTATCCAACAAGCTACGGTATAAACAAGCTAGGTAACGTTATAATCGCTAATGACTCGGTTCAGGCTACATAGAGTGAAAAAAGGTAAATAAAACATGTTACCTCAGTTCTCTTTGGAGGAAAGTCGAGTGAACCCTGATTTAATAACAGAAAATAAGTGAGATCAGGTATCTGACTATCAAGTGTCAGATCTTTGAAGAGATAAAGGTTAGTTCTGTCATTCTCTTGTTAATACAGTCAATATGTGGATGACATCTGCGGTACAGGATTACGATCTAAGTGCATTTATATCATATATCCCTAAATTATTTGCTTATTTTTTTTACAGCTCTTATGATTGGTATCTAACAATATATAAAAACTAAACCAGGGGTGCCCAATCCTGCTCCTGGCGATCGACTGTCCTGCAAAGTATCTGAAGCAACTAATTAAGGTCTTCAGGAATGCTTGAAAATTAAAGGCAGATGTGTTTTTCTTAGAGTTGGAGCATAACTGTGCAGGACAGTTGATCGATCGACAGGAGCAGGATTGGGCACCCCTGAATTAACCAAACAGTCAGTAATCATCATGCATTTAAAACTAATTTAAACAATTCATAAATATGTCAGCCATTATATATATATATATATATTTTTTACATTGAAATTAATATTTTGTGTAGAGTAACTTTCCTTTTACAAATCAAATTACACACCAATGAATGTTGTCAAAAAATGTCTTATGTAGCGGATTTTACCAGCACCTCCAATGAACGCCAGGCTCTTCATGGACCACATCTGCAGTTTATTGACAGAGGACAGAAAATCAAGACACACACCTTCAGATTCACCGTCTTTCAGCTGAAGGATGTATGAGAAAAGACACGTTAAGTATCGTCCTCTCTAACAGTAACTGCAATTCACTGAACACACAGGTCACAGATATAGCTATAAACATACATTTTAACATCAAAATAAAAGCTACACTAAACGACATGTCCTCTCATTTGGCGCGCAGGCGGCAACATAAAACATGCGTTAATAAAAAATAATAATAAAAAACTCCAAAAATACATCGAACTGTTGGCACACATTTTTATAGCACTTCTATAATTGATACCAATTCAAAACTTAACTCATATTTTCACTCTTTAACGCAGAGCACTGCGCAGACATACCTGACTGACTCTCTTCAACCACAGGCTGCTGTTCTGACTGAGATAACAGGCGCGCGACCGGTCCATTACAAATGACGTCACTTACAGAACGAACTCAAAATATTATCTATAAACAAAAATACATATTTTCCCTCTGCCTTGCGGAACAAAATAAAGGCAATATACATAAAGTAAAGGAATTTAAACAATGAATTGTATATACATATAATTGTTTCAGAATCTATTTTACCACTTCAATAATAAAACTTGAAGGTAAAAATAAAAAGTTTGCTGGAACAGTTACCAAAAACCTCTCAACACTGCAAATCCCTTATATTTGTACATACTTACTTCTATTATTTTGTAACTACAGCAAATGACTCTTGTACAATCAGGTAAAAATATATTAAACATTAGTAATTAAGTAAATCACATGAATATGATTTTGCAAAGTAATTATCGAGTAAGAAAAGATGCAAATAATTATATTGACAATGTAAAATCAAATTTCTGAAGCAAATAGGAACCAGTATACCAGTGTACAGGAAATACGCAGTTTGGTTTATTTAATTAATATTGAGTATTAATTGATGTCAAACAAAATGGTGTTATTTTCTCTGCCAACTAAACTTCCAAAGCAAAGTCATTGTGTGTTCTCTCCGCTCTGTTCAGTTCATATTTATGAAATAAACACATATAATAGCCTAGCCCATTTCTCGTACATGCATAGTTACAGCCATAAGTGAATTTGTCAACACAAATACTACATTAACAAACATTATAAACAATATTAACATGTAGGCTACGCGTATATTTCCCCTCACTCCATGATAAATATTTAAATGAATGGTATTCAGGAAAAAAAACAAGAATGAAAAAATACAAGCATGTATAATAAAAAATATACATAGTAGCCTAAAAATAGCCTATATATGGTGTGATTTATTACAAGCATTTATTTTACAGCCAAGCCTAAACTAATTTATTTAAATCAACCCTGAAACTGCACCGACGTTGGGCTCGTGCATCTCTCATTTGGTCCAAAGTTTCCATATTTGTGAACATTTGGATGCTAAATTATTCATGTAAAGAAGGCTGGTATTTCAGTCGGGGTCCCAATACACACGTAAATCAGCATCTTCACATGCAGAGAAATGATTCTGGAATAACAGCAAGTGACAGGTGATGACTGACCAGCACTGCCTTCATATTGTACGACAGACAAATTAAATTGAGTTTGGTTGACTGTATTTTATTTTGATAATGAACAGGCTGCGATGTCAAGTTAGCAATGCCAGAACTTACGCGGTATGAGCGCGAGGCGCCGGCGCGATCACTTGGTCACTCAGCAGGGGAAATAACTTAAGCTAATACTCTTTATAGTCATACAGATAAAAGTAGGACATCATTCAAAATGGTAAAATGTCTTTTTTATTTGTGTACTGTGTAACTGTACTACGACAAAATGCGCTGCTTTAGCGCGTCTCGGTCTCCTTGAAATATCTTTCTGGCACACGCCAAAACAGCGAATTCTTGACACGCCTACTTGTAAAAGTCTTCATTTAGATTATTTGATGTTAAATGCATTATATAAGTCACCGATGATCACATGATAAAAACGTGTAAGACTTGATTTTCCTGCTAAGACAAAAAGCTGAGATCAAGCACCCTGCAATAAAGCAATAAAACTCATCTGGAAAGAAGATCTCAAAGAAATAGGACACCGCCTTGCCCAGGCTCTCCTCACTCAGCCCCCACCCCCCTTCCTTCCTCTCCCTTTAATTCAAGTCACTGAAAGTTTTCCAAGAATGCATATTCTATGTATTATGTATCTTGTGTATCTCACTTTCATGTTTGGTATAATTTTAAATGTCTCAGATAATGTCTTAGAGTCATCTTTGAGCAATTAATGTTATGTGTTTATTATATGAATTGGCTTCTAATTGTCTAACTATGTAATTGGCATGATACCTTTTTTACTTGACAAATAAATGTTATTCTTGATTTATTCTGCATTATTCTTAAATCATTATTTCTAGTAGATTATCGCGAGTTTGGTATTACCGCAAATCAGTGTCCAGGATAGGTCATACAGGAAGGCTCAATGAATGGAGCATGGGGCACATCATTTGAGACCTTTTTCGATTTCTGTCTATCACTGGCTTAGTAAGTTGCAGTTTTTGTAAATATAAAAAAAACACTATGCTTTTTGTTACGAGTGAGCAGAGCGCAACCGACTTAAAGGTAGATATTTACCCTGCATCCTCTGTCTAAGAATCAGATCTGGCGTGTTTGTGATCGTGGAAGTACATAGTCGGCCGATGTAACTTCCTGTGCGGTACCGAGTCCATAATGAACGAATAATTCAAAAATTATAAGGTAATCACAATAATCAAAAATCTAAATTAATACATAACCAATGATTGATTTCTAATTGAAAACACTATATAAAAATAATAATCATTTGAAATTGTCCGATTAAACGAGCTGCTAAAGTAAAATTGAAATTAAGTTCTAAAAATTAAGTGAACTTCACAGGGCCGCTGAAAAGACATACACGCATTTTACCTTCACCTAGGCCGTCGGAATCCGTTTTTTGGGCTGACGGGTGGTTCCTTACAAACGTGACTTATGTAGGCTATAGCAAATTATTTTGCGGACCCCCTGGTACTTTGAGAACCGCTGGTCTACAAAGAAGAAAGCCCTGTCTAGGCCTTTCCCTTGTATGGGTTGTGTTGAGCCTTTAGTTAGTCTGGTTGTTTGATGAGAAAAAGATGAAATGTAGTTGCAATAAACATGTTAAGAATCCGTACAACTGCAGGCCATTATTCTTCTGTGCAGAACTGATGATGACATGGTTTGATCTTCGGCTGACCAATCAGCAGAAAGGGGCATTTAATTCCTGCCCACATGTAGAAATTGAATATTCAAGCTGTTTATTCATTATTCAACCCTTGAACGAAAAATCGAGATTAATTCTTGGTCCGTGTACTTTTGTGTTCATTCCTTTTTCCTTTTTTTAACCACGGCGAGAATTGGTTGTTGTTGTTTTTTTAAACTTTCAATATTAAATCCAAAAAACGACTTAACGAATGATACACAGATTAAAGATACCCTGATCATTCTAATATAGTTTCCTTCATATAATTTCATTTCATTTAAGCTGAGACAAACCTTTGAAATCTACTTTAAAATCTGGTCCTGCCTCAGACTTAGAACAGTTTTAAAACATTTATTATACAGGCAATTTGTCAAGTCAACAACATTTTTTCCCAAACTTAAAGTGAACTTGTGAAATTTGTTATTTTATAAATAAATTATGTCTATGCAAAAAAAAAAAAATCTTTAATGTATATATTGAAATGAAAGTGAAAGCTAAATGACAGGTCAGAAAGTTACAACTCAAAAACAACTTCTACAAAACTTCAACTTCTAATGTTTTTTACACTATACATTTGCTTTATCTGAATCTCAGTTTATTTCATGTACTGGATCTGTATATAACTGTTGCTCACAAAATCATACATTGTCAGTGAAATGGTCATTTTATTTGTTGTTATTGTACAGAGATTATAGACAACTTTTATGTTGCAGAGAAATGTGTAAAATCTTGTGTCATATATTAACACATAACATTTGATTCCAGTCTCTTTTAATTGTGATATTCAAAGAATTTCAATAATTTTCTTGTTCTCCAACATATAAAACACAAATCTTGTGACATTTTACAGCAACACTACTTTATTAGTTAAGTAACTACACATTTACTTTATGTGAATCTCACATGATTTACTTGGAAGTTTTGAATCTGAAGAAAACAAACTCTCTCCACACTGAGTACAGTAATTACGGCTTCTCTCCAGTATGAATTCGCTCATGTTTTTTCAGGTGTGGAGACTGAGTGAAACTCTTGTCACAATATGAGCACTTGTAAGGTTTTTCTCCAGTATGAATTCTTTGGTGCTGTTTCAGAAACTCAGCTGCTGTAAAGCTCTTCCCACAGTCAAAGCACATATGATCTCTCACTTCATTATGTGTTTTCTGGTGAAGTTTACAATGATCCAGCCTTGAAAAACTCTTTTCACAGAAAGAACACATATAAGGCTTCTCATCTGAATGAACTTTCAGGTGTTGTTTTAGTTGTGCTGAAGAAATAAAATTTTTACCACACTGATCACAGTTAAATGGTTTTTCTCCAGAGTGACAGAGCAGATGATAATTGAGACCAGTGAAATATGTGAAACTCTTTCCACACTGAGAGCATGTATACGGTTTCTCTCCAGTGTGAATTCTCATGTGTGTTTTAAGTTGTCCTTTTTGTGTGAAACTTTTTCCACACTCAGTGCATGTAAACGGTTTCTCTCCAGTGTGAATTCTTAAGTGTGTTTTAAGTTGTCCTTCTACTGTGAAACTCTTTCCACACTGAGTGCATGGATATGGTTTCTCTCCAGTGTGAATTCTTATGTGTTTGTTAAGGACTCCTTTTTCTGTGAAACTCTTTCCACACTGAGTGCATATATACGGTTTCTCTCCAGTGTGAATTCTCATGTGTTTGTTAAGGTCTCCTTTTATTGTAAAACTCTTTTCACACTGAGTGCATGTATACGGTTTCTCTCCAGTGTGAATTCTCATGTGTGTTGTAAGGTTATCTTTTCTTCTGAAACTCTTTCCACACTGAGAGCATGTATACGGTTTCTCTCCAGTGTGAATTCTTACATGTGTTTTAAGGTTATCTTTTTGTGTGAAACCATTTCCACACTGAGAGCATGTATACGGTCTCTCTCCAGTGTGAACTCTCATGTGTTTGCTAAGGTGTCCTTTTTGTGTGAAACTCTTTCCACACTGAGTGCAGGTGTGCAGCTTTATGGCACTTGTTCTTTGAGTTTTAAAGTTATGATGTTCCTCCTTCACTTCATTCAGTTCTTCTCTTTGCTGTTTCACTTCCACCTGGTCTAAAATACACATCAAGTTAGAATCAGTTGAAGTGAACCCTGATTTAATAGCAAGATGGTAGGGATGGTAACTTATAATAGTTAATGCGATTGTGATTTAAAAAGTGTGCATCGGATACAAGTTGGCATTTGTATCGCAATGCATCATTTCTAACATATACTATATTGCCAAAAGTATTGGGACACCCCTCCAAATCATTGAATTCAGGTGTTTCAATCACTTCTATGGCCACAGGTGTATAAAATCAAGCACCTAGGCATGCAGACTACTTCTACAAACATTTGTGAAAGAATGGGTCGCTCTCAGGAGCTCAGTGAATTCAAGCATGGTACCGTGATAGGTTGCCACCTGTCCAATAAGTCCATTCGTGAAATTTCCTCACTACTAAATATTCCACAGTCAACTGTTAGTGGTATTATAACAAAGTGGTATTATAACAAAGTCATACAGGCGATCCCTAAGCAACTCAGCCACGAAGTGGTCGGCCACGTAAAATCACAGTACGCAGCAGTCGCCAACTGTCTGCAGAGTCAATAGCTACAGACCTCCAAACTTCCTGTGGCCTTCAGATTAGCTCAAGAACAGTGCGTAGAAAGTTTCATGGAATGGGTTTCCATGGCCGAGCAGCTGCATCCAAGCCTTACATCACCGAGTGCAATGCAAAGCGTCGGATGCAGTGGTGTAAAGCACACCGCCACTGGACTCTAGAGCGGTGGAGACGTGTTCTCTGGAGTGACCAATCATGCTTCTCTGTCTGGCAATCCAATGGACGAGTCTGGGTTTGGCAGCTGCCAAGAGAATGATACTTGCCTGACTGCATTGTACCAAGTGTAAAGTTTGGTGGAGGGGGGGGATTATGGTGTGGGGTTGTTTTTCAGCGGTTGGGCTTGGCCCCCTAGTTTCAGTGAAAGGAACTCTTAATGCCTCAGCGTACCAAGACATTTTGGACAATTTCATGCTCCCAACTTTGTGGGAACAGTTTGGGGATGGCCCCTTCCTGTTCCAACATGACTGCGCACCAGTGCACAAAGCAAGGTCCATAAAGACATGAATGAGCGAGTTTGGTGTGGAGGAACTTGACTGGCCTGCACAGAGTCCTGACCTCAACCCGATAGAACACCTTTGGGATGAATTAGAGCGGAGACTGTGAGCCAGACCTTCTCGTCCAACATCATTGCCTGACCTCACAAACGCGCTTCTAGAAGAATGGTCAAAAATTCCCATAAACACACTCCTAAACCCTGTGGAAAGCCTTCCCAGAAGAGTTAAACCCATATTAAACCCTATGGATTAAGAATGGGATGTCATTAAAGTTCATGTGCACGTAATGGCAAGTGTCCCAAAACCTTTGGCAAAATAGTGTATTTGCATCTGTAAAAAATCTAAATCAAAACGTGATATGGACTACTGTCTGTTAATATTAAACCGGAAGAAGACTATTTGAATATGAATCCTGCATGTTCTGCATATAAAAAAAATGGTGCAGACGCACAAATGCCTTTAGAAGCATGCTTGGTGCTTGCAGTGTTTTTTCCAGCGTCTGTCATTGACTATATGACAACATGAACATACAAACTTCATCTCCAGAGCTGCTCAGAGAGACATGAGCATTTTACCCTTTAATTTGAGAGAAACTACTGTCATATCATATACACACACAGAAACTATTATAACAAATCAATAAAGTTGCTTTTCATTATTTCCATTAATAACATGTTTTTGATTAAACCATTAAAATGGAATCCAGAAAAATTTAAATGGAAACAGTATTTGGTCAAATAAATAAAAATAGTTTAAAAAAAAAAAAAAAATTAAATTTGAGAAAAAAAAAGAAAAAAAAAGTATTTTCATAGAACCCTACATGCAGAATTGCCTAGCATAACATTTTTTTCCATTGCATCAAATTGAAATTGGATCGCACTGCATCGTTATGGGGTGAATGATATTGCATCGAAGCAGTAGCTACTTCATATGTATCTTTAATGTATCGTATCGTTGGCTATGCATCGAGATGCGTATCGCATCAGTCTGTTATGGAGATGCACATCATTAGCAGAAAGCAACACAGGTCAGGTATCAGATGTTTCATGAGGCAAAGTTTTGTTCTGTCATTCACTTGTTAATATAGGTAAAATACAAGGTATACAAGGTTATGATCATTTAGATGTATTTCTCGATCATTTATCATCCATATACTGATTATTAACGCACATCTACCAAAGCAGTCAACAATGAAGAATCAAGAATGGACACCAACCTATTTGTTCCTCAGTTTCTTCATGTTTTATTCTGGATGGTTCTGGATCACTCATGTCTTCAATCTCCTCTTTAATAAACTCCATCTTCACACAGATTTCAGCTGCTACACCTGGAGTTTGTCCTTCTCTTGTAGGATGATGTGAATATTCCCAGTATTTATTGGTGAATTGTTGTGGGAGGAGCTTCACTGCAGGTGTGAACTGTGATCACTGTGTTTTTGTTCAATCTGCATTTAAAAAGTACAGGGGCATCATGTTTAACGCAGCGCCTGTAAAGCAAAAAGTTTCCTGTTTTCACATTATGGTGATGTCTGAGATGTATATTTGCACATTAACCACTTTTTTATTTTATTTTTTTTTTGGTGTAAACAGGCTGAAACAAACTACAGCATCATCACCTTTGAAAATTCACTTCAGTTCTTGTTTTTTCTATTTTAATTCCATCTGGTCTGAAACAAACACATGAAGTAGTTAGAATCATGGGCTTAATTTTTTTAACAGTTGGGAGGACAATAAACAAAATTTCTCATGAGCAATTTTTGAAGGGGACACAAATAATACAGCCAAAACACAAAGCGAAAGTTGTTCAAATATGAGTTATATTTACCACATGATCATGTTACAATTATTAAATTATCTTGCATCCTCCACATAGTATTTTATGCTTCGTCTGGGACAGAAGACTTATTACTTAGATATTCAACAGCAGCAAGCCCACTGATCCCCCACTTAACATCATATTAAGCAAAACCACAACGGTAGATCTACAATATTAGCCAAATATCAGTGACTTACTATCCAACAAGCTACGGTATAAACAAGCTAGGTAACGTTATAATCGCTAATGACTCGGTTCAGGCTACATAGAGTGAAAAAAGGTAAATAAAACATGTTACCTCAGTTCTCTTTGGAGGAAAGTCGAGTGAACCCTGATTTAATAACAGAAAATAAGTGAGATCAGGTATCTGACTATCAAGTATCAGATCTTTGAAGAGATAAAGGTTAGTTTTGTCATTCTCTTGTTAATACAGTCAATATGTGGATGACATCTGCGGTACAAGATTATGATCTATGTGCATAATGTCATATAGGCTATCCCTAAATTATTTGCTTATTTTTCACAGCTCCGATTGGTATTGAACAATATATACAACTATATATATATATATATATATATATATATATATATATATATATATATATAACTAAACAGTCAGTAATCATCATGCATTTAAACTAACTGAAACAATTCATAAATATGTTAGATAATACATTTTATTTTTTAAACTTTAATTTTACAAATCAAATTACAAACCAGTGAATGTTGTCAAAAAATGTCTTATGTAGCGGATTTCACCAGCACCGCAAATGAACGACCGACACCAGGCTCTTCATGGACCACATCTGCAAGTTTATTGACAGAGGACAGAAAATCAAGACACACACCTTCAGATTCACCGTCTTTCAGCTGAAGGATGTATGAGAAAAGACACGTTAAGTATCGTCCTCTCTAACAGTAACTGCAATTCACTGAATACACAGGTCACAGATATAGCTATAAACATACATTTTAACATCAACACACGTTTACTACATTAAAGACATCCCAGGTGAAAAAATACTAGTGTTTTTGAACCATACTAAATTGTAGTATACTGTATATATTATAGTATTTACAACACTTTGTTAATGAATGCTACAGCATACTGTAGTATTAACTATAGTGAACTGATAAGACTGTAATAAATACTGTAGTATACTTTAGTTTTTACTACAGTAAACTGTAGTGTATATTGTAGTATAATATACCCTATAGTTGTAGAAAAGCCATTTGTTTACATTACTATAGTTGTTATATTATCACAGCAACTATACAATTACCACAACAAATTAATTCAACTTTACTATAGAATGGTTCAAAAACACTATAGTATTTACTATAAATTACTATAATATTTTTTCACCTGTGATTTCAGACTCAATCCACGGAAATTATATGTGGAGAAACCTATTAACAAGGAAAACCCCGCGCTCTAATTTGGCGCGCAGGCGGCAACATAAAACAAAGACCTGAGTTAACAAAACTGCAAAAACACATCGAACCGTTGGCAGAAACACGCACACATAAACTTGTTCCGGGTTTACGGCACTTCTATAATTAATACCAACTCGAAACTTTACTTAACACAGCATATTTTCACTCTAATGCAGAGACTGGCTGCAAAGACATACCTGACTGACTCTCTCCAACCACAGGCTGCTGTTCTGACTGAGATAACAGGCGCGCGACCGGTCCATTACAAATGACGTCACTCAAGGAACGCTCTGGTGCGTTCAAGTCCTCACGGGAAGTCGCGTTTACGACGGAAAGTGCGTTCAAGTCACTTTCGGCGGAGTAAGATGGCTGTGTACCTTCTCTTAATTAATTTTACACAAATACAGGACTTTAATAGAAAATGAAGAACAAAGAATCCGCACCAGGTGGTTTTAAAACCATGGATCGCAAAAAAAAAAAAAAAACACGGTTAGACGGTCATGGTTAACTACAGTTTTACCATAGAAAACCATGATTAATTTCCGTAAGGGGTCTTTTTTGTTGTTGTTTTTAGTTTAAGCCACTGTAAACTTTATCGTTACATATTATATTGTTATATTATAATGATACCATATTTTGTGGAGGCAATTAGCTTACTTCGTTGTAAATACAAAAGCTGTCACTATAAATACCTATAATATTGTGGTATTCCGCTATGTTTCTTACTGACACGCCCACAACTCGTACAGATTGGGGCTTAAAGAAAATCCCGAACTTCCCACTCGTATTTACGACGTTCATGCGCATTCAGCTCGTAAATACGATCTTTCCGACATGACTTGAACCACATGACCCTCTGGTTTTATGGCAGGTCGCAATCAACCTGTTCAGGTGATTCATGTACTTCATTTTCTCACCTGTCCCCAAAATCTCCTTCAAACTCCACTTTTGTTCCAACTCAAGTCCTCACGGGAAGTCGCGTTTACGACGGAAAGTGCGTTCAAGTCACTTTCGGCGGAGTAAGATGGCTGTGTACCTTCTCTTAATTAATTTTACACAAATACAGGACTTTAATAGAAAATGAAGAACAAAGAATCCGCACCAGGTGGTTTTAAAACCATGGATCGCAAAAAAAAAAAAAAAAACACGGTTAGACGGTCATGGTTAACTACAGTTTTACCATAGAAAACCATGATTAATTTCCGTAAGGGGTCTTTTTTGTTGTTGTTTTTAGTTTAAGCCACTGTAAACTTTATCGTTACATATTATATTGTTATATTATAATGATACCATATTTTGTGGAGGCAATTAGCTTACTTCGTTGTAAATACAAAAGCTGTCACTATAAATACCTATAATATTGTGGTATTCCGCTATGTTTCTTACTGACACGCCCACAACTCGTACAGATTGGGGCTTAAAGAAAATCCCGAACTTCCCACTCGTATTTACGACGTTCATGCGCATTCAGCTCGTAAATACGATCTTTCCGACATGACTTGAACGACATGACCCTCTGGTTTTATGGCAGGTCGCAATCAACCTGTTCAGGTGATTCATGTACTTCATTTTCTCACCTGTCCCCAAAATCTCCTTCAAACTCCATTTTTGTTCCAACTCATGCTCCTTTCTGTATATATATATATATATATATATATATTAGATTTTAAACCAGTATGTCAGAGTCTTGATATAATCACTGCATTTCCCTTTAAAAGCCTAATCAATTTCTAAATATTATTATATTATTATCTCCCTTTGTTATCTATGTCCCACTTTTTCTCCCATGATTCTCTCACTGCTGTTTTACAGGGTTCGTTCACCCAAAAATGAAACTTCTGTCATTAATTAATCACCCTCACGTTGTTCTACACCCTTAAGACCTTCGTTCATCTTCGGAACACACATTTTTAATGAAATCTGAGAGGTTTCTTTATCCTCCATTGAAAGCAATGGAATTACCACATTTAAGGTCCAGAAAAGTTCAAATAGACTGCAGTGGTTCAACCTTAATATTATGAAGTGACGAGAATACTTTTTGTGTGCAAAAACAAAACAAAAATCACGACTTTATTAAAAAAATGTGTCTCTCTCCTGTCATTCTCATACGCTATTTACATTGCAGAGCTTCCAGGTTCTACGTCAGAATGCCTGCTCAGTATTGGCTGGCTCCTGTGTCTGAGATGGCATTCGGATGTAAACGCATAATCATAGCAGATGATTATTCTTTGAGGTTTTACTTCTTCTACCCATTGCAACCCTAAGATTATGGCTACTACCTCAGCTGTAAATACAGGTAATTTATCATTAATTCTTTTGCATATGGTCACATCAAACTCTGGTATGTACACTCCTACTCCTACATGATCATTCCTTGAATCTTTAAAAAATAGCTGAATTTATAAAAATGACCCATTCAAAAGTTTACATACCATTGATTCTTAATACTGTGTGGTTACCTGGATGATCTACGACTGTTAGTTTGTTGTGTGATGGTTGTTCATGTGTCTCTTGTTTGTTCTGAGCAGTTAAACTGAGCTCTGTTCTTCAGAAAAATCCTCCAGGTCCTGCAGATTCTTCAGTTTTCCAGCATTTTTTGCATATTTGAACCCTTTCCAGCAGTGACTGAATGACTCTGAGATCCGTCTTTTCACACTGAGGACAACTGAGGGACTCAAACACAACTATTAAAAAAGGTTCAAACATTCACTGATGCTCCAGAAGAAAACATGATGCATTGAGAGTCGGGGATGTAAACTTTTTGAAATGGATGAGAACATTTTTATTTTGGAACAGAATAAAGTTGACTTTTTTGTCTTCTGGGAAACATATAAGTATCTTTTGTAGCTTCCAAAGGGCAGAACTAAATGAAAAAAATATGTTCTTTAAAGAAATTTAAAAAAACTTGCACATCAACTTCTTGTTCAAAAGTTTTCACCCCTGACTCTTAACGCATCGTGTTTTCTTCTGGAGCATCAGTGAATGTCTGTAGCTTTCGTAATAGTTTTGTCCGAGTCCCTCAGTTGTCCTCAGTGTGAAAAGATGGATCTCAAAATCATATAGTCACTGCTGTAAAGGGTTCAAATACGCTGGAAAACTGAAGAATCTGGTACAGTGTGGTACAGTATTAAGAATCAAGGGGATGTAAACTTTTGAACGGGGTCATTTTTATAAATTCAGCTATTTTTTTTGTCTTGTGGACTTTATGTAAACAACTGTTATGTGAAATAGTTTATTAAGGACAGTACTAAATAAAAAAACAACATGCAATTTTCACGATCCTTCTTATTTTGTTAAAATGATTAACATTTTTGCAGATTCTGCAAGGGATGTGTAAACTTTTGCGCTCAACTGTATTTCCACCTAACATATTCATGAACCAAAAAATATTATAAGCATTCCTTTCATTCCATTCTTTCTTTTACTCTGTAAGTTTCAAGTCAACATTGGGAATTGGAAATATCCACCGAGGGACATTACCCCATACTGTGTTTGGCCTAGGATTGCACGATATGCCGGTACTACGGTAATACCACTTCTGGAACAGGTAATAATAGTTTGTTTTCTAGAAACGATTCCATTCATCAATACTCAATCACTTGGCACTCGGTTCTTATCTATCACGCTAACGTGATTTTAACATCATAAATTAATGATATGTTTTAATATACATACCGCTCTACATTTAGATATGCGGGAAAAACGCTCCTAATAGGCACGAGCAAGAGTGCTGTTTTTGTTTCGTTTCTGAATCTGTGTTTTGAACAAATCGGGCGAATCACTGATTCACTAAGCCATCTGCTTCATTCCTGAGTGAATCAGTCGTTTTGAACGAATCGGTTGAAGGATTCAGTGACATCATTAACACTTGCTGCCCCCTACTGTTTCCCATTTAAAAGTAGGCCTAGTATTTAATTTTTTCCCAACATTTCATATTTCTGTATTTAGTCATATTTTTGAAATATTAATCTCACAACTTTATGCAATTGTAATTGCAGTGTAAACGCATAAATACCACATCTTAATGTCACTTAATGCAGCTTCTGTGCTACAGTGCAGTGCTAAGACTGATTTCATTTGATTGGTAACAATAGCCAGTTATTCATTCTCATTAATGAAGTATTCAGAGAAAAATCTGGTCTGTTTTTATTTACATCTATGTATTTATGAAAGTTTGGTTCATTTTGTAGATTTGAATTATAAATGAACACAATACTGCATGGTATCGCGATACTACTTGGTATCGTGATACTTCAGCTGGTATAGTATCGCAAGACATTTTTATGGTAGCGTGACAACCCTAATTTGGCCCATACTCAAATCTCTATAACCATATACTTCCAATACTGAATAATATTCCAACTGAATCCTTTAGCTGTTCAACGTTGCGAATACTCCCAGCAATCACATAAGGCCTCGGTAGCAGGTTGTTCTTTCCCAGATCCTTTTAACTTAACCCAATATGTCAGTGACATCTTTAATCATCTTAAGCATCAAGGTAATTCTTCAGTTTCTACGAGTAATGCATTAGGAGTCATTTTAATAGCACCAATATTAAGTCTAAGAGCTTTGAACTGTATTATATCTAGTTTTTCCAGGACATTCTTAGCTGCTGCTCCATACACCCATGGTCAAAACAAAGCTGAAGCACTCACGCAAATAAGGTATTTAATGACACAGCTGCTAACAAGGAACCAATAATGACTGTGACTATAGTAAAGAGTGGCGGGAAATTCAAACAAAGGAACACGAGACTGATAAAAACAACGTGTAAGTCCATAAAAACTGAAACTAACTGAACATAGTATGTGCCCTCTGAAAAGGCACAACCTCACGCCACAACAAGACAAGGGAGGGAAGGTGGGGGCTCTGGAGGTGGCATAGGGATTGACAGGAGGATGACGACTGAACCCCAGTGGCAATAATGGAGAGTGCCCGATGCAGCAGACCCAGAGCTCTTTATTAACCCCCCCATTACACTATGAACACGTCTTCAATTTAAACTAGATGATATTGTGCTTTTGGCAGAAACACCATATTTTGTTCACCTCACACCATTTACTTAAACGTATTTGACATGAAGACGAAATGTTACTGATTGTGACGTCTTACGACATTTCTTCATGTGTGTCAGAAGGCTTCTTTTGTGTTTGAAACTCTTGCCACACTCAGTACAGCGGTACGGCTTCTCTCCATTATGAGTTCGCTCATGTGATTTCAGGGTCCCAGAATGAGCGAAACTCTTGTCACAATATGAGCACTTGTAAGGTTTTTCTCCAGTATGAATTCGTTGGTGCCGTTTCAAATGACTAGATGTAATGAAGCTCTTCCCACAGTCACAACACACATGATCTCTCACTTCATTATGTGTTTTCTGGTGTTGTTTAAAACTGTTCAGCCATAAAAAACTCTTTCCACAGAAAAAACACACATAAGGCCTCTCACCTGAATGAACTTTTAGGTGTTGTTTTAGATTTGATGATGAATTAAAATCTTTACCACACTGATCACAGTTAAATGGTTTTTCTCCAGAGTGACGGAGCAGATGATGTCTGAGACTTGATGCTTGGGAAAAACTCTTTCCACACTGAGTGCATGTATACGGTTTCTCTCCAGTGTGAATTCTCATGTGTTTGTTAAGGTATCCTTTTTCTGTGAAACTCTTTCCACACTGAGTGCAGGTGTGCAGCTTGTTGACATTTGTTCTTTGAATTTTAAAGTTACCATGTTTCTCCTCCACTTCATTCAGTTCTTCTCTCTCCTGTTTCACTTCCACCTGGTCTAAAATACACATTAATTTAGAATAAGTTCAAGTGAACCCTGATTTAATAGCAGAAATCAACAGGGATCAAGTATCAGATCTTTCATGTGGCAAAGGTTTATTCTGTCATGCTATATACAAGGTTATGATTATTTATCATCCATATACCGCTCATTAATTCACATCTACCAAAGCAGTCAACAATGAAGAATCAAGAATGGACACCAACCTATTTGTTCCTCAGTATCTTCATGTTTTATTCTGGATGGTTCTGGATCACTCATGTCTTCAATCTCCTCTTTAATAAACTCCATCTTTAATAGTCAGACAGACACCACCGATAAAGAGCCACGATTACAGAAATCGCCACGATTGTTTCACGATGGCAATATTTCGTCTGGGACAGCCAAGAATAGTGCAGTGTATCCCGGGCTTAACACTAACTGCAATTCATCGAATAGACAGGTCACTGATATTACTGTAAACGCACATTTTAAAATCAAAATGAAAGCTACACACATTTACTGCACTAAACAACTTTCCACGGACACAATCCGCCAAAATTATAAGTGGAGAAACTTATTAACAAGGAAAACCCCGCGCTCTAATTTGGCGCGCAAGCGGCAACATAAAACAAAGACGTGCGTTAATAAAACTCCAAACAATACGCCAAACTGTTGGCAGAAAAACGCACAAATAAAACTTGTTCCGGGTTTATGGCAGCTCGAAACTTCACTTAATTCGGCATATTTTTACTCTTTAACGCAGAGACGTACCTGACTGACTCTCTCCAACCACAGGCTGTTCTGAGAGCAGGCGCGCGCGACCTGTCCATTACAGATGACGTCATTCACAGAACGGACTCTCAAAAATATTATTTATAAACAAAAATACATATTTTCCCCCTGTCTTGCAGAACAAAATAAAGATGATATACATCAAGTAAAATAACCAGTTAAAATGTATTGTTTCAGATCTATTTTACCAGTTCAATAAATAAATAAAAGTTGCTGGAACAGTTACAAAAAAAAAAAAAAAAAAAAATCAACATTATAAATACTTTATTTTTGTACACTTACTTTACTTTTGCAACTTACTGCAGCAGTTTTAATGCCATTTTAAGCCATCTGCAAATTAAGAAAACAACCAACTCTATGTTTCAGCCAGTTTAACATTTTACAGCTTCTGTTTTTTTTTTTTTTTTTTCTATCTACAGCAACTGACTCTTGTACAACCAGGGGAAAAAAACAGATTTTGCAAAGTAATTATCCAGTGAGAAAAGAAAAGTAAATGAAATGTTGCTTATTGTGGCGACTTCATACGACATTTCTTCATATGGGTCAGAAGGCTACTTTTATGTTTGAAACTCTTCTCACTGAGTACAGTAGTACGACTTCCTTCCAGTATGAACTCACTCATGTTCTTTCAGGTGTCCCAACTGAGGATAACTCTTTTTACAATATGAGCACCTGTAAAGTCTTTCTCCAGTATGAATTCTTTGGTGATTTTTCAGATGGTCCGCTCTCTAGTAAAGCTCTTCCCACACTCCGAACACACATGATCTTTATCACTGGTGTGTTTTTTCTGGTGTCGTTTACAATGATCCTGCCGAGTCAAAAACTCTCCACAAAATGAACATGCATGAGGCCTCTCGTTTATGTGAGTTTTCAGGTGTTCTTTTAGTTTTGATGATAACTTAAAATCTTTACCACACTGATCACAGTTATATGGTTCATGCGGAGATGATACTTGAGACCAGTTTTACTTTTGAAACTCTTCTCACACTGAGTACAGTGGTACAACTTCTCTCCAGTATGAACTCGCTCATGTGATTTCAGGCATCCTGAATCAGTGAAACTCTTGTCACAATATGAGCACTTGTAAGGTTTTTTTTTTTAGTATGAATTCTTTGGTGCTGTTTCCGTTCCAAAGTGTCTTCTCTGATCAGTATCCAACGTCACCCTGCTGCCATCCAAGATCTTCACCCCTGCAACATACAAGGACAGTATTATCACTCAAGTAACCATCAGTCAACTTGCAATTCTGCCATTTACTCACCTGCATTCCCGTTTGTCTCACTGGTTGTTCAATAAACATCACTTACCTGTTTCCTGTTGTCTCCGACCCCTCAGTACTGTAACAGAAGACCGGACCAACACAGCAACTGAACAACCAGCATCATGGGTCTCTTCCTCGTGCCTATCCCTCCAACTGTCCACAGGCCCAACAGTTCAGCGGTGGACTGTCTATGGGCCCTTAAACAGGACCGTCGACCACTGGAGAGGTACATGGAGGAATTTTCTGAGCTTTCTTGCTTGGTGAACTGGCCAGATGCTCCACTTAACGCTTGTTTTCTGAAGGGCCTGGGCGAGGACACAATTCATTATATTGAACCTGCCTGTTCCTTCTCCCTAGTCGAGTCTATTAATCTGATTCTCTTTTTAAATGGTTCTGATTTTGAAATTGAAGAGGTTCAAGAAAAAATGTGTCTTCCTCGTCCAGTCCCCTCACAAAAAGCATGCAGCCTGGTCAGTTCACCTCCCGCCAGTTTCCTCCACGTATCCCTCCAGTGGGTCTTCCCATGTGGTCCTGCCTAACCTGACCCAAACCGCCTAAGAAAATGGCTCCCGCGAAGCTCAAACAGCCACAGAAGGTGCTGCCGCACCAGAGCCACTAAACAAGATGGCCGTCGCCAAGTCTAAGCCTTCCCTGGAGGATGGGTCTTCCCTGGTGGGTGGGGCTCCTGACCCATCATGGCCGCCCACGGCTCCTGACCCGCCATGGCCGCCCGAGGCTCCCATCCCGCCATGGCCGCCCAAGGCTCCCGACCCGCCCTGGAGACCTCCGTACCTGTCTGCACCTCCTCCCTCACCTGCATGTAGGTCTCCAGGGCACCCACCCCCCCTCCCTACTAATAGTAGTAGTCCTAGTAATCTTAATCAAACTTTAGTAAAATCATAATAAAAGTTTAGTAAACCATTAACCAATCCAAATATAATGTTAATCGAAAGTTTAAGTATAAATCTAAGTCTATAAGTCTGAGTCAAAAGTTCTTGCCTAAGAAGAACAAAGTTTGACAAGATTTCGTTGATATGCAAAGAGCAAAGTGAGTCACTATTGAAAAGAAATCAAATGGTGATTGAATATACATGGGAAAAGGGGTCTTTCTTATACCCCAAAACCAGACATCAACAAGTTCCTCTTTTGGTCTTCACAAACATCATTAAACCACAAGAGCTATTAAAGCAGTCAAAAATAATACATTTGTCTCAGCACTTCACAAGTTCAAAGTACCGTCTCACAAGGGGATTAGAGTGTCAGTTTTCCCTTTTCGTGGAAATTAGATACATCTGTGAAAATGAAAACCTATTATATTGTACTTTGGCCTTTGTCCTAGTTACGTTCGTCTACTTTTGCAGCCAGGACCTTTAAAAAGATACTTTAACACCCTAGCATTTACATATGCCAAAAGAAACAGCAGCTTTTAAGAAGACATTCTAGTCTGCAATGAAGCCCTTAAAAGGCCTTTCATGAGAGAAACAGTGTACATTTGCCATAAAATCATAAAAACAAATAATTACAGTATTATTGATTAAATTATTAATTATAATCAAGAAAAACAATTTTAATCTCAATCTTCACTCAGAAATATATTATTTCTATAAAAATATAATTAAGATGTTAAAACATAAACATCTCTCAAGGTTTTTCTCCACTTTAACACCTCTTTGCCACCTGATGTCACCTGTTGGAGTTTGGGTTCCTTGCCCCTAACACCTTTGGCTTGCTTAGTTGGGGACACTTGACATTTGATATTTAACAGTGTTTTGATCTGCCTGCATTGACACCATTGTATGCGAACTGGACTGAGCTGGATGATGACATCACTGTTTACTCCAGTGCTGATATAGATAAATGAACTAAATTAATAACTGTTGATTCTTACAACGGAATGAATCAATACTGAACTTACTTAAGATGGGCAATGACACCATTTTCTTTAAGAGCTGCTGTGCAGCCAAAATTATATACCAGTTATCGCTGTAAAGCTGCTTTAACACAACCTGCATTGTAAAAAGCGCTATATAAATAAAGGTGACTATACAGGTGCTGGTCATATAATTAGAATATCATCAAAAAGTTGATTTATTTCACTAATTTTATTCAAAAAGTGAAACTTGTATATTATATTCATTCATTACACACAGACTGATATATTTCAAATGTTTATTTCTTTCAATTTTGATGATTATAACTGACAACTAAGGAAAATCCTAAATTCAGTATCTCAGAAAATTAGAATATTACTTAAGACCAATACAAAGAAAGGATTTTTAGAAATCTTGGCCAACTGAAAAGTATGAACATGAAAAGTATGAGCATGTACAGCACTCAATACTTAGTTGGGGCTCCTTTTGCCTGAATTACTGCAGCAATGCGGCATGGCATGGAGTCGATCAGTCTGTGGCACTGCTCAGGTGTTATAAGAGCCCAGGTTGCTCTGATAGTGACCTTCAGCTCTTCTGCATTGTTGGGTCTGGCATATCGCATCTTCCTCTTCACAATACCCCATAGATTTTCTATGGGGTTAAGGTCAGGCGAGTTTGCTGGCCAATTAAGAACAGGGATACCATGGTCCTTAAACCAGGTACTGGTAGCTTTGGCACTGTGTGCAGGTGCCAAGTCCTGTTGGAAAATGAAATCTGCATCTCCATAAAGTTGGTCAGCAGCAGGAAGCATGAAGTGCTCTAAAACTTCCTGGTATACGGCTGCGTTGACCTTGGACCTCAGAAAACACAGTGGACCAACACCAGCAGATGACATGGCACCCCAAACCATCACTGACTGTGGAAACTTTACACTGGACCTCAAGCAACATGGATTGTGTGCCTCTGCTCTCTTCCTCCAGACTCTGGGACCCTGATTTCCAAAGGAAATGCAAAATTTACTTTCATCAGAGAACATAACTTTGGACCACTCAGCAGCAGTCCAGTCCTTTTTGTCTTTAGCCCAGGCGAGACGCTTCTGACGCTGTCAAGAGTGGCTTGACACAAGGAATGCGACAGCTGAAACCCATGTCTTGCATACGTCTGTGCGTAGTGGTTCTTGAAGCACTGACTCCAGCTGCAGTCCACTCTTTGTGAATCTCCCCCACATTTTTGAATGGGTTTTGTTTCACAATCCTCTCCAGGGTGCGGTTATATATATATATATATATATTTTTTTTTTTTTTTTTTTTTTTCCCCCTCCATTTTCAGTGGCAACCAGGACAATACAAACCTCAAAGAGAGACTTGTCAGTGGACTGTTCTCTGCATTTCCAAGAGATTGTACCTCTTCTTTATATTATATTATTATACTATACACTAGTCACTATTTTATTTATTGTTTTTATTTTGACTATATTATTTTACAATTTATGAAACATATACTATTTTCTATTTTATTCAAAGTTATTATATTACTACTATATTATTCTCATTGTCAATATACTCAGTTGTATTCACAGGCTATTAATAATAATAATAATATTCTGTAGAATAAAACTGCCATATACTGGATATTGAACTATTACATCTGACCTCATATTACACTTATATTTCATACCATTTATACTTTACTGTAGTTGAAATACATGCATTTAGTTCGTTTGTATAACTAGAGTAGACTGACAGTATTACTGTGAAATGCTTATAGATCATTAAATGTTTAACTTGGCACCAATAAAACACATTTTTCAAGTTGCCAGACAAAATATAATGCTGTCAATTTAAAATGAACAGACATTTTTTGTCTTTTTTACTATAAATCATTATAAAATTTCTATAGACATTTATTATTGTGTTATGAATAATAAACAAACAGTTGTGTGTTAAACTGTAAGCATAAGGTTAGGAGGCAACAGAATACAAATAAATTATAAAAATGAAAAGGGTCTTAGGATAAATGCTTCAGATAAATACAAAATTCAAATTTACATTCATTTGAAATTGTCCTGTGACATCCTAACATGCGATTCAAGAGAAAAAAAGGCACAAGAGAAAAAAGCTAAAATGACGGTGTTGAAAACAAAAAGCTATTTTCACAATGAACAACATTGTGAACATTTCATGTACATTAAATTATATTACATTAGGGACATCTCCACAATTATTAACCAAGAAAAATAAACCAAATCTACTGACAAGCGCAAGTTCGCAATTCTAACTACAGACATTAAAAATAATTAGAGACTGAACCTTTTTTGTACTCCACGCCAGAAAAAAAGCGGCCAATGAGGCGCCTATGTATTTATTATGTCTATATACAAACTGCCTATGGTCCTGTATCAATGTACAATGGCTGTTTGTTAAATATGAAACAACAAAAGACCAAAATAACAGTATACCACCACATTAACCGAGCTTCTGAAAAGCATCTCATTCCATTATACATTTCCCATTTCATTTAACATGCTGAGTCAAACCATTGAAATCTGTTTTACAATCTGTTCCTGCCTCAAAATTAGAAGTTTTAGAATATATATTATACAGAGCCTATGAATGGCAATTTGTGAATTTATAAATTACGTCCATATATATAAAAACAAAACGTTACTGTATATATTGAAATGAAAGTGACCGCTAAATGGTCAGAAAGTTACAACTCAAAAACAACTTTCACAAAACTAATGTCACAGAAAACAAGTTTATTTCACTATGCATTTGCTTTATCTGAATCTCAGTTTATCTGTATATACCTTTTGCTCACTAAATCACACATTGTCAGTAAAAATGGTAATTTTATTTGTTGTTATTGTACAGAGCTTATAGACAACTTATGTTGCAGAGAAATGTGTAGACTTTTCAATAAATCTGTTTATGAAATAACTTGTTTTAATTAACTAAACAAAAGTTTAAAAAAAACAAACAAAATACAAAAAACTCCATATTAAATCTAAAAGCTTTGAGGAACAATTGAGGAAATTGTTTCATACATTGCCAAATAACTGATTGGAAACAAATGTAAGAAAAACAACAGTCTCTTTTAATGTTAGTATTTCTTAGAGTAAACATTCAAAGAATAATTCATTAATTTTCTTGTTCTCCAACATATAAAACACAAATCTTGTGACATTTTACAGCAACACTAGTTTATTAGTTAACTAACTACACATTTACTTTATGTGAATCTCACACGATTT
Organism: Elopichthys bambusa; assembly: GCA_037101425.1. Taxonomy (NCBI): domain Eukaryota; kingdom Metazoa; phylum Chordata; class Actinopteri; order Cypriniformes; family Xenocyprididae; genus Elopichthys; species Elopichthys bambusa. Next base: position 29,233,194 of record CM074444.1, on the reverse strand, counting down.
ACTTGTAAGTTTTGGATCTGTGACACAGAACAATGCTTTTTAATATGAGTCAATAGGTTATTTGATTGGGTGAAACTCTCTCCACACTGAGTACAGCAGTACGGCTTCTCTCCAGTATGAACTCGCTCATGTTTTTTCAGAGTTCCAGACTGAGCGAAACTCTTGTCACAATATGAGCACTTGTAAGGTCTTTCTCCAGTATGAATTCTTTGGTGCTGTTTCAGACAGTCAGCTCTAGTAAAGCTCTTCCCACACTCCAAACACACATGATCTTTCACTTCATTATGTGTTTTCTGGTGCTGTTTAAAACTGCTCAGCCATGAAAAACTCTTTCCACAGAGAGAACACACATAAGGCCTCTCATCTGAATGAACTTTCAGGTGATCTTTTAGATGTGATGATGAAATGAACTTTTTTCCACACTGATCACACTTGAATGGTTTTTCTCCAGAGTGAATGCGCAGATGATAATTAAGATCAGTCAAATATTTGAAACTCTTCTCACACTGAGTACAGCGGTACGGCTTCTCTCCAGTATGAAGTCGCTCGTGTGACTTCAAGTTTCCAGGCTGAGTGAAACTCTTGTCACAATATGAGCACTTGTAAGGTTTTTCTCCAGTATGAATTATTTGGTGCTGTTTCAGATGCTCAGCTGTAGTAAAGCTCTTCCCACAGTCACAACACACATGATCTCTCACGTCATTGTGTGTTTTCTGGTGCAGTTTAAAACTGTTCAGCCATGAAAAACACTTTCCACAGAAAGAACACACATAAGGCTTCTCATCTGAATGAACGTTCAGGTGATTTTTTAGATGTGATGATGAAATAAACTTTTTTCCACACTGATCACAATTAAATGGTTTGTCTCCATTGTGAATTCTTAAGTGTGTTTTAAGGGTTCCTTTTTCTGTGTAACTCTTCCCACACTGAGTGCATGTATAAGGTTTGTCTCCATTGTGAAATCTTAAGTGTATTTTAAGGTTTCTTTCATATTGGAAACTCTTTCCACACTGAGTGCATGTATACGGTTTCTCTGCAGTGTGAATTATTAAGTGTGCTTTAAGGGTTCGTTTATATCGGAAACTCTTTCCACACTGAGTGCATGTATACGGATTCTCTCCAGTGTGAATTCTTAAGTGTGTTTTAAGGTGTCCTTTTTGTGTGAAACTCTTCCCACACTGAATGCATGTATACGGATTATCTCCAGTGTGAAACCTTAAGTGTGTTTTAAGGTGTCCTTTTTGTGTAAAACTCTTCCCACACTGAGTGCATGTATACGGATTATCTCCAGTGTGAATTCTTATGTGTGTTTTAAGGGTTCCTATATATTGGAAACTCTTTCCACACTGAGTGCATGTATACGGTTTCTCTCCAGTGTGAATTCTTAAGTGTGTTTTAAGGTTTCCTTTTTCTGTGAAACTCTTTCCACACTGAGGGCAGGTGTGCAGTGTTTTGGTGTTTGTTCTTTCAGATTTAAAGTTACGATGTTCCTCCTCCACTTCATTCGGTTCTTCTCTTTGCTGTTTCACTTCCACCTGGTCTAAAATACACATCAAGTTAGAATCAGTTCAAGTGAACCCTAATTTAATATACAAGGTTATGATCATTTAGATACATTTATCATCCATATACTGTGGCGCTAGGCCGGGGCTTGCTGGGGATATAGCCCCCCAGAAAATTGCATAGCACCGGCGCAATCCTAATGATTTTCCTGTTTTTTAATCTTAGTGCCACTTTCGTTAAAAATAAAAAGTAATTTAAATAAGATTTAAAGGGTTAGTTCACCCAAAAATGAAAATTGTGTTATTATTTACCAGGGATCTGAACCGGTTTAAGGAATGAAAACGAAAACCACAAACAAACAAAATTAACCGGAACATGGAAACGAAATCCAATTTAATCATTCTGAACAGAAACGCTCATTTGAAATGGCCATTAACCAGTTAATAACATTATTTTAATCACTCAGGCTCAGCTTTCAAGTCATCATAGGTAAGGTAAGTCACAATGGCAATGCCCTGGTATTAGTTTTTCCAATGATATGTCACTAATTATCAAGCATTAGGCCTACATTTAAGTGAAAATTAATGTCAAGTAATATGCAGCTTGTTGTGTGTTTTGAAACATCATGCATGCAGCGCTTCTGTGAACGGAGAAATCAGAATAAAACTATATATATAACAGGGAATATTTAGGCCAATAGGCTACGTGAAATATTTCACCTAGTTAGGCTAGGTCTACAGATTAACAAAACGAAAGAAAACGTGTTGAGTTTTGGTTCATTGTGGCGCACTCCAAAGATCTAGGAAAGGAAACAGACATTCTGCTTGTTTTCATTATTTGAATGTCTTTTGTAAATGTATGAATGATGTCTTGACCATAAATTATGGAGTATAGTTTACTAAGGAAAAAAAATTCCAGTGGTCATGCCACCGCTTCACGCGCACACATACACAATACAGTCAACACACAAAATATGGTCAACCAAACATATAAAACATTAAACTGCTCAACGTCTGTAATACAATCTGCACAAAGCTTAATAAATAATAGTTTAGCATACGTCACGAAAATGGAAACAGTTGGGTTTGTGCCGAATGAGAAAGGTAGGCTTCAGATTTCACTTTAAATTAATTTTACATTTCTAATAAATAAACCTCACCTTGAATATAGCAATAGAAGCTGGAATGGCATTAAAAAATAAAAGATTATTTTTTAAAATTAGTTTTGGCTTGACATACAGGTGCTGGTCATATAATTAGAATATCATCAAAAAGTTGATTTATTTCACTAATTCTTGTATATTATATTCATTCATTACACACAGACTGACATATTTCAAATGTTTATTTTAATTTTGATGATTATAACTGACAACTAAGGAAAATCCCAAATTCAGTGTCAAATTAGAATATTGTGAAACGGTTCAATATTGAAGACACCTGGTGCCACACTCTAATCAGCTAGTTAACTCAAAACACCTGCAAAGGCCTTTAAATGGTCTCTCAGTCTAGTTCTGTAGGCTACACAATCATGGGGAAGACTGCTGACTTGACAGTTGTCCAAAAGAAGACCATTGACACCTTGCACAAGGAGGGCAAGACACAAAAGGTCATTGCAAAAGAGGCTGGCTGTTCACAGAGCTCTGTGTCCAAGCAGATTAATAGAGAGGTGAAGGGAAGGAAAAGATATGGTAGAAAAAAAAGTGTACAAGCAATAGGGATAACCGCACCCTGGAGAGGATTGTGAAACAAAACCCATTCAAAAATGTGGGGGAGATTCACAAAGAGTGGACTGCAGCTGGAGTCAGTGCTTCAAGAACCACTACGCACAGACGTATGCAAGACATGGGTTTCAGCTGTCGCATTCCTTGTGTCAAGCCACTAACAGCGTCAGAAGCGTCTCGTCTGGGCTAAAGACAAAAAAGACTGGACTGCTGCTGAGTGGTCCAAAGTTATGTTCTCTGATGAAAGTAAATTTTGCATTTCCTTTGGAAATCAGGGTCCCAGAGTCTGGAGGAAGAGAGCAGAGGCACACAAACCAAGTTGCTTGAGGTCCAGTGTAAAGTTTCCACAGTCAGTGATGGTTTGGGGTGCCATGTCATCTGCTGGTGTTGGTCCACTGTGTTTTCTGAGGTCCAAGGTCAACGCAGCCGTATACCAGGAAGTTTTAGAGCACTTCATGCTTCCTTCTGCTGACCAACTTTATGGAGATGCAGACTTCATTTTCCAACAAGACTTGGCACCTGCACACAGTGCCAAAGCTACCAGTACCTGGTTTAAGGACCATGGTATCCCTGTTCTTAATTGGCCAGCAAACTCGCCTGACCTTAACCCCATAGAAAATCTACAGGGTATTGTAAAGAGGAAGATGCGATATGCCAGACCCAACAATGCAGAAGAGCTGAAGGCCACTATCACAGCAACCTGGGCTCTTATAACACCTGAGCAGTGCCACAGACTGATCGACTCCATGCCACGCCGCATTGCTGCAGTAATTCAGGCAAAAGGAGCCCCAACTAAGTATTGAGTGCTGTACATGCTCATACTTTTCATGTTCATACTTTTCAGTTGGCCAAGATTTCTAAAAATCCTTTCTTTGTATTGATCTTAAGTAATATTCTAATTTTCTGAGATACTGAATTTGGGATTTTCCTTAGTTGTCAGTTATCATCATTAAAATTAAAAGAAATAAACATTTGAAATATATCAGTCTGTGTGTAATGAATGAATATAATATACAAGTTTCACTTTTTGAATGGAATTAGTGAAATAAATCAACTTTTTGATGATATTCTATTTATATGACCAGCACCTGTATATAGCCTGAATAGTCCTACATTAAATCTCAGGGGTCGGCCGTCGCACTGGCGATACCACCTCGGTTTTTTTCTTACCAGTGCGAAAGAGACTCAAAATACTCTGGCAGTTTTGGACATAAAAATAAGAGTTATATATTATTAAAAACTGTGGTATGTCTTTTTATTTGTGTACACTCACAGTAAAAACAGTAAAAACAAGTGTTGTGCTTTTTGCAAAATAAAGAAAACTAACATGAAGCAAAACCTGCCATCTCTATCTAAATGAAGTCCATTCTGATACTCCCTCAGAAAATGAACTGTAACCTAGTGAATACTAATCACACAAACATGAGACATTTGTCTAAAGAAACATTGAAATGTCAGGTTTTAAATCATGCAAGTCGAATAGAAAACAAATATTCTCTGTTTATGTAATCTGTTTGAAAAGAGAGATGTCGGATCTATCCACGTAAACCACAGGTGTCAAACATACAGCCCGCGTGCTGAATCCTGCCCACAAAGGTGTCCAATCCGGCCCGGGGGATAATTTGAACAATAATAAAAAATAATTAAATCCGGCCATAAATCCGAACGGTTATTACTTTTATTTTGGCCAATATCTATTCTGAACTTGCAAACAAACTGCTTTGCAATCATTTCCCAAACTGTTATTTGTGTGGAAATATTACGAAGTCTGTAAACAGGTGTTAACACAGCCACATGCATGTTGAATACGGACGCAAAGAGAAGAACACAGACGTGCAAGCAGAGCAAATACTGTACCAGGATAAGCTGAATATAGGCAAGGCAATCATTTGTGTTTATAAAGCATATACATTTGTATTTTTTAAGAAAATGACAGATCGTTTCGCTAGATAAGACCCTTATTCCTCGTCTGGTATCATTTAAAGTCCTTTGAAGCTGCACTAAAACTAATTTTTTTAATTAATCCAAACTTCAACCGTTTGGAGACCATTGAAGTCCATTATAAGGAGAATAATCCTGGAATGTTTTCATCAAAAACCTTAATTTCTTTTCGACTGAAGAAAGAAAGACATGAACATCTTGGATGACATGGGGGTGAGTAAATTATCAGGAACATTTTGTTTGAAAGTGAACTAATCCTTTAACGTCAGAGAGGACTGTGACTGCAACTCATCCTCATTTGAACTACTTTTGGTACCAATTTTAACATTTTCGCAATAAATAAATTGTGATTACGCTTGTTTGTCTGCTGTTCTTTTATTTATAACAGTACATACAGGGCTCGACAATAAGGACTGCCCGATGGCCCGGGGCCAGTGTGACCGACGCTTGGGACAGTTGAAGGAACTGTCACTTGCCCGATCGGGCCAGTGCTGTAGAGTGTATTATATATCATCTATGATATCGTAATTGTTTATTTAACGATCTGACATTATAAAGTATGTCCCTCACTTTATAAAAACCAATCAAAAACACACCCACTGAGTGCACGCATACACTACGTGACGTGGTCTAGTAGGTTAGACTAGTGCGCGTGCATATTTAGAGTGTACGCTTTCACTGTGTGATTTAGTCTATTAAAATTCATTTAGAATGCCCCCAGAATTAAAGTTAATGGGCAAAAATGCCCCGTATCTCTTTTATATTTATATAATTTAATATAGTTAACCAATATTACACGAAGGGCGCCATTTATCCAAATATAAGCATGATAACGTACAACGTACAGTTTACTAAACAAGCTGTTTATATAAAGTGACTTACATTTCAGACACCACTCTATTTTGCCAGCAAAAATAGTTCCAAACAAAGTCCACAGAATTGTTTTGTGTCTCTGAGCTACACTGAATGAATCAGCCGTTTGAATGAATCGGTTGAATCTCAATGACTCGCTCATTAACAGTGACTTGCTGCCACCTCCTGGCGGGTTTAATTTCACACTTAAAAGTATCTTTTCATTTTATAAATAATTTCAAATAATAGTATTTAACGTTTTATATTTTCAACATTTCAAAACATTATTTATGCATCTGTAACTGCTCTTGACTGATTAACTTTAATAAAGTTTAATCTGTAGTTAGCAATACATTACAGTGTTTCCCACAGGATTTTGTGAGACTGTGGTGGGTGGACATTGGTCCCTCTAGGGGGGTCCGGGGGAAAATTTTGTAGGTTTTAAATTTAAATGCATAGATCTGGTGCATTCTGAGAACAAAATTTAAGTGATTAGATCAATGAAGAAATGTGTTCTCTTGTAAACAATTTGTACTCTAAAAGTAAATTATTTATTGGTGATGGTAGGGCACATTAGTCACGTACACAACATATAGTAGGCTAAATGATAGTTCATAAGTGGTCAAACATGTAGAGTATACATTTAAACCATTAAAATATGTAGCAAAAGAGGTTACCTTTGTTGAATTAATTTATTTCTAGAATAAATAGTGACTTTGTACTTTGAAATAACTTTGCACAGTAATTTTATAAAATCTAAATATGTTAATAAAAAGTTGTAAAAATTAATAAAAATTTGTATTCTTATGAAATGAAAAAACTATTTATATTTGATTCATATTTATATATGAATGAAAAGACATTTATAATTATCTAAGATTAAAAGAGGTTTATTATAAATGTATTGTGCAACAAGATATAATAGATACGACAGAACAAAATAGGCTATTTATGATCTTTCAGTGTGCAAAACCATGACAATATGAAACACTTAAAAACAGCAGCACAAACCGCTTATGCGTATCCCGGGTGCAGAATGATGTGCTTAAAGCAATATGGAGTCAGAGCGTGCAGTTGCGCTGCGCATTGAAAAGTTCACGGCACAAAGAGAATCCCTGTGCATATCTACATCTAACAGTTTATTGATCATATGTTTTTCACTTTTCAATTCCAGTTATTGTGCGTGTGATGCCATTTCATAGTCCCTGTGTTGTGTGATCTAACACACTGTAACCAGTATGATGACATTGTTCAGAAAAACATCAATAAACTCCAGCAAGTTAAAGTCATTTTATGCAAATCCACAGTCCTTTATCTACATATCAAGCATTACAATGGGAATACATCATATTGGAGAGTTTTACTGTGCTGACTGTCAGAGAATGATTGACAGCTGCAGCGGAGGGAAGACGAGTTTCCTTGAACTTAAATTAACAATGTACATATTCGTCTGTCCCTTACATGAAGCTATGGAATGGCTTCAGATGACTTTGAATATAGTGCATGAAAACTTAATTGGTTCTAGTCTATTTCTTTTGCTCTATGACTCCCATTTTTGCCGTATAAAAGAGTGCAATTATCAATCGCTTATTTAAATATCGCGATAGGCCTATTTTGAGACTGTGGCGTGCCGCCACATTCTAGTTAATGTATGGGAAACACTGCATTAGATTACAATTTGTTCCTGAAAATCTCCTGTTTAAGATACATAAAAACCCAAAAAGCTGTTTTTTCATTTGTTTATTATTTGTGGTATTACTTGTAATTTGATTATTTGTTCCTAATTTATTACTTACTGTTTACTTGTCTAACAATATTTAAAATTTAATTTAACCTAGTAGCTTTTGGAATCATAACCTTATTTATTAAGGTTACATGTATCAAATATAATGAAAATAATAATTAGGCTTATCTTATAGGCTCATTTTCTTTTCTTTTACTTTATTATTTTTTTTATTGTGGGGTCAGTGAAAATTTTGGTGGGGCCATTTAAGAAATGGTTATGGGTAGGAGTAGGTGTAGGATTAACAGCTCAAAAAAAATCGTTTTAATGCTATATTGTTACTAAAATCGTCATTTTTCTACACATTTCTGTCCATTATGTTTTATTATTTTAATTTTCTGTATAAAATGGGTTTGTTTTGGTTAGGGATGGGGTTTAGGGATCTTACGTTCATCTATAAAATAATAAAAGGAAAATTATACATATCTTTAGGAAAGATTCGTAAATACTTTACTTTTTTTTGCTGTAAAAACGTAATATTGGCAACATTTAAACGTAGAATCGTGTCCATTTTGTACGTTTTTGCATGTATCCAAACGTATAAAAATGTACGTTTTGTGTCTTTGAAAGTTACAAATTAATACCTATGTATTAACAATGTGACCAGGCTGATAATTTTGAGGTAAAATGAAAAATGCAATAAATGCAGAATATTGAAGTTATAGATGCACTTTTTAAAAAATTCTTGGCACCCCCTGTGAACTGTTAAGCCCCCCCATCCCCCCACAAGAAAGAAATCCAGGAGCCGCCACTGCATACTGCTTATTAATTCACATCTACCAAAGCAGTCAACAATGAAGAATCAAGAATGGACACCAACCTATTTGTTCCTCAGTTTCTTCATCTTTTATTCTGGATGGTTCTGGATCACTCATGTCTTCCTCTTTAATAAACTCCATCTTTAACAGTCACACAGATTTCAGCTGCTACACCTGGAGTTTGTCCTTCTTGAAAACATTAAGCACATGGTGTCAACAGGCTGAAACAAACTACAGGATCATCACCTTTGAAATTTCACTTTGATTTTTGTCAAACTATTTACCCTGGATCTTAATTTGGTAGGATGGATAGTCAATTTTTAATCAGATAAAGAGAATGTAATATACACAACAAAGGGTTGTATCCATTTCTTTCTGTGTCTCACTTATAAAAATTAAAAAAAAAATAATAATTCATTCACTCAAAAAAAATTAAATTACATCAACAGTACAGCCATTTACATTTAAATTATAGCCAGCCAATATATATCAATTTGTTAGATAGTCATTTTCTTTTCTTATATTGTCAAACATACCTGCACTTCATTTACACATAAATTCATAAACACACGCCTTCAGGTTCACTCTTTCAGCTGAAGGACGAATGAGAAAATCAGCAACTGCAATTCGATTACATAGGCCAGAGATTTGGCAATAAGCATACATTCTGACATAAAAATAAAAGTCACACATGTTCACTACACTAAATGACGTTTCTACAGAGTTAATCCACCGAAAATTATATTTTTAGAAAACTTATTAACACGGAAAAACCCGTGGTCTAATTTGGCGCGCGGACGGCAACATTAAAAGAACATGTACGTTCATAAAACTCTGAATATACACCAAACCGCTAACAGGAAAACAAGTACATACTTGGTCTGGTTTCAAATTCTTAATATTGACTCAAAGCTTTGCTCGAAGCATAGTTTGTTTGTTTTTTGCTGTTTAATGAAGAGCACTACTGAGACATACCTGACTCTCTCCGTTCTGCTGACTTCTTCTCCTTCTTTTTTTAACGGCGGTTGGCATCCAGCTTAATGGTGCATTACCGCCACCTTCTGTTCCGGAGTGTGGATCAGTCAGTAAGTTCACAATATAACTCTACAATTATTCAAGGATTAAGGGTGGAAGGAGAAACACACACACACACACACACACACACACACAAAACCTTCCTTCCTTACCATTATATCCTATAATAAAGCCCAGTATCCCGTAAAAACAGCTCTCTCACCTGTGCTTTATCATTCATACTGAGTATTGTTTTTAAAGTGAGTTTCTGCACCTCTAATTCCTTCAGCTTATTATCCATTATCACCCTCTCCCTCTGATATTTCCTACAATGTAGAATTACATGCTCCACCGATTCCTTATCCTGACACTCCTCACACATACCTGTCTAATGTTCCCCTACCATTTTTAATGTTTTATTTAGAGCACAATGTCCCAGCCTTAGTCTTGTTAGTACAGTTTCCTCTTCTTTGTCTCCACTTCCTACCTTATTTACTTTAATACTCTTTTGGATATGGTATAGATGTCTCCCTTTCCCCTCACTATCCCACATTTCTTGGCATTTTTGGTTATTTTTTTCCCAGATTATGCATTTCACTTCTGCTTTACTGATTCTTATTTGCATTTCTACATTTTCCTTCTTTAATGCCTTCTCTGCGACCTTGTCCACTTTTTCATTCCCCTTCACTTCTATGTGCGCTGGAACCCATACAAATTTAACTAGTCCTCCCTGGTTTGTTATTCTTGTAACTGAGTAGAAAATTGCATATATTATATCCTTTTTGAATGGAAAGATATTAAACTAACTAGAGCTGAAGCAGAGTCTGTGCATATTACGATTTTGTCTAATTTTGCTTTTTCCACCTAACGTAATGCAAATAAAATTGCAACCGCCTCCACTATATACTGCTAAATTATTAGATGTTCTTCTATTGACTTCAGTTCCTCTTGCTGGAACCACCACACCAATTCCTGTTACTCCTGTTTCAGGGTTCTTAGTCCCATCTGTATATATTTGAGTATAGTTTTTATATACTTCTGTAATATAATCATTAAACACCCCAACCAGATCAGCACTTTCTTCTTTCCTTTTAATCTCTAATAGATGCCAATCTACCTCTGGACACGTCATCTTCTGCCACTCTCTCCACACTGAGTACAGCAGTACGGCTTCTCTCCAGTATGAACTCGTTCATGTTTTTTCAGGTTTCCAGACACAGTGAAACTCTTGTCATAATATAAGCACATATTTATGATCACATATATATGACCACAATCAAAGCATGCATGATCTCTCACTTCATTATGTGTTTTCTGGTGTTGTTTAAAACTGTTCAGCCATGTAAAACTCTTTCCACAGAGAGAACACACATAAGGCTTCTCACCTGAATGAACTTTCAGGTGTTGTTTTAGATGTGATGATGAAATAAAAAAGTTCCCACGCTGATCACACTTGAATGTTTTTTCTCCAGTGTGAATTCTCATGTGTTTGTTAAGGTTTCCTTTTTCTGTGAAACTCTTCCCACACTGAGTGCATGTATACGGTTTCTCTCCAGTGTGAAATCTCATGTGTGTTGTAAGAAATCCTTTTCTTGTGAAACTCTTTCCACACTGAGTGCAGGTGTGCAGCTTTTTGGCTTTTGTTCTTTCAGTTTTAAAGTTCTGATGTTCCTCCTCCACTTCATTTAGTTCTTCTCTTTGCTGTTTCACTTCCACCTGGTCTAAAACACACATCAAGTTAAAATCAGTTGACGTGAACCCTGATTTAATAACAGAAAGCAACAGAGATCAGGTATCATCAGGTATACATCCCTTCCCCCCAGAAATTTGCATAGCACCGGCGCAGCCCCCCAAAGAATTTCTAATGAAGTTTTTTACTCTCAGTGTCACTTTCATTAAAAATAAAAAGTCATTAAAAAAGAAGATTTAATAAATGTTTTAATGTGCCTATATGTATAAACAATGGTCTTAATGAGGGAGGAGTCAATTAGGCCATGCTCATGTACTGTGCACATTAGCGGATAATGAACATATTAAGCTCCTCATCAAACACGATCATAATGGAGCTCTATATGAAGCACTTCATACACATCTCAGAATTGCTTAGAAGATAACAACAAATGTCCTCTTGTAATCTGCAAATTGGTGAGTACCTACTTTGCTGGCTTAAGCCGCTGATTATTGTCAAATTCACTTGATATTTGTGAAGATTCACTCACGTTATAGGCGTCAAATAATATAGATTTCAGTATAAATTCTTGCACTTAATATAAATTCTTCGCCCTGGGCTATGGTGATGAAAAAGAGATTGTTTTTGTATATATCGCAACATAATGTGTTAAAAACAGAAAAACACCATGTTTTAAAACGGCATTTCAAATTATGTCAGACTTCCAACTTTTAAAAAACGTGTCTTGACACACTGCACTCTTTTCCATTTTGTTTGAATTTTTAAAAGCATAAACACATTCCTTCCTTTAAAGGTTTTAAAGCCCTCATTATCTGTTCCAGCCAGTAGGTGGGACTCTCCGTCCATAGACATACGTCTACGCAATCGTAAGGTCTGCAGGTTTCAATAAACCGTTATTGATTCAAAGCCTGATGGTAATAATAGAGAAGTTCAGAGAATATAGTGTCTAATAAATGTACAGTTTACAATGTGACCTTTTAAATGTATAGTTTTGAGGTAATGAAAAATGCAGAATATTGAAGTTATAGATGCACTTTTAAAAATTCTTGGCACCCCCTCTGAACTGTTAAGCCCCCCTTAGCACCCCCAAGAAAAAGTCCTGGAGCCACCACTGCATATACTGCTTATTATTTCACAGCTACTAAAGCAGTCAACAATGAAGAATCAAGAATAGACACCAACCTATTTGTTCCTCAGTATCTTCATGTTTTATTCTGGATGGCTCTGAAATACTCATGTCTTCAATCTCCTCTTTAATAAACTCCATCTTCACACAGATTTCAGCTGCTACACCTGGAGTTTGTCCTTCTCTTGTAGGATGATGTGAATATTCCCAGTATTTATTGGTGAATTGTTGTGGGAGGAGCTTCACTGCAGGTGTGAACTGTGATCACTGTGTTTTTGTTCAATCTGCATTTAAAATGCACAGGGCCATCATGTTTAACTGAGCTGCTGAAAAGCCAATAGTTCCCTGTTTTCACCTCCTTCAGGCTGAAACAAACTACAGGATTATCAAATTTGATATTTCACTTGGAACTGAATTAAACACTTTGAATGTTGCGATCATATCTGACTTATGATAGCAGCCTGAGTTGTAACAAAGCACTTTTTGCCAGAGGAGAACTGGCCCCCCGACTAAGTCTGGTTTCTCCCAAGGTTTTTTCTCCATTTTAACACCTGTTTGCCACCTGATGTCACCTGTTGGAGTTTGGGTTCCTTGCCGCTGTCGCCTTTGGCTTGCTTAGTTGGGGACACTTGACAATTGACATTTGATATTCAACAGTGCTTTGATCTGCCTGCATTGACACTATTCCTTACAAGCTGCTGTGCAGCCAAAATAATGTACCAGTTATCACTGTAAAGCTGCTTTGACACAATCTACATTGTAAAAAGCGCTATATAAATAATGGTGACTTGACTTGACTTGACTTTAATTTCTTGTCAAACTATTTCACCTGGATCTGAATTTGGTAGGATGGATAGTACATTTTTTATCAAACAGATAAAGATGATGTGTTGTATACAACACATTCACAATAGTCAGTTTCTTATCAAAATTCACATTCACACAAAAATTAAACTATAAAAAATAAAATTACATGAACAGTGTATTCATTCACATTTAAATTATAGCCAATATATCTTAATTTGTTAGAGATAGTGATTTTCTTTTCTTATATTAATAAACATATACCTGCAATACTTTATTCTACTTAAGGAACGAACACGGCGCCACTTCCGTTTTTTCCGTAAGTAGAATAGGACATACAGCGTAAGCTTTTTTAAGAATACGGAAGTGCAGTCTGGCGGAAGTGCTTGCAAGGCGATCATTTGTGTTTATAAAGCATATACATTTAAGAAATGTTTTTAGATCGTTTCGCTAAATAAGACCCTTATTCCTTGTCTGGTATCGTTTAAAGCCCTTTGAAGCTGCACTGAAACTGTAATTTTGACCTTCAACCATTTGGGGTCAATTGAAGTCCATTATAAGGAGAAAAATCCTGTAATGTTTTCATCAAAAACCTTAAATTTCTTTTCAACTGAAGAAAGAAGGACATGGACTACTAATACTTTATAAAGCATACTTTATACTAATACTTTAATAAAGCTGAACTTGAGTTAACTGTATGTTTCAATCTCATATCATATACTTTATTTAATGCTATCATTATAGCCAGTAGCTCTTCTGTAAATACAGAAAAAAAATCTGATATTCTTTTACTTTCTTCTATGTCCATTTTTGGAATAATGTACACAATTCCCACTTGGCCTTTCTCCGGATCCTTTGATGCATTGATACCTGTTTGTATCATCTATATTTATTAATTCTTTACTACACCTGAATCCATTTAATTCTGTCCTCTTGTCTGTCTTCCAACAAAGATAAATCCGCATTAGGATCAGGACGAATCCATAGTGGTACTGAAGGCCATATGATGAGGTCAATGAGGTCACTCACAATAACCCAAAATATTAATTATAAACAAAAATACACATTTATCTTCTGCCTTGCACAATAAAAGAAATATGACATAATCCAGTTTTGGTTTGCAATCTCTAACCCAGAATAAATTCTGTGTAGCGTAAATTACCATGGCATTAAACACAGCTAAAAACCAATCCACTACTTTCAAACTTACCTAGGGTGTGTTTCCCAAAGCTAACTATGGTCGCAAGTTTCGTCATTACCGACACAATCCGACCAAACTTGCGACAGTAGATGGCAAACGATGCTTTTGGGAAACTCACCCCTGGGTAGCAACTGAAACTGGCTTCATGCAACAGGCCAATGGTGATTTAGATAATAAATGTTTTGTCATTAACATCGCATGATACAAATCAAATTACACACCAGTGAATGTAGTCAAAAAATGTTTGTCTTGTAAAGCCTTTATATGTGTACAAACTTAATGCAGCAGTTTTAACGGCATTTTCATCCATTTGTAAATCAAGAAAACTTAATTGCAATTTTATTTTGCAGTTTGTTTATTGTTTAACATTTTACAGTGTCTTATTTTCCAACTACAGTCACTGACTCTGGTGCAATCAAAACAAAATATAGTAAAAAATTAGTAAGTAACTAAATGACATGAATATGTCTTATTCAAGCAGATTTTGCAAAGTAATTAGCAGAAATATACAAATAATTATTGACACTACGATTTTTTCTCTCTTTTAATTCCTTAATCAGACTACAAACAAGTCTTTATAGTTCTCTATAGCATTTCACAAAATTCATCAAGTTAAACTAGATTACATTGAGCTTTTATATTTCTTTCATCTCACACCATTTACTAGAATGTGTATTTGACATGAAGAATGAAATGTTGCTCATTGTGACGACTTCTTAAGACATTTCTTCATGTGCATCAGAAGGCTTCTTTTATGTCTGAAACTCTTCTCACACTGAGTACAGTACAACTTCTCTCCAGTATGAAGTCGCTCGTGTGATTTCAGGTTTCCAGAATGAGCGAAACTCTTGTCACAATATGAGCACTTGTGATATTTTGTTCCTGTATGAACTCTTTGGTGATTTTTCAGATGGTCCGCTCTAGTAAAGCTCTTCCCACACTCCAAACACACATGATCTTTCTCACCTGTGTGTTTTTTCTGGTGTCGTTTACAATGATCCTGTCGTGTAAAAAACTCTCCACAAAAAGAACATGCAAAATAAGACCTCTCGTTTATGTGAGTTTTCAGGTGTTCTTTTAGAGTTGATGATAATTTAAAATATTTACCACACTGATCACAGTTATATGGTTTTTCTCCAGAGTGAACGCGGAGATGATACCTGAGTTCAGTTTTACATTTGAAACTCTTCTCACACTGAGTACAGCAGTACGGCTTCTCTCCAGTATGAAGTCGCTCATGTATTTTCAGGGTTCCAGACTGAGCGAAACTCTTGTCACAGTATGAACACTTGTAAGGTTTTTCTCCAGTATGAATTCTTTGGTGCTGTCTCAGTGTGCCACCTGTTGTAAAGCTCTTCCCACAGTCTAAGCACACATGGTCTCTCACTTTATGATGTGTTTTCTTTTGAGTTGTGAAGTTGCAATGTTCCTTCTCAACTTTGTATAGTTTGTGTTTTTGCTCTTCCATCTGGTCTAAAATAAACATATGAGAATCAGTTCAAGGATAAATGTGAACATTCAACTGAACCCTGATTTAATAGCAGAAAACAAGAGATCAGCTATCAGGTAAGTATCAGATCTTTAATGTGCCAAAGGTTAGTTTTGTCAGTCCCTTGTTAATACAATCAAACAGATTGGCATAAATAAGTTTATGATCAATGTGTTGCATTTTCTCTATTACTATAATTATAGTGCTCATTATTTCACAGCCAGTAGATCTGTTTAACTGAAGCTTTGATACCTTAATGTTTCTCAGAAGTCAACAATGAAGAATCAAGAATGAACACCAACCTGTTTGTTCCTCAGTTTCTTCATGTTTTATTCTGGATGGTTCTGGATCACTCATGTCTTCAATCTCCTCTTTAATAAACTCCATCTTCACACAGATTTCAGCTGCTACACCTGGAGTTTGTCCTTCTCTTCACTGCAGGTGTGAACTGTGATCACTGTGTGATACTGACGCCCACAGGATCAGATCTGGAAAAATCAAAAAGAAGGAACTAAATATATACTGAACTACTTTAATTATGATGAAATAATTACAGTGCAACAGCAAAGAGCGTGTTTACATGTTAGATGAGATAAGTTGCAATACTGAACAGGACAACATGGAGATGCCAAAACAACCTTAAACTAACTTCCTTGACCTGACTGCATAAGCGTAACACCTGTTAGCGAGTGGCATATATATGGCAGCAAGTAAACATTTTGTCCTCAATGTTGATGTGTTAGAAGCAGGAAAAATGGGCAAGCGTAAGGAGTTTGAGTGAGTTTGACAAAGGCCAAATTGTGATGGCTAGACGACTGGGTCAGAGCATCTCCAAAACTGCAGCTCTTGTGGGGTGTTCCCGGTCTGCAGTGGTCAGTATCTATCAAAAGTGCTCCAAGGAAGGAAGAGCGCTGAACCGGCGACAGGGTCATGGCCGGCCAAGGCTTATTGATGCACGTGGGGAGCGAAGGCTGGCCTGTGTGGTCCGATCCAACAGACGAGCTACTGTAGCTCAAACTGCTCAAGAAGTTAATGCTGGTTCTGATAGGAAGGTGTCAGAGTACACAGTGCATCACAGTTTGTTGCGTATGGGGCTGCATAGCCGCAGACCAGTCAGGGTGCCCATGCTGACCCCTGTCTACCGCCGAAAGCACCAACAGTGGGCATGTGAGCATCAGAACTGGACCACGGAGCAATGGAAGAGGGTGGCCTGGTCTGATGAATCATGTTTTCTTTTACATCACGTGGATGGCCAGGTGTGTGTGCGTCGCTTACCCGGGGAACACATGGCACAAGGATTCACTCTGGGAAGAAGGCAAGCCGGTGGATGCTTTGGGCAATGTTCTGCTGGGAAACCTTGGGTCCTGCCATCCATGTGGATGTTACTTTGACACGTACCACCTACCTAAGCATTGTTGCAGACCATGTACACCCTTTCATGGAAACAGTATTCCCTGGTGGCTGTGGCCTCTTTCAGCAGGATAATGCGCCCTTCCACAAAGCAAAAACGGTTCAGGAATGGTTTGAGGAGCACAACGAGTTTGAGGTGTTGACTTGGCCTCCAAATTCCCCAGATCTCAATCCAATTGAGCATGTGTGGGATGAGCTGAATAAACAAGTCCGATCCATGGAGGCTCCACCTCGCAACTTACAGGACTTAAAGGATCTGCTGCTAACATCTTGGTGCCAGATACCACAGCAGACCTTCAGGAGTCTAGAGGAGTCCATGCCTCGACGGGTCAGGGCTGTTTTGGCAGCAAAAGGGGGACCAACACAATATTAGGAAGGTGGTCATAATGTTATGCCTGATCGGTGTATACTTACTACAATACACTGATCAATTCAACATTACTAAACACAGCAACATACAGATGACAAATCAAATCGTTATCCTCAATGTGTGTGAAAACAATGTGAATGTACTGAAATAAGTCTGTGCATAAATTACAATGTATATCAGTGCGTCAAGTGCGCACATGCACGGTTTGTTTGCGCATCAATGACAACGGTCACACGGATGCTTTTCTGTATGCAAATGTCTTTACCTTGATTGCAATCCTCACCCATCAAAACTTTAATAGCGAGACACTGGTTTGCTTTATCCAGCTGAGAAACCTAGTTTGCAAATCATCTCTGGCCATACAGTGGTGGGATGTTTTGACGTTCAGCCTGTATTTCACAGCGCGATGTGTGAGGGTTCGTGCTCTTCAGAAACTATCACAGAATATGACAGAACTCGTGTTTTAAAGTGAAACACACTAGAATGAATAATTCACTGAAAACGCAATGTGAGTCTCTTCTCTCTGCCTGGACTTCTATGATCTAACTGCGTGACAAGTTACGTTAAATGATACAATTTCATGTGCTTAAGTAATTTATTTGAGTTAAACGTGCTAAGTTTTCATTGAAAGGCTCACGACTAGTCAATTCCAAAAACCTGGAAGACCTTCTGAAAATATACAAGCAGTAGGCTTTTTTAGAAAGAAAAATTTAAAAAATAAACATAGTAGTAGGGAGGATAAATGAATAATTTAAAGCCATTGTGAGAATAACATGCAATCATGTAATCAATAAAAAGTAACTGTAGTCTGATTGAGTACTTTAAAATGTAATATAATCTAATTACAAGTACTTGTTTTTTAAAATCTGATTACGTGAGATGCTCGCGTTTACTCTAGAACGACTGTTAGCTAGCTGCTCAGCTAAAAGTTTCCCAAATATGCAAATATCATTCACAAGCACCTGTAAAAGCTGTTGAGTTGTGTTTGAGTTGAGTCAGTGGCAACGCACGAAAGGGACATTTGCAAAATATTCAGGACATTTTTCTTCTTGGGCGAGTGATTCGTGGACAGCTTTCCCTGCAAATGAAATCCCCCATATTCCAGCAAACCAATGAGAACATGGGACAATAGACCCTTTTCACATTTCCAGGTTTCTCAAAAGCTGAAGTCGTCATAGTTGGGTAAACTTTTATAGTGGTGAATGAGAGACTTCATTAAATATATTTTTTGTTTCCATTTGTGAAAAAAGCAAAAGAAAAACTCTACAATAGTGTTTTCACAATTTTCAAAAAGAGGAAAAATAGAAAAAATTAGACTTTAATATTTATTTAATACATTAAAAAAAAAAAAAAAAAAAAACATTAATTGGTGAATGCTTGCTGTGTTATGAACTGCCTTAGCTGCTCTCACGACTGGCGTGAAAAAGGATTTCAAACGAAGGGCAATTTCTGCTTTCCAGCTTCAACATCACAGTGAAAATGATTTCTTTGAGTGTATGATACACAATGAATATGTGCAGTGTTTTGGCTGCAGACTGAGCGCTGGAATGCAAGTAAGGCATTTCAATATTACTCTGTTTATTCTAAGCAAGTGCAAGCAGTTCTTAAAAAGTAATAACGTAAATACAGCTGTTTTGTCTCTGTTGATTTTTACTTGGTGTCAATGTACGCTCCTGAGCATGTCCTAAAATATGGCGATGACTACCCAGAATGCAACGCGCAATGACGTAGAATCCCATTCTCTATAGAGGGTGTGCACGTGATGTCATCGTTGACCGTTATGACTGCGGTTACGCCCAATGAGTGACAAAAGACTGAGTGGCAGCAGTGGTTTCCAGCGTGAATGCCGCGAAAAACACATCCAAAATGGGAAAGAGCTTTGCGACTGACTGTACAAATAGCTTTGACACAAAATCTGAGGTATATTTTTACAGACTGCTGAAAGCTACAGAAAAAAAGAAGCAAATAGGTCACTGCAATTCACAGAAACAGCTGGACTCCAGGCAAAGAAACATGTTTTGCAGTTATCATTTTGTGTCAAAATGTTGGATTTCGGGGTAAAATCATACCCTATACATTGTATTGTTATATATTGTGTGGACAACTCATCAATTAAATATTTACCATCTTATATTCTGCATAATTGGGTGTTTTTAAATATACACTGACAAAAACTATGCAAGTTTTAGGGCTGGAACGATATGACGAAATATATAACATTGATATAAGTGATCACTCCGATTTAGACCTACCTATATTGTAGTTATATAAGGCTTTCATTGGCAGATTTGCTTTATGTATTTCCTAGGTGTCGAAATCAGGCACATATAATTGTCAGGAAACATGATTCCTGGCTGCATGTCAATATCCATGGATTAGGTTTCTTTGACATGTCATAAGGAACACTTTCGAGCCCAACCTTTAGTGTAATCGTTTGTTTTAGTCGCGTTTTCCCCTATTAAGCAGGTTCTTTTGCCACTGAGGGAGCGCGTTCCGGCGGGAAAGTGACATCTATGCATACCCTCTATTAAACACCCACATCAGCGTTAACTAGTTTTTTTGTTGTTGTTTTTAGTTAATTTGATGTAAAGGTAATATAATACCATAGTGTTATAAATGTACATACATTAAAAAAAAATTAAATATAAAAAAAACTTTGCACGATTTACGATACTGATGACCGTTAAAACGCGTCATCACAGTCTGTGAAAAACGTCTATGACGACGATACATAACAGCGTAAGCGCCAACGCTGCTGTAGAAAAAAATGACCGTCGTGGCAAATAAATAAGTTACATATGTATTACTAACAGTTTATCATGTACAAGGGATTTATAGTAATTTATAGTGTTAATGTTAATTAGCGAGTCCGCGATGGCTTAATTGGGTAGGCAGAGCAGCTTGCACGCCACTGCTGTACACACTCAAGTTAAAGACTTGATATCTAGATTAGGGCACTAACCGTAGCTCTATATTATGGCACATTATTAATTAATATTCTTAGTCAGTATTAACATCAATTCTTACATTAATAAACGATAAGATTTCATGTTTATTCGATAATAAATTTGAGCACATAATGTGTTAATTAGTAGTTACCTCATCTCTCAAGCTGGTTCATGTCATCTCTCACGTGTGGCAGCAACATACAGATTTAAAGTATACAGCATCCAGCGAAAAACTTAACAACTGTCCTTCATTCAAACTCTTACACGGTCGTTATTAACTTGATCAACTGGTCTTCAAACTTTCAGCGTTCGTGTCTCTCTTCTGCGCATCCTCTTGAATTTACGCGGCAAACTAGAAACCTCTTTAGTGTATTACTGCCACCTACTGGATATTTACATGCACTCATTTTTGTAATGAACCACATTCGATTTCAGATTGTGAAAGCTGTTTATATGAACCCTAAAAATTTACCATCCAATTATTAGTTTACATGTGCACGTTATTTTAACTGAAATTACTTGTCGCATCTCTCAAATTGTCCATTATGTGTCTTGATAAAGTGCGATTCCTCATTTAACTCAACAGTGCCCTATATTCATATTCTTGCGCTTTAGACTATTCATGATATGCGACTTCTTTTGCCCACTTTATTTGTGTGGCCTATGTAAATGTTGTTCGTTTACACCTGTGCCTCATTGTTCCCATCTTCCCGTCCTGTTCACTTTTCATGATTTTTTTTTAGCTTTTTCATGGCCTTCCACATCCTAAAACATCATCACATTCAGCGGTTTATCTGGAAATGTTCTATATCTTATGTGGTATGTGCTATATTGTCGATGTTTTATTGGAGTCAGACGGAGTAGTTTTAAGGGTACAGTGCAACTTTCATGATGCAATCAAATTACACACCAGTGAATGTTGATTTGCTTTCTTTTTGTTTTTGTACACACTTGCAACTTACTGCAGCAGTTTTAATGGCATTTTAAACCATCTGTAAACAAAGAGATCGACTTTATTTTTTAGTGTTTAACATTTTACAGTGTCTTATTTTCCAACTACAGTAACTCTTTACAATCAGAACAAAATACAGTAAACATTACTAAATAAGTAAATGACATGATTATATCTTATTCAAGCAGATTTCACAAGTACTTACCAAGTAGCAGAGACACAACTAATCATTTATACTGTGTTAGTGCCGACATCCTGCTGACAAAATGTCAGAAATATCAAGGCCATGACATCCTGTCAAAAGATAATTGTTTTGTCTGGTGTCTAAAACCAGTAAACCCTGTCTGGTACCCAAAACTCTATTAAAATCTTTCTATCGGCCTGAGAGTTTCATCACACCAAAGCAAAAACAATGGAAAATTACTGCTTCACAACATTGTCCTGTGACATTAAACCCTTGAATTGGAAACATTCTCTTATCTATTACTGATTAAGACAAACATCCTTTGAAAACAACTGCAAGAGCAAGGAAATAGGTAAAATAATGAGTACTATAAAAACATAAATTGACAAATGAATGATAAAATGATTAATTGTGATGTAAAATAAATGAGTAAATGACAACATAAATGACT
The DNA here is from genome assembly GCA_037101425.1 of Elopichthys bambusa. Classification (NCBI taxonomy): domain Eukaryota; kingdom Metazoa; phylum Chordata; class Actinopteri; order Cypriniformes; family Xenocyprididae; genus Elopichthys; species Elopichthys bambusa. Next base: position 29,210,995 of record CM074444.1, on the reverse strand, counting down.
AATAATTATATGATTAAATTGAATATAAAAAATAGAACGCAACACAGATGTACGTTTGCTCTGTTGAAGTAACACAAACACACACACAGGTTATTAAGAATCCTTCAGCTGTACTCCAGATTTTGTTCTCGCACCATTGACATGAAAACGAAATGTTGCTCATTGTGACGGCTTATGATATTTCTTCATGTGCCTGAGAAGGCTTTTTGAATGTCTAAAACTCTTTTCACATTGAGTACAGTACAACTTCTCTCCAGTATGAACTGGCTGATGTTCTTTTAGATGTCCCGACTGAGTGAAACTCTTGTCACAATATGAGCACTTGTAAGGTTTTTCTCCAGTATGAATTCTTTGGTGCAGTTTCAGATGGTCAGCTGTAATAAAGCTCTTCCCACAGTCACAACACACATGATCTTTCTCACCGGTGTGCGTTTTCTGGTGCCGTTTACAATGTTCCAACCGTGAATAAGTCTCTCCACAAAATGAACATGCATAAGGCCTTTCGTTTGTATGAACTATCAGGTGTTTTTTTAGATTTGATGACATTTTGAAATCTTTACCACACTGATCACAGTTAAATGGCTTTTCTTCAGAGTGAACACGAAGATGATGATACTTGAGGTTGATTTTACATTTGAAACTCTTTATACACAGAGTACAGCGGTACGGCTTCTCTCCAGTATGAACTCGCTCATGTAATTTCAGGGATCCTGACTGAGTGAAACTCTTGTCACAATATGAGCACTTGTAAGGTTTTTCTCCAGTGTGAATTCTTTGGTGCTGTCTCAGATTGGCAGCCGCAGTAAAGCTCTTCCCACAGTCACAACACACATGATCTCTCACTTTATTATGTGTTTTCTGGTGCACTTTAAAACTGTTCAACCATGAAAAACTCTTTTGAACTTTGAAGTCATGTTCCTTTTTTACTTCATTCAGTTTCTGTCTTTGCTTCTTCACTTCCATTTGGTCTAAAATAAACATATTAAGTAGTTAGAATCAGTTAGCTTAATGTTTCTCGGCAGTCAACAATGAAGAATAAAGAATGGACACCAACCTATTTGTTCCTCAGTATCTTCATGTTTTATTCTGGATGGTTCTGGATCACTCATGTCTTCAATCTCCTCTTTAATAAACTCCATCTTCACACAGATTTCAGCTGCTACACCTGGAGTTTGTCCTTCTCTTGTAGGATGATGTGAATATTCCCAGTATTTATTGCTGAATTGTTGTGGGAGGAGCTTCACTGCAGGTGTGAACTGGACCAGATCTGGAAAAAATAAAAAACAAGTGACTAAATATACTGAACTACTTTAATTATGTGAACATATTTCACATAATTAAGCCATACAGAGTAAGGCTTTATATTATTACAATATAAAAATAAGAAAGAAGCAAGTTCATCTTTGTGTAACTCCGGATTTAAAACAACAACAATTACATAAACCAATTTAAAAATTAGCTAATGAAGTCCAAGACTAAATTCTGTTTTCTAGAACATTAGCCCTACATTATGACACATCGTTAATTATTTTGTTAATGACAACAATTCTTACATTAGAAAGGAAGAATTCAAGTTTATTCAATATTAACACGAAACCTGGGTACATGACAATTAGTAGGCTATTTAAATACCTCATCTCTCAAGCTGGTTCATGTCAACATCGGGAACATCTCTCACGCGTGGAAACAACAAACAGACTAAAAATATACAGCATCCGGCGAAAATACTCCACAACTCTCCATTCAAATTCTTACATGGTCGTTACAGTCGTCGATTAATATCAACAAATACTTGGCTTGAAAGTCAAACGTTCATCTCTCTCTTCAGCGTATCCTCTATTTGTTCTTTTGGATTTACATGGCAAACTAGAAACCCCTTTAGTGTATTGCTGCCACCTACTGGATGTTTACATGCACTAATATTCGTAATGAATTCAATCCAACTTTGCAATACAATTCGCATATTATAGTTTACATGTATGTATTCCGAACCCAAACAAAGCTTAAGCGCATGCGCAGTGTGTCCGTCGCCGCCTTCATAAATTGAGAAAGACAGCACAATAATGTTACTGGAGTTATCAAGAGTGTAAATGCCGTTTTTGCCTTGATGACAACTCTAAAATCCTCGACATTTTTGTGTATATACTTATATATAAAGATTGTGAAGTAATTTGCTTACATTAACTCTACTTTGGTGCTGCAAGAACATTGTAAGAAGCCAGGATAACCGATCTTCTCATCTGAGCTGGCACAGCAGCAACACCGCTCGTCAATGTCAACATGTTTGAGATGACCAATCAAATCAAAGTAGGCGGGCTTTATGTTCACAGAAACTGCTGAGAGCAAAGCCCATAAATTACGAGATAAGATTTGACAGCTGTTTTATGATAATAATAATAAAAAAAAAATGTTAAACGACCCAGAGAAACAAACTAATAAAATTGTGTCATTTTGCCATTTTTAATTGAAAATAATTTGATTCTTGTAGCCTAATGTATTTCGCATAAGTTAACTGACAATGTTTCATCATATTAGGCATATGATTAAAACTGAATGTGTACATATTGTGTACCTATATAATATATAATAAAACAAAATCTGGTGATTCGCATGTTTGGTCATTGAACTTGCATTATACAAATGCAAATTACACACCAGTGAATGTTTAAAAATTTAAAAAAAGAAAAAAAAGGTCTTGTAAGTCTTTTATTTGTACACACTCGCAAGTTACTGCAGCAGGTTTAATGGCATCTGTACATAAAAACAAAAAAAAACAATACATTTTATTTTTCAGTTTGTTTATTAACATTTTACAGCTTCTATTATTTTCTAACTACAGACTCTTGTACAGTCAGGAAAAAAAAAATGTAGAAAACATTCGTAAATAAGTAAATGACAGATTTTGCAAAGTAATTACCCAGTAGGAAAGATACAAATAATTATTTAAAAGTTTGTATGTTTGTGCGAGGGTTGCCATTGGTGTATGTAGGCGAAGAGTTTGTATGCGCTAGTAACATTAGATGTATCGGTATGCATGTGTTCAAGCATTTCATATGTATTTGTTTGAGCATTCAGTAGTATACACATAGGCCTATATGTGACTACTTCAGATGTACAGTTGCAAGAAAAAGTATGTGAACCACTTGCAGAATCTGTGAATAATTTTAACAAAATAAAGGAGATCATACAAAATGCATGTTATTTTTTATTTAGTACTGTCCTGAGTTTACATACAATCCACAAGACAAAAAAATAGCTGAATTGATTAAAATAAGCCCATTCATAAGTATGTGAACCACTGATTCTTAATACTGTGTGTGGTTACCTGGATGATCTACGACTGTTAGTTTGTTTTGTGATGGTTCTTCATGAGTCTCTTGTTTGTCCTGAGCAGTTAAACTGAGCTTTGTTCTTCAGAAAAATCCTCCAGGTCCTGCAGATTCTTCCGTTTTCCAGCATTTTTTGCATATTTGAACCCTTTCCAGCAGTGACTGAATGATTTTGAGATCCGTCTTTTCACACTGAGGACAACTGAGGGACTCAAACACAACTATTAGAAACGGTTCAAACATTCACTGATGAAAACACGATGCATTGAGAGTCGGGGGGTGAAAACTTTTGAACAGGATGTCCAAATTTTTCTTATTTTGTTTAAATATACATTTTTGTTTCATTTAGTACTGCCCTTCGGAAGCAACAGAAGATACTTTCATGTTTCCCAGAAGATATTAAATACAATTTTCCTTGATCTTCAAATTCCAAATGTTCCCCCCCGTCTATTAATGCATCATGTTTCCCAGCATCCCTCTAGTTCCTCACCTTCACTCACTCACTGGCACCTGAAGGCCATCACTATTGTTAGCACTCTTCATCACTACACTACTTAAGCCCCATGTTCACTCCACCACAGCGTCTGGTCTCGTCAATAGATGTCTCTATGTATCTACTTACCTTATGGACTACTTACCTGTTACCTACCCGTATCATCCGTCTTCTGTGTTCCATCTACTGTCATCCACCATCCATCGCCTGCCAGCCTTCCTTCCACTCTCCACCCCTGCAATAGAGACATTGGTTACCATTCCAGCTAAGTTCCACTTCAAACGTTCTTCGGTATCTCTACTCACCTGTATTCTCCTCTGCCAGATCCATGCCTCTGTCTAAATAAAACTACCTGTTATTCACTTACCTGCCCGCCTCCATCTGTGTGTCTGACACCTACTTCTTTCTTTTTTTTTTTTTTTTTTTACCCTTGGTTAATTATGTTTCGAAATAAATGGCTAGCCTACTTAATCGATTGCATGACTTGAAAACTTTTTCTTGATAACAGTGGAAAAAACTTGGAATACATGCCATTTTTGTCATACAGATAAGAGTAATACAACATTCAAAACTGGGTCAGAGACAAGTATACACAATTGCAATTACAATAGAGACAATTCAGTCAGGACCACTTAAGTCAAAAAATTACCAGAGACAAACTTTTTTGTCAATTTTTTATTTGCATATAAGTTACATTTGGCGGTATGGCTCTGTTCTAAATTCCCCGTCCTTTTCATGAGCTCCATGAAAGCTAAGACCGGGAACAGCAGCAGCTTCTGGGGACAACCTCCTATTTTTTAACTGGGAGAGCAGCACAAATTCCCCCTATTAAGAATAGAGCATGCATCAATGACAACAGAATGACACTAATTAAGTTAAACACAAGTTTAAGGAGGAGCTGGGGGAGGCATGCAGTGGAAGCAGCCAAGCAAGCAGACAGACGGAAGCTGCGTTTAAGTAATGCACCTTATTTGAGTTGCCAATTGAGTCCATGGAAATCGGATCAGCTGATATGGGTGGGGTTAGGATTTGCAAATCAGCTGATAGCGGAGCTTGACTACGAGGCCTGCCTGAACTAACGCAGAATGCTTGATTTCCTCAAATACAACCCCCCATATACAGTTGTGCTCAAAAGTTTACATACCCCTTGCAGAATCTGCAAAATGTTAAATTATTTTAACAAAATAAGAGGGATCATGCAAAATGTGGGTTAATTTTTATTTAGCACTGTCCTGAATCAGATATTTTGCATAAAAGATGCTTACATATAGTCAAAAAATAGCTGAATTTATAAAAATGACCCATTCAAAAATGTACATACCCTTGATTCTTAATATTGTGATTACCTGGATGATCCACGACTGTCTTTGTGTTTTGTGATGGTTCTTCATGAGTCTCTTGTTTGTCCTGAACAGTTAAACTGCCCAACATTCTTCAGAAAAATCCTTCAGGTCCTGCAGATTCTTCAGTTTTCCAGCATTTTTTGCATATTTAAACCCTTTACAGCAGTGACTGAATGATTTTGAGATCCGTCTTTTCACACTGAGGACAACTGAGGGACTCAGACACAACTATTACAAAAGGTTCAAACATTCACTGATGCTCCAGAAGGAAACAAGATGCATTAAGACCCGGGGGGTGAAAACTTCTTGAATTTGAACATCAAGATAAATTTTACTTAATTGGTCTTCCGGGAAACATGTGAGTATCTTCTGTAGCTTCCGAAGAGCAGTACTAAATGAAAAAATTAGATATTTAAACAAAATAAGACAAATTTGGACAGCTTCATCTTGTTCAAAAGTTTTCACCCCCCCAGTTCTTAATGCATCGTGTTTTCTTGTTTGAGCTGTTTTAACTGAAAGTAACTTGCACTGATATATCTTAAAATTTGCCAGTGCCATTGTTTTGTCTCAAGGTGCACACCAGTAATGTCTCAGAAAAAGAAATAAATAAATACCTCATCTCTCAAGCTGGTTCACGTGAAACTCTGTAAATCGGGAACATCTCTCACGTGTGGCGGCAACATACAGACTGAAAATATACAGCATCCAGCGAAAATATTCCACAACTGTCCTTCATTCAATCTCTTAGGCTCATCTGAGGTCTGAAATGTAGGCGAGAGTAGGGGAGGAATGAAAAAAGTGCAGGCAAGTCGGACAGTTCTCTCTTCTCGCAGTGGATTAGACACCTACGAGATCAAAGGCGGATATCGCGGGATTCACTCAATAAACTGGATGTAATTTAAGTTCTGTTACTTTCAGTCAACAATAAAGACTCAAGAATGGACACCAACCTGTTTGTTCCTCAGTATCTTCATGATTTTATCTTCTGGATGACTGGATATCTGCAATCTCTTCCAACATTTGCACCTGGTCTGAAATAACCATTAATTGGTGGATCACTGTAAAAATTCAAGTGAACTTTAATTTAATAGCAAAGATCAAGTATCTGTCTGCCTTAAGACCTTTGGTGTGCCAAATGTTAGTTCTGTAAGAGAAATATTATTTTTCTATGTGTATTCAATCAATACTGCTTATACATGATTAATGTTAATTTATGTTTTTTTACATATATATGTGTAAATCGATATTTGTTATTGCATGTACTGAAAACAGACACTACCTTTATTGTTATTCAATATATGAAGCATTTGACCGAGGGATTAGAGAAGAAGAACAAAGTAATTGCTTCTAAAGAATATTTACTGTTTAGGAATGGGGAAGGGGATGAACTGAAGGTTTCAAATAGGTCGCTGCCCAACGGAGGTTTGGAAGTGTGGAGCATTTACTTGATTATGGAGATGTTTTAAGTTATATGAGGCACTCAAACTGATGGCAGAATCATGAAACTTCAAAGAAACTGCAAATTATTTGATTGATTGCATCTGCAATGGGTTTCCTATAAGCCAGGGCAGGTTCTTCACTCATAGTTTGGAATAAACAATGTCCACACAGCAATATCGGTTTCAATGCTGTCCATTTAATGAAAGATATAACAGTTTTTAAAAGCGCACAGATTTATGGTAAGAACCACATGTTTCCGCCCCCTGTCCCTCCTAAAACAACCCATGGGAAGTTTAAATATCATGTGATATGAACATGTGACCTACACCACTGGTGCAAACCACCATCTAGTGGTTGAACAATCGTAACATTTGGCTCCTACAGCATCTCTGACTCCTGGGCTGCATATGAAATCACATACTTCCCTACTAAAGGGCAAGCTATGTGACAAAAGTAATCGGTCGTGACGTAATTACTTATTCAAAACAAGCACCTACTCAAGATTTCAGAAACAGCCCTGGTCTTCATTCACCATTACTGGCCTACTTGGTTTTAACTGTAAATCCTCTTAACAGTTAATGATGGAGAGTGTGTGGGAAATCATTCTTCGTTTACATCCCTGGACTAATAAAGAATCAAGATTGGACACAAAATTGTTTGCTGCTCAGTATGTTCAATTTTTAACCTGGATGGTTCTGGTTCACGCAAGTCTTCAATCTCCTCTTTAACAGACAACTGTAATACCTTACAACATTTTTCTTTATGATAGGGAATGCTTTTTTTATGTTTGAAACTCTTCCCACACTGAGCACACTGGTACGGCGTATCTCCAGTATGAATTCGCTCATGTTCTTTCAGGTTTCCAGAATGAGAGAAACTCTGGTCACAATATGAGCACTTGTAAGGTTTTTCTCCAGTATGAGTTTTTTGGTGCTGTTTCAGTTGGTCAGCTCTAGTAAAGCTCTTCCCACAGTCACAACACACATGATCTTTCACTTCATTATGTGTTTTCTGGTGCTGTTTACAATGATCAAGCCTTGAAAAGCTCTTTCCACAGAGAGAACACACATAAGGCTTCTCATCTGAATGAACTTTCAGGTGTCTTTTTAGATCTGATGACGAAATAAACTTTTTACCACACTGATCACAGTTAAATGGCTTTTCTCCAGAGTGACAGAGCATATGTTTACTGAGAGCTGTTGTACGATTGAAACTCCTTCCACACTGAGTGCATGTATACGGTTTCTCTCCAGTGTGAATTCTTATGTGTTTGTTAAGGTCTCCTTTTTGCGTGAAACTCTTTCCACACTGAGTGCAGGTGTGTCTCTTTTTGGCTTTTGTTTGAGTTATGAAGTTGTGATGTTCCTCCTCCACTTCATTCAGTTCATGTCTTTGCTGTTTCTCTTCCATCCAATCTAAAATAAAAAATATTATATGGTTAAACTTAAGTGAACTTAGATTTAATAGCAAAAAAGAAACAGAGATCAAAGATTATTACAACTGCTATCCACTTTTTTCCCACAAATTATGGGTGTAACTTCTGTTAAACTGTAAACAATCAGTGAAAGGCTCGCTCTATGAACGCAATATTAAAGGATTAATTCAAATTACCCCGTGATTTACTCGCCCTCAAGCCATTCTAAGAGTATATGACAATCTTCTTTCAGACAAACACAATCAGAGATATATTTACAAATATCCTGGCTCTTCCAAGCTTTATAATGGTAGTGAACAAAGGGCCAGATTTTGAAAAAAAAAAAAAAAAAAAAAAAAAAAAAAAAAAGTGCATTTATCTATCCAGCAGACGGCTACACACATCGATTTGCGGCCGAAGAGTAACCTCTGACCCAACACATGACATAATGACGAACACGGAAATGCAGAGGATAGAGCAAAACAAATCACCGGTCACAAATTAGAAGTCTAAAAGAGAAATGTCGGAAGATTTCAACATAAGAGGAGCTTAAGTTTGTTGCACAGCCCTATTTGTTTAAACCGCAAGAGATTCCCGAAAAAAACAAAGAGAGATCACCTGCATATGAATGCAAGTGGATTGTTGTAAACCAGCAGTTTCATTTGTGTAAACTTGATACCAGTTGTACAAAGCTCCAAGCAATCTACTTCCACTCGGAAACTAGCGTTAACTATTATTAACTAACGATATTCACTATTCTATTTGATGAATGTCACTTGATTTGTTTTAGCTTTGTCATCAGGTTGTGGCTACAGTGTCTGTCTGGCCAATAAAATGATCCTAAAGTTTAAATTTTTTCGAGTCATTATTTCAGGTTAACATATTTTCTTTACTTTAAGGCTTGTACAAGGTCAGTAAATTAGCCTATCATGAATAATATACGCTGAGTTAGGGGTGTCGCAATATACCGGTATTGGCGATAATCGTGATATTCGAAGCATGAAATGGCGATATCGTGTTAATTTAGGGTGTGACAATAAAATACCGGTATTGGCGATAATCACAATATTTAAAACGAATAGGACACTTATGATATCATGACATGTAAATACTCCAGTGCCAGTACCTGGTTGACCTCTCAGGTGGCAGTATTGCACCTTAACGCTGACAAACAAGAAGATGCGCAGCTATTCCATGAAGAACCGTGTCGTCCAAGCGGGAGAGCGAGAGGCTCTGTCCACACCCGAAAAAAGTAAAGTAAGCTCGACAGTATGGGAGTTTCTCAGCTTCCAAGAAAACAGCTCCTCTCAATCTGCAGGATTTGCCTAGCTACAGTCAGTGCGTAGGGTGGCAACACCACCAACCTTTTTACCCACCTCCGTGCCCATCACCCTGCGGATTCCGCCATTTTACAAAGAGTAAGTTGCGATTATTTTACTAGTCATGGAATGGGAAATGTTATATTAACAGCGATTTTCTGTGTTCAAGTATTTAAATAAAGGGTGATTCTTTTAATAAGTACCGCGTTTTCTTTACTCATCTTACTCAGTGATGTAGCTATGCATGCAGTTATATGCCCTCAAAATTCAAGATGCATGGGCATTTTCCCCCTGACGAGTTTGTCATTATATCATATGATATGATGTAGCTGTATTACAATATCACATGAGCAAGAGTGCAGTTTTCCCCAAATCAGCACAAATGCAATGGTCATTTAACTAATCGTTAAATGATCGTTAAATGAACAATGCGAGTTGTTTTAAACATAGTATTGTTAATATTGTTTGTTTTTTTCTTTATTTCGCCAACGAAAATTAAATTCAATAAAGACGGTCACTTGCTTGCTTCCTGAATGAATCGGTTATTTGAACAAATGGGTTGAATGAATGACTCACTCATTAAGACAGTGACTTGCTGCCACCTACTGGCAGTTTAGTTTCATATTAAATTTTAATTAGAAAAAATTCCATATTTAAATATCTAATTAAATTTATGTAGACAAATTGTAAATGCTGTATAATTAATATATTAATGCCACTTCTCATTCTGTGTTACCTCTGTATTGCAAAGATGGATTTTGTTGATAATGATTTCATTTGATTAGTAACAGCCATAATGTATAGCTACTAAGCTAGTATTAATTTTTATTTCTTCAGGTCTTAAAAAGCCTTAAATTTGACTTTAAAAAATGTGCAGCAACAACCGAGAGAAATAACCGAAGTAAAATTTATTTAGACTGATACATTTCCCCAAAGACGACGTGAACTAATTTCACGTACACAACCTATGGGATGTTGCGCATGCGCGGCCAATACAAAATGATCGAATCACTCCTGTTACATTAGAATACCAAGTGTATTCTCCTGACGTCTGAAAATATAAAGAAAATTTTACCGTTTATTCAGTCAAACTGTCTTTTTATATGGAACTTCCCAAAACCGGAAGTGCCACCAATAAAACAAAATAGGCTCGTCGGGAAAAAGGTGGGTTTGTTATGATCATTTAGATGCATTTCTGTATCATTTATCATCCATATGCTGCTTAACATTTAACAGCTAGCAAAGTAATCATAGTAAAGCATCAAAATGGACACCGACCTGTTTGTTCCTCAGTATCTTCATGTTTTATTCTGGACGGTTCTGGATCACTCATGTCTTCAATCTCCTCTTTAACAAACTCCATTTTTAAGTGCTTAAACACTAGAGCTGATTAATGTCAAGCTATGTAGATAAGGAACATCCCTTACAAGCAATCTACGGCATCCGTCGAAAATATTCCGAAATCAGTTAATATTAAATCGCTCCTCTTGAACTGTTGTTCGCGCTTCTCTCTTCTGCGCATCCTCAGTCAGTGCGCGCGATGTCGTGTCGTCATGGCTTCTTAAAGGGGCTGCACATTCTATAAATCACATCGCTGCACTGGGAAGTGATTAATACGCTGGCTATCATCAAAAACAAAAACAGACCTCCACTCCGCTTTTCTGCTGCACATGCTTTCTTTTATGTTACATCTGTAAGTATAGTATTGCTACTCATATCATGTCATCGCTGACAATACATTTAACACAATATTATTTTACTTTGTATTATTCCTATTTTAATAATAAAAAAAATCTTTGAAAAAAGTGAACACAAAATAAATCAGTCAGCTTTCAGGGTTCCAGACAGAGTGAAACCAACTTTGCAAACGCGCAAAATTAGAATATCGCATAAAAAATTAAATAAAAAAAATAAAAAATCCAAATAAAGCACCATTTCCAGCAAGATGAAGAGAACAAATGGTCACTTCCTGAGGAACTGGCACCAAATATCACTAAGAAAAATGTAATTTGCTGGAGAACACCGTGGATCTTTTTTTGTATATAAAAAATTTCTTGCACCTCAGACGTAAAGCAATTAACCCAGTCATGTTATCTTGCTTTCGGAGGTGGATGCCTGCTGTTTGGGAGTGTAAGACAGTTCTGCAAGATAATTATACCGAGCCACAGTCTTTGGCTCAGGCATTTCAGAATGACCAAAACAGCATTTGAGATGCTGTGAAACAAGACTGGTCACTGTTTAGTCCAGTTATGCCGTCCCACCACAAAGTCACGTCTTTTTTTATGCACGTTGAAGGATGTATTCAGTAAATGTGTTTCCATTGTAGTTTATGCACATCATAGACCCTTTTCACATTTCCGTGTTTCTCAGAAGCGGAAGTCGTCATAGTTGGGTAAAATTCTATTGCGGTGAATGAGAGAAAACATTAAATATATTTTTTGTGTTTCCATTTGCTTAAATAGCAAAAGAAAAACTAGTTTTTCACAACTTTCAAAAAGAGGAAAAAAAATAGAAAGCGATTGATAATGGCAGTCAGAAGGAAGAAAGATGTCATTTTTAATGTCACTCTCACTGCTGCTGTATTAGAAATACCCTCACAACTATTTTTTTGTAATTTGATGCAAAGGTAATATAATACTAAGTATTAATTTAATTAATTTTTAAATGAAAATATAAAAAACTTTCAGTTCATACACAGATTTCAGTCCATACACAGAAGATAATTTTGCATTATCTTTTTTGTAGTGATATTCAAAATAATATAATACTTATTTTAATATATAGTAAATTATTGTGTTGTGGCTGTAATGATGTGATGATGAAGATAAACAAGAGAATCTTTAATATATCTTTAATACAAGTCTAAAAGGAAACAAGCAGGAGATAACTAAGACTAAAAAAAAAACAACTACGTTAAACACTGACTACACAGAACACTGAAAAAGGAAACTGAGGACTATATACACACAGGCAAACAAAGGGAGCTAAATGAAACACAGGTGAAACTAATCAGTAACTATAGAAACAAACTGGCAGACACTAGGTCAGTGAACAATGACAGTGAACATAGTAGAGATGCAAAGTCCAGTTCATTTCCACAAACCGGTTCTTTTCAGACAGTTCGGCTCAATGAAACGGTTCAAAAAGCAGATTCACAGGTTCCTGCGTCATCATGCGATGATGTGTCTATGCATTTCTTTTCTAACAACTCAGTGTCATGTTATATCAATGAAACATTGGACGAGAACGATGTTGGACGAGAAGGCCTGGCTCACAGTCTCCGCTCTAATTCATCCCAAAGGTGTTCTATCGGGTTGAGGTCAAGGACTAGTGGGCCAGTCAAGTTCCTCCACACCAAACTCGCTCATCCATGTCTTTATAGACCTTACTTTGTGCACTGGTGCGCAGTCATGTTGGAACAGGAAGGGGCCATCCCCAAACTGTTCCCACAAAGTTGGGAGCATGAAATTGTCATGCTGGTACGCTGAAGCATTAAGAGTTCCTTTCTCTGAAACTAAGGGGCCAAGCCCAACCTTGGCAACCACCAAACCCAGACTCGTCCATCGGATTGCCAGACAGAGAAGTGTGATTCATCACTCCAGAGAACACGTCTCCACTGCTCTAGAGTCCAGTGGCAGCGTGCTTTACACCACTCCATCAGACGCTTTGCATTGCACTTGGTGATGTAAGGCTTGGATGCAGCTGCTCGGCCATGGAAACCCATTCTATGAAGCTCTCTATGCACTGTTCTTGAGCTAATCTGAAGGCCACACGAAGTCTGGAGGTCTGTAGCTATTGACTCTGCAGAAAGTTGGCGACTTCTGCGCGCTGTGCGCCTCAGCATCAGTGACCCTGGTCTTTTTTTTTACTTGGCCGACCACTTTGTGGCTGAGTTGCTGTTGTTCCCAATTGCTTCCACTTTGTTATAATACCACTAACAGTTGACTGTGGAATATTTAGTAGTGAGGAAATTTCATGAATGGACTTATTGGACAGGTGGCAACCTATCACGGCACCACGCTCGAATTCACTGAGCTCCTGAGAGCAATCCATCTTTTCACAAATGTTTGTAGAAGCAGTCTGCCTGCCTAGGTGCTTGATTTTATACACCCGTGGCCATGGAAGTTACCACTTCCACCTCCATCAGATCTGCAAAAAAACAACATATGAGAGAATTAGCGGCAATTCGGAGGTGGCAATTGCTTGAATGGTGGGTGGGTTCATTATTATTCTTACTGTAAAACACAACAACAAAACAGTACAATGACAAACTCGCTTAAATATGCGCTTTTACATTTAGCTTGTCAACCAAATCTTCATCGCTCTTCTTGTCATTCAGAAAAGTGAGGCGAAATGGGCGAAGTGAGGTGAAATCTGACTCCTGCTGATCTGTGCTGCGACTCTCGTTCGGCTCACTGAATTGAGCAGACGCGTTCAGTTTTTAACTGTAGTGTCTATTTTCTAACTAAATGATTATTATTACTATTAAAATAATCAAAACGACGGTAGGGCCGGTGCCGTGGTCATGGTGGGCAAGTACCATCACACAAGTAGACTCCTATTTCTCAGAGTATTGGCATGATTGCAAATGTGATACTTGCTGATCTGATTTAAGTCCAATAAACAAGCTGATATTAAGTGACAAAATTTTAGCCACAATACTGTCTGTTTTTGCTCGATTTCGTGAAAACAGTTTCAAACAAAGAAAAAAAAAAAAAACTGTTGAGCATCTCCAAGCAACAGTGATTCCTGAATGAATCTGCGTTTTGAATGACTGAATGAATGACTCGCACATAAAATTTACCGCCACCTACTGGCTGTTTTATTTTCATATGTACATTTATTTTCATATTTACACTTTACATAGACTGTTTTTACTTAAAATATTAAACTTTTAAAGATTCATTTTTTATACATAAAAATTATATTTAAAAACATTCGTACAACATTATTTACCAATAAGCTGCATTAAGCATGTAAATGTCTAAACAATACTGCTTCAGATGGAGCTTCTGTGCCACTTCTGCAGCGCAAAGATGGATTTTTTGATGATTTCTTTTGATTGGTAACAGTCTGATTGGGTCTTATTGTTGTAACTGAATTTATTGTTTAACATTTAAAAACAAATGTTCTATTTTATTTTAAGAAATTGATTAAATATGATGCATATATTTATTGAGATTAGAAAAATTGCTCTTATAATGGTACAAATGCCCCAGGAAATTAATTTAAATGGGCAAATATCACCCTGTAATGGGAAAGTTAATGTCTGTTATTGATCAGAAAGCGCTCCTAAATTTTTAACTGTGCTCCTAATTTTTTTTTTATTAAAGAAAAATGTTGCTGTAGAGCCCTGGTAATGCTAATTATTAAACCAAACTAAATAAAAACTTTCAAAAACATATAGCAATGTGATTCTTTTATTGAGTGATAAGCAGTGGGTTTAATCAGTGCCATTACTAAAAGATTTGCCATCCGGCGTCTTCTCGTCATCTCCTCGACCTGCTTCCCTTGGTGTTTATACACGTAGAAAAGGCGGAAAAACATTTTTCGTTGTCCAGTTTTCTCTCAGAACGATGATCTGAGTTACTATCGCCATTATCGGTGCAGGATTAATGACATACAATGGTGACATTTTTCACAATCATGACAGAAAACAAATTACTGCACTAAACTCAATGATGTTAAGGCTGCGCGATCCTGTCAATATGGCTGATAAACAAAGAAGTTACCCAGAACTCAATGCGGCGTGACGTCAGATTCGCATTCTCTAAAGTTACAAACCAGAGATTGTATTATTATAGGGAGATAAGAGGGTCTGTATCTCTTACCATTGGAGAAAGCGTAACGGTTAAGTTAATCACGTGCGGCACCTCTCAGCCTATTGGGTCGCCGCTCAAAACTCCTCTCTGCGTACCGCCAGTTAGCATTAGCCGTTACCCTTTTTTTGGCTAGAGGTTGCAGGCTTGTCTTCCAGTGGCTTTGTTACAAACAAAGAAATAAAACTCACACAATACTGAGTGATGCAGCCCTCTTACTGTCGTAAACATCTACCGTACCTCGCCTGGTGGTGTCGCATCGAAAAGGAAATACGTTACGCGCTTGTCTTCCTCAAGGGGGCGCCGAATGACTCTGAAAGCCTAAACAACACGGAGATGCATTCAGGGCATTTTATGACAAATCATAAAACCTATATATTTAATAACAAAGCAACAACAGAGAAATAAAAAAATGGAGAAAAATAAATAAAAGATATAACAAGTGCCCTCAACGTAGGTTGGAGCAATGGACCAGTTTCTAGGTTAGTGGAGAACAGAATTAATACTGGCGGTAAATTAATCAAAGTCATGTGAGGAGATTCTCAAAATATATATATATATATAAATATATAAATTACTATTCTTTCATTGCTAAGCAGAATATATCATATTCCAAAATAAATAATATTAACAATCAGGAAATATGCTAATAATCTTTACAACATACATAATGATATGCATAGTAACAAAATACATCTTTCAAAGAAAATAAATTACATATAAACTAAATCCCGAGTTTCATCGCTTCAGATTCAGAGGAGCTTCACAATCGGCTAGCACCCACGCGTACATCAGCAATCATCGTTTTAAAATGATTTATCATTCTCAACCATAAAGTTGCTTATAACCATATTAAATTAATTATAATATAAACCTTTTTAACCCCTTCTGCGTCGCCCGTCTCGTGTTCAGCGCGTCTCTTTCACTTCCGTGAGTCATCTGTTTACGTCATACACAACTCGTGTACATGTAATACAATCACGTGTTCTGCGCTCATTTATAATACTCATTATTTTTATTTATACATAGTTAATTAAAAATGCATATTAATAGATCGATTCACCTTTTTAATTAAAAGTGCAACTATGAATATACAATTATATTATTATTATTTTATTTTTTAGGCACCACATTTAACATGGGTTACAAACTAGCAAAAGATAAACTACAAGATCATCACTTGTGAAATAAAATGTATTACAACTTCTGAACATATTAAAATATATGAATATTATAGCCTATATAACACATTACTTATAATCACATGAAAATAGATATTGTTGGTAAAATAGTCATTTTATTTTTGTTATTATACAGAGTCTATAATTGATCTCTTTTAATTTTTACATTTTTTTGTCCATGTCATAATGGGGAGACATTGAATCATAGAATATATTATTCAAGTTATATTATTCACCCCCACAAATCTTCAAGGATTTCAAAATTTGCTGAAACTGTAGTCCTGTGTGATTCACATAATGAAAGTCAATGATGCGTTGAGGTCTTATGAAGTGAAACGTTTTTTTTTTTTTTTTTTTTAGTTCAGTTCAACAACTGTGTAGAGTTTATCAGTTGTAAAATGAGTTCATTTCAGCTATAAAGCAGCTCATCAAATACAGTGCAGCCATGTTAATAGTGCTGAATATATTGAGTGTTTACAATATCATGTGAATACGAGTGTTTAGCTGTAATAGGCCCTTTTCACATGACATCACACAACTTCCGTTTGGACTCGAAGCAGTGGATCCTCACTTCCGTCAGCAGTGGCACACTAGCGCCGCTCGAATGGAGTGCACCCAGTAGTTGTACATATGCCACAAATGTGGTTAGAGGATGACTGTAGTCGCCTAATTTCATGTAAATTCAAGGCGAGGTGTTTGATAGATCTCAAACAAACTTACCGATCGGCGAGATTTGCTGGGTGAAGTCGGAGGAGTTGAATACGGAGCACTGAAGCCGTACACTTTCTGCCGCCCATAGTAACGTGCAAACTTTGCTGTCTTTATTGTAGATGAAGCTGTTTATATGTATTTGTCAGTATTTGTTAAATAAACGCACCTTTTACGAAAAAACAACTTTTAATTCAATGCTTAATGTACTAAATTCAGTGCCTGTATGCATAAGAAAGGTCAACATAAGCTTATTCTTTTTAAATATATATAAAAAAACTATTTTATTTCGATAAATATTACATACATAAGTAAATAAAAATTGTTTAATATACTATTTCTACATGAAGACTGTTAATGTTATAAAAACATTTTACCATAGTAAAAAAAAAAAACATCGTCATCATTCATCTCTTTATTGCAGAACAACACTGTCGCATACAAAAATATACAGATGATTTACAACAGTACTCATTGTTATAGCAGCATTAAATTAAATTATTTCTCCAGGGAATAACATTAAATGTGCACATACTTCCGTTTTGTATTTTCAATACACTTTTTACAAATTATACAATCTTAATATCTTGCACCAGTTCAGTTTAAACTGGTATGATGTAAAATGATCTAAAATCTTAACAACATTAATTCTTCAGAGTATTATATGTGGATGTGCTACTTTCATGTGTCTATTACTCGTAAATAAATCTCACAAGAACAATACCGTTATCATAGCCTACCAATTTCTAAAAATAAAGATTTGTTTTTAAAGACAATATTCTTGTCATTCCAAATAGGCTGTGTGGACACACAATCGTTGTGATAAAACTCTGACAGAAATTCAAGGACACAACATTGCTAAAGTTTCTGCTCGCGGAAACCCTAAGCAAGGCAGTTACAGAAAGGAAATAATAAATAATGTTACCAAAAGAACCCGACTGTGTAAATTCTTGATAACAGTTCACATTTAAAGACATTAAAGCATTTTCCATAGAAGTCGCCGGCGCGAAGGTAAGACAGAACTAAAGATCCACTAGGCGGAAGTTAACTGAAGTCATTGTGAAAAGGGCCTATAAAAACCTTCAAACACTCACAACAAACAGTATCTCTCAACAGAATATTTTTTTTTTTCAAGTGATGTTTTCCAAGACCTTTTCCCAACACATATATGGCCTGTAAATCATATAATAAACAATGATAAATAAGTCGGGGAAAAAGTTGTGGCTTTAATGATGAGCACAAAAGTCCAAAAGGAAACACACAGGAAATAACTAGAAAGAGTTAAAAAAAAGAAAAAGAAAAAAAAGCAACCACGTAAAACATTGACAACATGACAGAACACTAAACAAAGGAAACTGAGGACTATATACACACAGGCAAACAAAGGGAGCTAAATGAAACACAGGTGAAACTAATCAGTAACTATAGAAACAAACTGGCACACACTGGGAAACTAGGTCAGTGAACAATGACAGTGAACATAGAGATGCAAACATTTCATTTCCACAAACCGGTTCTTTTCAGACGGTTCGGCTCAATGAAACGGTTCAAAAAGCAGATTCACAGGTTCCTGCGTCATCATGCGATGATGTGTCTATGCATTTCTTTTCTAACAACTCGGTGTTATATCAATGAAACATTCAAATAAAGTCATGTGTCAATGCATACTGAAACATTTAAGTAAAAAGTTCCTTTCATTCACAAAGTTAATGGAGTTTGTGGGTCACAGTTTCATTCACGGATCCTTTATGTCAAATACGACTGACCAGACTTCTCTGTATTCCTCTGCAAACTTCGACAGTCAGTTGATCCGGCTCATTCGGTTCTTTTTGAGTCGGATGTGCTACTTCAACTGTGTGTCTTGTGTCATCAACCCAGAAGTAAAGTTCGATTCAGTCCGATTAGTGAACCGGCTCGACCGGTTACTTCCTGAGAACCAGCTCAAAAGAACGGTTCGTTCAAGAATCGACCATTACTAGAACCAAACAAACCAGAACAGGGAAAACAGAACTATACAGAACAGAACTGTAACAATAATACTATAATTTTATACTGATGCTTTTTGTATTATTTAAAAGCATTTATGTAAACTATGGTGTATTTAGTGATTCGTTAGACTGCTTGTTTGGGTGAATGTCCTCCCACACAGAGTACAGTACAGCTTCTTTCCAGAATGAATTCTTTACGTGCACATGAACTTTAATGCCATCCCATTCTTAATCCGTTGGGTTTAATATGGAGTTGGCCCACCCTTTGCAGCTATAACAGCTTCAACTCTTCTGGGAAGGCTTTCCACAAGGTTTAGGAGTGTGTTTATGGGAATTTTTGACCATTCTTCTATAAGCACATTTGAGAGGTCAGGCACTGATGTTGGACGAGAAAGCCTGGCTCGCAGTCTCCGCTCTAATTCATCCCAAAGGTGTTCCATCGGGTTGAGGTCAAGACTCTGTGCAGGCCAGTCAAGTTCCTCCACACCAAACTCGCTCATCCATGTCTTTATGGACCTTGCTTTGTGCACTGGTGCGCAGTCATGTTGGAACAGGAAGGGGCCATCCCCAAACTGTTCCCACAAAGTTGGGAGCATGAAATTGTCCAAAATATCTTGGTATGCTGAAGCATTAAGAGTTCCTTTCACTGGAACTAAGGGTCCAAGCCCAACCCCTGAAAAACAACCCCACACCATAATCCCATCGTCAGGCAAGTACTGTTCTCCTGGCAACCGCCAGACTGAGAAGTGCGATTGGTCACTCCAGAGAACACGTCTCCACTGCTCTAGAGTCCAGTGGCGGCGCGCTTTACACCACTCCATCCGAAACTTTGCATTGCACTCGGTGATGTAAGGCTTGGATGCAGCTGCTTGGCCATAGAAACCCATTCTATGAAGCTCTCTATGCACTGTTCTTGAGCTAATCTGAAGGCCACAGGAAGTTTGGAGGTCTGTAGCCATTGACTTTGCAGAATGTTGGCGACTGCTGCGCACTGTGCGCCTCAGCATGCGCTGACCCCGCTCTGTGATTTTACGTGGCCGACCACTTCGTGGCTGAGTTGCTGTTGTTCCCAATTGCTTCCACTTTGTTATGATACCACTAACAGTTGACCGTGGAATATTTAGTAGTGAGGAAATTTCACGAATTGACTTTTTGGACAGGTGGCAACCTATCACGGTACCACGCTCGAATTCACTGAGCTCCTGAGAGCGACCCATTCTTTCACAAATGTTTGTAGAAGCAGTCTGCCTGCCTAGGTGCTTTTTATACACCTGTGGCCATGGAAATTACCTTTTCCACCTCCATCAGATCTGCAAAAAAACAACAACATATGACAGAAATGAGAGAAGTGTTCCAACTGTGTGAATTATTTATGTATTTTTGTGTTATGCAAAGATCCAGAAGACCAACCCCCAGTTTCACAGACAAGGTTCAAGCCTAGTCCCAGACTAAAATCCATTATTGAGCTGTTTTAAGTGAAAGTAACTTGCACTGACATACCTTAAAATGTCAGCGCCATTGTTTTCTCTCAAGATGCACACCAGTATTCATTTTTTTAAGGCACGTATTAGCTATAATAACTAGCTTCCGACAGATGGGCGTACACATCCATTTACAGCAGAAGAGTAACCTCTGACTCAATGCATGATGTAATGACGAACGCGGAAGCTCAGAGGATAGAGCAAAACAAAACATCGGTCACAAACGAGAAGTCTAAAACAAGAAATTTTAAAGAGGAATGTCAGAGGATTTCGATATAAGAGGAGCTTGAGTTTGTTGCCCAGCCCTATTTGTTTGAACTACATGAGGCGTCTAATCTTACGATACTGCTGCTATCCTGCTTCATACATTGCATCAGGGGTTACTCTTGTGGTGTACGCCGACCGTCTGCTGCAAGCTAGTCGTTTAAATTCATAAATTTTTAACTATGGATATTTCCCTTACAAAAACCCATCGCTTCACTGCAGGAGGCCTTTATAAACCCTCTGGAGCCGTATGGATTATTTTTATAATGGATGGATGCATTTTTTGGTGCTTCAAAGACTGGCCCCCCATTCACTACCATTATAAAGCTTGGAAGAGCCAGGATATTTTTAAATATATCTTTGATTGTGTTCGTCTGAAAAAAAAAATAGACATATACCTAGGATGGCTTGAGGGTGAGTAAATCATGTGTGTGTGTGTGTGTGTATATATATATATATATATATATATATATATATATATATATATATATATATATATACACACACACACACACACATATATATTATATATATACACATACATACATACATACACAGGGTGCGATTTGTAGTGGGGGGGGGGGGGGATTTCCCCCCTCTGGTCTATTTATCCCCCCCTCTGCAGAATTATTTTTTTCCCCCGTGGGGACAAAACTAATCCCCCCCGTCCCCCATAGAATTAATGCTTTTCCAAAACATATTATAAATCTGAAAGATAAAATATGTTTAGCTAGATTTAAGTGAAGCGCCGTTAGCGCAAACAATAATAAAATCAGAAATGGACTTTGTCCGCGCTCATGTGACACGCGTCTAGGATCCTGTTCCAGTGGCTTTCCATGCACGTCTTTTCGAAATGTCACCAAGCACCAACTGTCAATATCAGCGTGAAAAATACTGCTAGCAAAAAAAAACAAAAAATTTTTAAATGAAAAGGATTCAGAGCAGCATATCAGCATGTTTTACAGGACCATCACTAAAAAAATCCTAGAAATTCTGAGAATGAGACTACAAAAGCTACTGTTTTAATCTATGAAGGGAACTCCCATGTTGATGTGACGAACAATCCAGGTTTACGGGCTAATGAATTGTCCTCTGAGGCTACGTTCGGGGGCTGCATTGATCCGGGGCGGTTTGCAAAATGAAGAGAGGGTTGAGAGTGGAGCGAATAAACCATACTAATGAGCGTTTAAGTAATATAGGCTATATAGCACTCAAGCGCACGCATAAAGCTTGCCATAAAGAACCAGCAAAAGTAATGATTATGAATGTGACAAAAAAATAGCAAGGAGACAAACTGTTTTCTGAATCAGTGTCGGCTGCAAAGATAAAGCTGACATTGCTGACTCTCATCATCTCTGCATAGTGGGCGTGCCTATAGAGAGAGATGCACATTTCATTCGGATTACATAATCAGAGAGTAGCCTATTTCTTTTCGTTTTGAATTATTTCGTTTAAAAGTAGACATTTCAAGCTTTCTATAGATATATTTCTCACGTCTGCGAGGCAAGCAGCCTATACGCTGAGTTTTTCGGTTCATTTTAGCCTATAAGATGCGCTGCAGTTCACGTGCAAATTATCGCGCCGGCAATCCATGTCATATTGTCTGCTATATTTGCTTCTTATTTATTAAATCCAGGCAATTGGTTGATGAAACATTGATTAAAATTAAAATACATTTTTTACAAAACGAAATTCACTTTAAAGAGAAAGGCTTTCTACAAAACAAAACTTAATGAAGTGGTCAAAATCATGTCTGACCCACTCCATGTCTCCCGATATATTGCGCATATTGTATCCTACTCATGCTGTTCACTTTTATTAATCAAATAGATGAAATTGAAAAATTAACATTATAATAGGCTTATTTAAACACAAATATGAAACTAAATACGTTTTCTTTAATGGCCACCAGCACATATAGTACAGATTAATTTTATATCGTGAGCAAGAGTGGATCATGAGTCGAGTCGGATCAAGCAGAATTTTAAAGAAATTATTTGTTGGCCAGTTGTGGTCTGTGCAATAAATATCAAAAAAGTTCTAAACCATCTGTTGTGTTTTATTGTTCCACTATACAGGTGCTGGTCATATAATTAGAATATCATCAAAAAGTTTATTTATTTCACTAATTCCATTCAAAAAGTGAAACTTGTATATTATATTCATTCATTACACACAGACTGATATATTTCAAATGTTTATTTCTTTTAATTTTGATGATTATAACTGACAACTAAGGAAAATCCCAAATTCAGTATCTCAGAAAATTTGAATATTGTGAAAAGGTTCAATATTGAAGACACCTGGTGCCACACTCTAATCAGCTAATTAACTCAAAACACCTGCAAAGGCCTTTAAATGGTCTCTCAGTCTAGTTCTGTAGGCTACACAATCATGGGGAAGACTGCTGACTTGACAGTTGTCCAAAAGAAGACCATTGACACCTTGCTCAAGGAGGGCAAGACACAAAAGGTCATTGCAAAAGAGGCTGGCTGTTCACAGAGCTCTGTGTCCAAGCACATTAATAGAGAGGCGAAGGGAAGGAAAAGATGTGGTAGAAAAAAGTGTACAAGCAATAGGGATAACTGCACCCTGGAGAAGATTGTGAAACAAAACCCATTCAAAAATGTGGGGGAGATTCACAAAGAGTGGACCGCAGCTGGAGTCAGTGCTTCAAGAACCACTACGCACAGACGTATGTAAGACATGGGTTTCAGCTGTCCCATTCCTTGAACTCTTGAACAACAGACAGAAGCGTCTCGCCTGGGCTAAAGACAAAAAAGACTGGACTGCTGCTGAGTGGTCCAAAGTTATGTTCTCTGATGAAAGTAAATTTTGCATTTCCTTTGGAAATCAGGGTCCCAGAGTCTGGAGGAAGAGAGCAGAGGCACACAATCCACATTGCTTGAGGTCCAGTGTAAAGTTTCCACAGTCAGTGATGGTTTGGGGTGCCATGTCATTTGCTGGTGTTGGTCCACTGTGTTTTCTGAGGTCCAAGGTCAACGCAGCTGTATACCAGGAAGTTTTAGAGCACTTCATGCTTCCTGCTGCTGACCAACTTTATGGAGACGCAGATTTCATTTTCCAACAGGACTTGGCACCTGCACACAGTGCCAAAGCTACCAGTACCTGGTTTAAGGACCATGGTATCCCTGTTCTTAATTGGCCAGCAAACTCGCCTGACCTTAACCCCACAGAAAAACTATGGGGTATTGTGAAGAGGAAGATGCAATATGCCAGACCTAACAATGCAGAAGAGTTGAAGGCCACTCTCAGAGCAACCTGGGCTCTTATAACACCTGAGCAGTGCCACAGACTGATCGACTCCATGCCACGCCGCATTGCTGCAGTAATTCAGGCAAACGGAGCCCCAACTAAGTATTGAGTGCTGTACATGCTCATACTTTTCATGTTCATACTTTTCAGTTGGCCAAGATTTCTAAAAATCCTTTCTTTGTATTGGTCTTAAGTAATATTCTAATTTTCTGAGATACTGAATTTGGGATTTTCCTTAGTTGTCAGTTATAATCATCAAAATTAAAAGAAATAAACATTTGAAATATATCAGTCTGTGTGTAATGAATGAATATAATATACAAGTTTCACTTTTTGAATGGAATTAGTGAAATAAATCAACTTTTTGATGATATTCTAATTATATGACCAGCACCTGTAGTAATGATAATATTTACAAAAATGTGATCGGTATCTCTCACATTGTCCCACAGCAACATTAAAATAGTGTAGATTACTACAATGTTTTATAATAATAATTTATTCTATTTAGTGTGCATTTCATTAATTTAACATATTTAATATTGGGGCATCAAAGTTATTTGACATAAAAAAATTATTTAAAGTAACAATAGTTATTTGGTAATTAGTTACTTTTATAATGATGTAGGCTAACTTAGTTACTATTTGTGAGAAGTAACTAAAAACTATAGATATATATCTCAACAGTATTTTGTCCTGTTTCCCTATATAAATATCTAAACATCTTTAAACTGAGATACATTTACTTGAGATGCAAATGTAAAATGAAGTCTTGGACCAAATGAAGCGGGTTTATGCTTAAAAGCAAGAACAAATATGTCTCTCAAAGAGTTATGAACACAGAAATTTTGCTTTTGAATTAACTTGATTTATCTGAGCCTGTTGGCAGATATTTGGCCTCATTTTAATCATAAACTTGCTCTTAAAAAGTTTTAAATTAGCTTCACAAAACCTGCAGAACCCCTGAGACAAATTATTTTGTCATTCATTAAATTTCATTTTATTCTACATTTAAAAACATATTTCACTCACATGAATACAAACCAAAACAACTACAAACTGGAAATAAATATTAAAAACTGTATACATAAAGACAAACTATAAGCACAACTTTTGTTTAGCAACAACCAACATTGTTTGTCGACATTAAACAATTAACTCAGCTTTTTCATTATATTAATATAACGATTGTTGCTAAGAACACAGATTCCTCTACAATAAAAAAATATGATCGGCTCTTTAAGTTAACTAAACATGTTTACGGTTAAAAAAATAAATCATACAGCCATCGCATACCTTAGTATTTTTAAGAAGACACGTCCTATCAATTTAATGATGTCCCGCAACTATATAGTTACAAACAAAGAAATACCGCGCCTGGAAGTGTCGCATCGAGCAGGAAATTTGCTCATCTTCTTTTTTAACGGCGGTTGGCATCCAGCTTAATGGTGCATTACCGCCACCTTCTGTTCCGGAGTGTGGATCAGTCAGTAAGTTCACTATCTAATTCTACAATAAATTAGGAAAAGAGGGGGAAGAAGGGGGAAAACCCCTCTTTCCTTACCATCATATTCTATAATAAAGCCCAGTTTCATTAAAAAAAACAAAAAAACGAATAGTTCTCTCACCTGTGCTCTATCACTCACACCTAGGGTTGTTTTTAAAGTTAGTTTCTGCACCCCTAACTCCTTCAGTTTATTTTCCATTATCTCTCTTTGCCTCTGGTATTTCCTACAGTGTAGAATTACATGCTCCACTGATTCCTCTTCTTGACACTCCTCACACAGACCTGTCTGATGTTCCCCTCCTACCATCATGTTTTATTTAGAGCACAATGTCCCAGTCTTAATCTTGTTTTATTTATATATATATATATATATATATATATTATTGAACACCAAGAACAAAACAAAAACAAAGTATACACCTACAATTGCATTGATAAATACAGATAAACGAGTATTAAGCAAGGCACATATCAGTTAAATAAAATAAATAAATAAAACACTAAGAAGGGGTCTCTTCATTCCTCTTCTAAGAGACCAAGGTCTCTTATTATTCCAGCAAATTTCTGGTCCTTTTTCATTTTCATACATTCCAACAATGGAAAGTAATTACAAATAAAGTCTCTTTTGAATACAGAAAAATAAGTTTCATCTTCATACATTTGCATTTATGAATGAAAACTTTTCCCAGAATCAACATTATATTAATAAAAAATTATTTTTTTATATAATCCAACAGCATTCCAAACATAATATGTTTCCTAGCAAAAGTGGGCAGTGAATGAATCTTGGTCTCCAAACAATAAGACATATTTTTCCACAAAAAAAAAAAAACAAAACATTATAGTAAACCACACTACCAAATGTGATTAAATCTAACGATCGCTTAGCTCGGATGACGTCAAACTGTGCAAATTATTATTATTGTTATACCTTCTCAAATTGTTAATGTTAACAACATCAGCATTGCGTGACTGCGTGTATAGTGTGTATTAGCGTTACCGATCTAATCTCTAACATTAATTTGTAATACCATACAATCCGCCATCAAAATGATAAGTTTAATTATTTCAGCTGCTGCGAGAAAAGGCTATAAATGATCCTCCTCACATGCAGTGTAGTCTATCTAGCTGGGACTCGTTCTTTTTGTTTACAGACGTGACGCAATGATATGCTCGAATTTCCCTCGAAAACCCACCAGTACCATCCAAATTATAAAACATTATTACAAGATTCCCGTTGTGAAGACATTGAATCATAGAATATATTATTCAAGTGATATTATTCACCTCCACAAATCTTCAAGGATTTCAAAATTGGCTGTTAATTTACTCACCCTCAGGGCATCCAAGATGCAGGTGACATTTTCTACAGGTAAACAGTAATGATGATTTTTAGCTGAAACTGTGGTCCTGTGTGATTCATATAATGCAAGTCAATAGCCAACGTCACTTGGAGATTCAAAAAAACATATACAGGCAAAACAAAATGAATACCTGCAGCTCCTGGCGATGCATTGAGGTCTTATGAAGCGAAACGTTTTTCTTTTAGTTTAGTTCAATAACTGTGCAGAGTTTATCAATTATGAAATGAGTTCATTTCAGCTATAAAGCAGCTCATCAAATTCAGTGCAGCCATGTTAATAGTGCTGAATATATTATGTGTTTACAATATCATGTGAATATGAGTATTAAGCTGTAATCAAGTTCTTACAACAGTATCTCTCAACAGAATATTTTTTTCAAGTGATGTGTTCAAAGACCTTTTCCAACACATATGTGGCCTGTAAATCAATTTTTTTTTGAAGTGCAGTATGTATCGGTCTGATTTGGTCAGTTTAATAAAAAAATTTGATAAGGAACTCAAGATTTCTTTATTGTAGCCTCTTGAAACATGTAAACAAGTATACATTAGACACTATAGTTGCAATCCTGTAACAAAAAGAGAATACTAAATACAAAAAAAGAATACTTTCTTTGAAGCATGGATATAATGTATTTAATATATGGATATATACGAATACATAGGCAAAGATATGCAGAATAACTAAAGTAAAGACAGGGATGATCAAAGAATGGCAAATTACAAACAGTTAAACCTTTTGAGAGCCAGCAAGGAATCACTTCAGAGAATGTAAGCTTAAAAACACATCGGAAGAAATGGTTCTATACTTGCATAGGTAATTTTGGGCGCTGTGGTTAATGCGCCGTTCTGCAGAAGTTTTAGTGTGTTTGAGCTGGAGCGTCCGATTGGTCTTTTCCCAAGGTCAGTGGGATTTTCAAACAGAGTTTAACTTAAAAGTAAAATGGCCGGAAAATAAGAAAGGAAGATTCCGTCTTGTACAAAGTTAGTGAAAACTGAGCGTGGTCGTCTCGAAGGATGAGCGCGCGATTAGAGTGCGATCACTGGAAGACGAGAGGCGTAAAGGACAGACGTACGTGAGATGGCGAGAGACAATCGAGAGACAATAGAACATGCATGTTGTTGTCTTTTAAAGACAAATAAGCCAAAATGCCTCCTTGGATGAACCGGCCAATAGCGAGGGTAGACTTTGCACTAGAGAAAATTTATTTTGTCTCGTTTTATACCTAATAACTTGCATAATTTATGACTGTGTCAAAATTAGTAGTTTTTACTTCAATCGATGATAATAATAGAGTAATACATTTTATCGTAACATAACATCCCGAGAGGATTAAATCTAGACTAAACACGATAGGGTGGAAGGACATTAGAGAACACACATATGGTTACAAGCATTTGAACTTATTCTAAAATAACTAAAAATCATAACTAGTCTAATAACAACATGGGGACATGCATACACAAATGGAATATGTCATATACATTCTGGAATGGTTAACTTATAAGTTAAAATCACATAGTTCTTCTATGTGTGTGTGTGTAATGGTGTTTGGGCCAGTAGTCTGTGGCCATATTGCCCTTCGCCCACCATGGGGTGACCTAGGTGCTCTTTGAAGTTGTTTTAGGTGCCATTAGGTTACGAAAGTGTTCATGCTTAGGATCTCTGAGGTAACAAATGTGACAAAGGGGGATAGTTGGCCCAGACATGTCGGAGCCACTTTGTGATTTACATGAAGGAGGTCAAACGTCAAAAGCTTTTCTGAGGCTTATAGTTGGTTTGATAATCTTGATCTTGTCCAGATGCTACACTCCTCCCACACAGAGTACAGTACAGCTTCTTTCCAGAATGAATTCTTTACGTGCACATGAACTTTAATGCCATCCCATTCTTAATCTGTAGGGTTTAAATATAGAGTTGGCCCACCCTTTGCATCTATAACAGCTTCAACTCTTCTGGGAAGGCTTTCCACAAGGTTTAGGAGTGTGTTTATGGGAATTTTTGACCATTCTTCTATAAGCACATTTGAGAGGTCAGGCACTGATGTTGGACGAGAAGGCCTGGCTCGCAGTCTCCGCTCTAATTCATCCCAAAGGTGTTCCATCGGGTTGAGGTCAGGACTCTGTGCAGGCCAGTCAAGTTCCTCCACACCAAACTCGCTCATCCATGTCTTTATGGACTTTTCTTTGTGCACTGGTGCGCAGTCATGTTGGAACAGGAAGGGGCCATCCCCAAACTGTTCCCACAAAGTTGGGAGCATGAAATTGTCCAAAATATCTTGGTATGCTGAAGCATTAAGAGTTCCTTTCACTGGAACTAAGGGTCCAAGCCCAACCCCTGAAAAACAACCCCACACCATAATCCCGCCGTCAGGCAAGTACTGTTCTCCCGGCAACCGCCAGACTGAGAAGTGCGATTGGTCACTCCAGAGAACACGTCTCCACTGCTCTAGAGTCCAGTGGCGGCGCGCTTTACACCACTCCATCCGAACCTTTGCATTGCACTCTGTGATGTAAGGCTTGGATGCAGCTGCTTGGCCATAGAAACCCATTCTATGAAGCTCTCTATGCACTGTTCTTGAGCTAATCTGAAGGCCACAGGAAGTTTGGAGGTCTGTAGCTATTGACTTTGCAGAATGTTGGCGACTGCTGCGCACTGTGCGCCTCAGCATGCACTGACCCCGCTCTGTGATTTTACGTGGCCGACCACTTCGTGGCTGAGTTGCTGTTGTTCCAAATTGCTTCCACTTTGTTATAATATTATTAACAGTTGACCGTGGAATATTTAGTAGTGAGGAAATTTCACGAATTGACTTTTTGGACAGGTGGCAACCTATCACGGCACCACGCTCGAATTCACTGAGCTCCTGAGAGCGACCCATTCTTTCACAAATGTTTGTAGAAGCAGTCTGCCTGCCTAGGTACTTGATTTTAAACACCTGTGGCCATGGAAATTACCTCTTCCACCTCCATCAGATCTGCAAAAAAAACAACAACATATGAGAGAAGTGAGAGAGAAGTGTTCCAACTGTGTGAATTATTAATGTATTTTTGTGTTATGCAAAGGTCCAGAAGACCAACCCCCAGTTTCACAGACAAGGTTCAAGCCTAGTCCCAGACTAAAATCCATTATTGAGCTGTTTTAAGTGAAAGTTACTGACATATCTGAGCACCATTGTTTTCTTTCAAGATGCACACCTGTAATGTTTTTTAAGGCAAGAAGGGGAGCCAATGGATACCACACAAGAAGCAACGTGCAAACTTTGCTCAAGAGTTATGCCGGTGAAAAAGTCTCAACCTCGGTCAGTATTCACTACAGAAATTGAAAGTAATAAGTGACGGAGCTGTCTGAGGCTGCATTAACGGGACAAATTTCAACATAATATGCTGATAACGGTATATAACTGTCTTAATTTATTCCATTATTTCTCTTGTACATATAGGCTAGTGAAACAAATGAGAATAACAGTATTTTGAGTTAAACAGGTTATTTTTTTAAAGTCGGTGCTTGAAGTAAAGCTGCACTTAATTTTCATTGATGACTGCAGTGTTAGGAAATATTATAGCCTACACTCTTAATAATTTTAATTATAGGCCTATAGTTCATTGTATAATAGACCTAAAAACATTTTTAAAGATAGCTAGTAGCCTAATCTTTTATTATCCTCACAGCACATACAATATTAATTTAATAATAAAAGAAGTCGAACCTAATAGTAATAATAATAGACTAGAAGAATGTAACAGGCCTACATTAATTGGAAATACCAAATCCTCTTAATATTGCCAAGATTTGATGCTTTTGACAATATCTCTGGCTATCGTCGATACTTGATCAACGTCTGTTGAGGCGACCCGAGTTACCGCAAGTGTGATTGATATGACGTCACACATGCAGAGCGCGTGCGCAAAAGTTTTAATCGTATATGAATGTATATAAAACACATATAAACGGATATTTGAATCAGATTACAATGTTTAGAGTACATGTAAACAGATCTGCAATCGGATTGATGAAAATTGGTGCATGTAAACGTAGCCAGCGTTGGGTAAGTTACTTCAAAAAAGTAATTAATTACTAGTCGGTACCGATATCACCAAAAGTGCGCAATACTCGA
This sequence comes from Elopichthys bambusa, assembly GCA_037101425.1. NCBI lineage: Eukaryota > Metazoa > Chordata > Actinopteri > Cypriniformes > Xenocyprididae > Elopichthys > Elopichthys bambusa. The sequence goes on along the minus strand of CM074444.1, from coordinate 29,179,955 downwards.
TACCAAAGTCAATACCACAGTTAAAAAAAAAAAAAAAAATACAAATAAAACGATGCTATATATTTCAGGTAGGTCTTATAGTAGTAAGTAAAGATACCACATAAATTTAATAATCGAATATAAAAACGCCGCATAGTCATAACTGTATAAATTAAATATAGATTAATCCTTATTAAAGCTTTTCTTTTGTTGTTTGATTATCATTTATAATACAGACAGCCAATAGTAGACAGTAGCATGTTTTAAAGGCTGCTGTCACTAAGACCTAATAGGCAATATGCTGTTACACATGCTGTTCACATTCACATAACCAACGCGAATATACGCCAAGACGAGCATTTTGACATAACTGTGTGTGTATTTAAACGTTTATGTGTAATAAACCGCGAAAATCTGACACTCGCGAGAGGCGGCTGTGTGTGTGAGCTTTGGTCGAGAGCGCGCTGACTGAAGACCGTCTCTCAGAGAGCGCGCGCAGTTTTTTCTCCATAGGACATATATAGCTTACATTTTACCGTAATGTTTTTGCCTACCTGTGTCAAAAAAATGAAGTAACTGGAATATTTCCATTCTGCAAAACAGCCACTCGCTTCTGCCGACATCTTCAGAAAGCGACTACGAAGCTAACTGGTTCGAAGTTGCGAACTCACGCGCAACTGCACTTACAGCTAATTTTGAGGAGGCAGCGTTCACTTTTACCTTTAGACGACAAATTTAGATTTTAAATTCAATATTGATTTAAACAGAACTGTTGAACTAATTTACAGTATGTAATGCAAGTACATTATAAGTAACTGTAATTAAATTACCTAAAAACGAACAGTAATCCCTTACTTTACTTTTTCAGTGGATAAGTAATTTAATTACAGTAACACGTTACACCTAACACTGGTTCATGAATATGTTTGTATAACTATAACAATATTTCTTGTTTTAGTTTTTGTCTTATATTATTTTTGTTAGTAATTATTTTGTAAATTCACCCTTACACAAATTAAGACCTTAAAAATGTCTTAAATCAGATCAGAAAGACGCAAATACATATATATATTCCTCAGTATTTTGTCCTGTTTCCCTATATAAATATCTAAACATCTTTAAACTGAGATACATTTACTTGAGATGCAAATGTAAAATGAAGTCTTGGACCAAATGAAGCGGGTTTATGCTTAAAAGCAAGAACAAATATGTCTCTCAAAGAGTTATGAACACAGAAATTTTGCTTTTGAATTAACTTGATTTATCTGAGCCTGTTGGCAGATATTTGGCCTCATTTTAATCATAAACTTGCTCTTAAAAAGTCTTTAGGTAACTTCACAAAACCTGCAGAACCCCTGAGACAAATTATTTTGTCATTTATTAAATCAATTTTTTTTCCCTACATTTAAAAACATATTTCACTCACATGAATACAAACCAAGACAACTACAAACTAGAAATATTAAAAACTGTATACATAAAGACAAACTATAAACACAATTTTTGTTTAGCAACAACCAACATTGTTTGTCGACATTAAACAATTAACTCAGCTTTTTCATTATATTAATATAACGATTGTTGCTAAGAACACAGATTCCTCTGCAATAAAAAAATATGATCGGCTCTTTAAGTTAACTAAACATGTTTACAGTTAAAAAAATAAATCATACAGCCATCGCATATCTTAGTATTTTTAATAAGACACGTCCTATCAATTTAATATAGTCCAGCCACTGTAAAGTTACAAACAAAGAAATAAAACTCACACAATACTCAGTGATGCAGCCCTCTTACTGTCGTAAACATCTACCGTACCTCGCCTGGTGGTGTCGCATCGAGCAAGAAATACGTTACGCGCTTGTCTTCCTCAAGGGGGCGCCGAATGACTCTGAAAGCCTAAACAACACGGAGATGCATATATATATATAAAAATAAAGCTATAAGATCATCACTTGTGAAATAAAATGTATTCAATTCTGAACATATTAAAATATCTGAATATTATAGCCTGAAAAACCACATTACTTATAATCACTTGAAAACAGATGTCTGACAGAGTCTATAATTGAATCAGGTCTCTTTTAATTTTGACATTTCTTTGTCCACGTCATAATGGGGAGACACTAAATCTTAGTGATATTATTGACCCCTACAAATCTTCAAGGATTTCAAAATTTGCTGTTAATTTACTCACCCTCAGGGCATCCAAGATGCAGGTGACATTTTCTACAGGTAAACAGTAATGATGATTTTTAGCTGAAACTGTGGTCCTGTGTGATTCATATAATGCAAGTCAATAGCCAACGTCAGTTTAAGATAAATAAAAAAAAACATATACAGGCAAAACAAAATGAATACCTGCAGCTCCTGGCGATGCATTGAGGTCTTATGAAGCGAAACGTTCATTTTTCTTTTAGTTCAGCTCAATAACTGTGTTTATTAGTTATGAAATGAGTTCATTTCAGCTATAAAGCAGCTCATCAAATACAGTGCAGCCATGTTAATAGTGCTGAATATATTATGTGTTTACAATATCATGTGAATATGAGTGTTAAGCTGTTATCAAGTTCTTACAACAAAGAGTATCTCTCAACAGAACATTTTTTGTTCAAAGAATTGAATGTGGCCCCTAAATCATAAACAAAATAAACAATGATAAACAAGTGAAAAACAAAATGTTGTGTCTGTAATGATAAGCGCACGACAAAGGAAATAAACAAAAAAATCTTTAATATATAAACGTAAACCACTGATGACACGGACCACTGAACAAAGGAAACTGAGGACTATACACACACAGGCAAACAAACAGAGCTAAATGAAACACAGGTGAAACTAATCAGTAACTATAGAATTATTATTTGTTTTTTTCCCCCTTATGAAATTGTTTAATGCAGAATTCTATGTGTGTATAGGTGTGTTTTGGTTGTTTTAAATATTTAAAAAAAATAATTCATATATCAGAGTTATTTGTGGTGGGGTAAATTAAATGCGATATGCAATAACGTCACAATCGTGTTGCATTGTGGGTTATGGAGCTGCCTGAAGTGTGCACAAGAAGTAGACTCGCTCCCTCAGTCAAAATCGAGGGAGCAAGGGGCTGTCCATATAAACATCCCTCGTCCACTTCATGAAGTGGAGCGCACTTCAAAATGGCAGCAGGGATTCCCCCGAGGGGACGTGCTTAGGGAAGTTTGCGAGTGCATGTCTAAAACTGAAGTGGAACGTAGCCTAGAAAACTAGGGGCCGGTTTCACAGACAAGGCTTAAGCTAGTCCCAGACTAAAATGCATGTTTGAGCCGTTTTAGCTGAAAGTAAAATATGTCGATGCCATTGTTTTGTCTCAAGATGCACACCAGTAATGTTTTTTTCTAGTGAACGTTTATAAAAGCTACTTAAATATCCTAATTGAACGAAGGCCTAATCCTGGCTTAGGCTAAGCCCTGTCTGTGAAACCAGGCCTAGGTCAGTTAATAATGGCAGGGAACATAGGCAAACCACAACAGGGAAAACATGAACTATACAGAACAGAACAGAACCATAACAATAATACTATAATTTTATACTGATGCTTTTTATATTATTTAAAAGCATTTATGTAAACCATGGTGTATTTAGTGTAACTTGATCTGTTCAAATGTGGTTTAATTAATTACACTAATTAAGATCCCTTTATAGCTTCAGAAGCTGTTCTTTTAGTTGCTTGATGTGTAGCCAACTTTTTTGAAAGTAGTTTATATAGTCTTTATATAGTCTACATTTTTTGTCATAAACAATTCAATCTTCCTTGCCGCTGATGCCACTTTTTACACTAAACCCTTTGGTGGAGGAGCAGGAAAGTCGCTGTGAAATTCATCATTTCAACTTTGGACAATACTTTTTAATATGAGTCGCAAGACTGCTTGGTAGGGTGAATCTTCTCCCACACTGAGTACAGTACGGCATCTTTCCAGTATGAATTCTTTGGTGCAATTTCATCTTGAAAGATGTAGTAAAGCTCTTCCCACAGTCCAAACACACATGATCTCTCACTTCATCATGTGTTTTCTGGTGCAGTTTAAAACTGTCCAGCCTTGAAAAACTCTTTCCACAGAAAGAACACACATGAGGCTTCTCATCTGAATGAACTTTCAAGTGTTGTTTTAGATGTGATGATGAAATAAACTTTTTGCCACACTGATTACAGTTAAATGGTCTTTCTCCAGTATGAGTGCGCAGATGGTGACTGAGAGTTGATGCGCCAGTGAAACTCTTTCCACACTGAGTGCATGTATACGGTTTCTCTCCGGTGTGAATTCTCATGTGCTTGTAAAGGATTCCTTTTTGTGTGAAACTCTTTCCACATTGAGGACAGGTGTACGGTTTCTCTCCAGTATGAACTCTTAAGTGTACCTCAAGTATGCTTCTATGTGTGAAACTCTTTCCACACTGTGGGCAAGTGAAAAGTGTTTCTCCATGGTGAATTCTGATATGACTATTAAGGTGGATCTTTTCTTCAAAACTCTTTTCACAGTGATGGCATGAGTACAGGTTCTCATGAAGTCTTAAGTGTCTATTAAGTCTGTTTATAAGTATGAAACTCTTTCCACATTGAGAACAGGTGTACGGTTTCTCTCCAGTATGAACTCTTAAGTGTACCTCAAGCTTGCTTCTATGTTTGAAACTCTTTCCACACTGCGGGCAAGTGAAAAGTGTTTTTACAGAGTGAGATCTTATATGATTACTAAGTTGGATCTTTACTTCAAAACTCTTCTCACAATGATGGCATGTGAAAGACTTTTTGGCTTTTGTTCCTTGAGTTCTGTTTTCTGAGACATTCTCTTCAGTCTGTGAGCGATTAAGAGGTTCTCCTCCAGCTGAAAGACTCTGAGGTTTCTCATACTCCTCCACTACATTCAGTTCTTCACTTTCCTCTTTCACCTCCATCAGATCTACAAAAAAAAGCAACATATGATTGAAGAGAGAGAAGTCCCCCAGTTTCACAGACAAGGTTCAAGCCTAGTCCCGCACTAAAATGCACTATTGAGCGGTTTTAACTGTAAAAATCTCTTAAAATAAGTCAGCGCCATTGTTTTGTCTCAAGATGCACACCAGTAATGTTTTTTTTATTAACTATAAAAACTAGCTTCCGACAGACGGCTGGACACATCGATTTGCAGCAGAAGAGTAACCTCTGACCCAATGCATGATGTAATAACGAACGCAGAAGCTCAGAGGATAGAGCAAAACAAAACACCGGTCAAAAAATTAAAAGTCTAAAACGAGAAATTTTAAAGAGGAATGTCGGAGGATTTTTTGATATAAGAGAAGAGGAGCTTGAGTTTATTGTCCAGCCCTATTTGTTTGAACCGCGTGAGGCGTCTAAGCTTACGATAGTCCTACATCCTGCTTCATACATCACGTGACGGGTTACTCTTGTGGCGCAAGTCGACTTACGCAGTATGCGTACGGTTGTCTGCCAGAAGCTAGTCGTTTAACTTTATAAAGCTTTAAATATGGATATTTTTCTTACAAAAACCCATCGCTTTGTTTCAGAAGGCCTTTATAAACCCCCTGGAGCTGTATGAATTATTTTTATAATGCATGGATGCTTTTTTGGTGCTTCAAAATCTCACCCCCAATTCACTCCCATTATAAAACTTGGAAGAGCCAGGATATTTTTAAATATATCTCTGATTGTGTTCGTCTGAAAGAAGAAAGTCATATACACCTAGGATGGCTTGAGGGTAAGTAAATCATGGGATCATTTTCATTTTGGGGTGAACTATCCCTTTAAATATCCTAATTGGACAAAGGCCTAATCCTGGCTTAATCTAAGCCCTGTTTGTGAAACCGGGCCCAAATCTGTGTAAATTAATATTTAAGTTAATAAATATATGAAGAGTTCAGATGCAAAAGCCGCTAAACGCCACCTCTGTCAAAAACGAGATAATGATATTGAGCGAATGCTCTCCGCACATAGTAACAGTAGTATTTTGTCCTGTTTTCCAGTATAAATATATAAACATCTTTAAACGGAGATACATTTACTTGAGATGCAAATGTAAAATGAAGTCTTGGACAAAGGGATTTTTTGCTTAAAACAAGAACTAATGTGTCTCTCAAAGAGTTATGACATTTTTCTTTTGAATATTTGGCCTTGTTTTAATCATAAACTCACGTACTTTTGGTCAATTTTGCAGAAATCAAGACTATATATATATATATATATATTTATTTTTTTTTTGTCATTTTCTATCTCCAGTAAATGCATTTTAAAAATTTTTTTAAGACATTTGCACTTGGTAAACAAGACAAAATACTGAGGAAAGAACATCACTTTTGTGCAGTGCGATCAGAAAATAAACAATAAAAAACTATTTCTATATTCTAGTTGTTGTTGATCAAGCTACTTTTGTTTTATACACTGAATTAAAAAGTACTGGATATCTGTTGGAAGTGGTATTTTCATTAAGTGTTGCTAATACAACTCGTGTTTCTCTCTAGATTACATTTAGAGACCATAATGACGTGTTGTTTTCCCTTAAATGTATTCCTTAAATTTCCTTTACTTTGTCTTAAAAAGACTTACATTAACTTCATAAAACCTGCAGAACCCCTGAAACAAATTATCTTATCTCATACTCACATTAATACAAACCAAAACAAACAAAAATAATAAATATAAAACTGCATACATAAATACAAACTATAAAAATACAGTTTTTGTTTTGCAACAACCAACAAATACTTTGTTTGTCTCCATGAAACAATTACCTCAACTTTTTCATTTTAATGTAACGAATGTTGCTACAGTTAAGAACACGATCCTCTGTATATATAGGCAATTTAAGTTAACTAAACATGTTTACCGTTAAAAATAAGTTATCCAAACATACAGTAATCACATATCTTAGTATTAATTTTCTGTAGTTTAGCCATAGTATAGTTAAAAACAAAGAAAAACTCACACTACTCCGCCGTGATGCAGCCCTCTTACTGTCGTAAACATCTTACCGTACCGCGGCTGCTGGTGTCGCATCGAGTAGGAAAGCTTGCAGGGTTGCCAGGTTTTCACAACAACTCAAACCTAGCCTAAAACTAGCACAATCGTGTTTCAGGGGGTTCTCCCGCGTTCCTGGGGGCAAATCCGCCTCTTTGTCCGGGCTCCCCTGGTAAAAGTCTTATTCCAGGGGCTAAATATCATGTTGGGGGTCGCTTCAACCCGCGAACACGAAAACCGCGGACTTGGCAAACACTGCTCGCTTGTCTTCCTCAAGGGGGCGCTGAGACGAGAGAGACGAGGCGAATGCTAACACTTTCACCATTTGAAGCAGAATGTGACTCTGTTAACGATCGTGAATTAAAGGCAAACGTGGCTTATTTTTTCTGGATTCCGTAAATTTCCAGTCTCCAGGTGAGAGATGTTTCCAGATGTTTTCCAGCTCCAGAGTACAAGCGCTCATATTGTGACAAAGGTTTTGTCTACACTGACTGAAATCACACGAGCGAGTTCATATTGGAGTGAAGCAGAATGGACTATATGCACGGTTACTTCCTGGTTGTCGTTAAGCCAGCTCGGGCATTTCCGGTGAACTGTTAGCTGTTCATTCTGTAGTCGCTGTACATCGACGCAAAACCATAAATGGTTGACTTTTTAATGTTGTATTCATATTTTAATGCAGTTATCACGTTTACCTAATTTTCCAATAAACCAGTTTTATTGATTGCAATAAAGAGGAAGCTAATGGGAGCGTTTAAAAACGCCATGTCTGTAATTAGACACGCGCACGCATTTTTCCCCTCAGCACTTCAAATGTTATTTTTTAATGTGATGACCACAAACATTATTTGTTCATCCTTCTGAGATTGTCCCCATTGTAAAACCAAACGTTTAAAAATGTAGGAAATACAACATTTGATAGAAAACACTTATTTAAAAATAAAAAAGACAATAATTACCACTTTAACCAAAAGGTGGAGGCAAAGTAGCATTTATTTGCGCATATATCAGCCATTTCCTCTTAATTGTTTTTCACTTCGTTTTTGACTAAATATTAAACATTATAAAATAACTAGGTTTAAGAATACATTTTGTTAATGTGAAGTATGAAATATTCAAAAAATCTTAAGAAAAACAATAACTTTTCTTGTGAATGAATGACAGAAAGCGAGCACCGCGCTCTCCCTTTGTAATCACGGCAGCTGTCAGTCAGTGCAGCGCAAGATCAATGATTTCAGCAAACTTTTAAAAACACACATTTTATTCAATTAATCTAACTAAAGTGCACAATAAATATTTAAGTTTTGAAGTTTTTTTTCACATAAAAGTGTGAAAACTGATGGTTGAATTGAATTTAGCCGAGGACGAACAATGAGGTACGTCATTATTTATTTATTTTTTATACTGTCTTACGTTTGAATAACTAAATGAATGCTATGTCTGTATATTTAAGTGACTATATTTTGATTATAAACTAAGTATCACACTACTGATGCTTAACACACCAGCAAATGACATCTCACCGGAAGTTTTCGAGCTAGATTATATTAATGCAGAAGTTCTAAAGAATGCTCCGTGCATATTATGATGTTTTGTTTAAAATAGAAGTCATGATTCTGATAGACATCTAAACAAAATAATATAATTTACTAGATGCTCTGACAAAATGTCAGTTATTTATAGACTAAATATTTAATGAGTTTGAATTATTTTTCTAAATCAGTTTGAATGAATGACCCAGTGACTAACTAACTTGTTCCAGTACTGGAAGCATCAGCGTTTTTGAACCAATCTCTGGAATTAATTGATTTTTAACAATTTGATGAGAATAGCACAAAACAATAATCACATATTGTATGTTTCACCCCTCATGTTAAATACATGACTAAAAATACTATTATAGGATTAGTTCACTTTCAAATGAAAATGACCCCAAGCTTTACTCACCCTCAAGCCATCCTAGGTGTATACGACTTTCTTCTTTCTGATGAACACAATCAGAGATATATTAATAAATATCCTGACCCATCTAAGTTTTATATTGGCAGTGAATGGGACCAACGAGTATAAAGCTCAAGAAAGTGCATCCATTCAAAGCAAAACATACTCCACACGGCTCGTTAAAAACGCGACATCAGTTACACTTTCTTCATAAGTTGAATATAGAAAGGCGGTCTGGCGGAAGCTACATATTTTACTTTATAACTTGTTAAATATGGATTTTTTTTTTTACACAAATGCATCACTTCACTTCAGAAGGAATTTACTACCCCCCTGGAGCCGTGTGGAGTACATTTTGCTTTGGATGGATGCACTTTCTTGAGATTTATACTCGTTGGTCCCGTTCACTGCAATTATAAAGCTTGGATGTGTCAGGATATTTATTAATATAACTCTAATTTTGTTCATCAGAAAGAAAAAAGTCATATACACCTAGGATGGCTTGACCGAACACACAATCGCTGTCCAGTACTCTTCTTTGTGTGCATTTGAGTGTGCAGTTAAAAACTTAGCTTAGAGCGCCATCTGCTGTTAAAACTAAGCTCAGAATCAATTAGAGAGAGAAAATATCAGAATCAATCCAAAATCATTGCACCACGATTCACATGATTAGTGCAGATCTGAGTTTTTATTTGAATGTATAGGGAAATGTTTGTCTTCATAAAAGTTTTGATGGCATCTTCTTTTTTGTCTTTCTTCAGTATGATGCCTAATAAAGTAGTGTTTATAAGCACAGCGCTGCTTGTGTTCAGGAGTAACCGCTTTATTTCTGCTTTTCCATAAGCGCCACCTTCTGTCAGAGAGTGAATTTGTACTTTCATTCAGTCTGCCATTTTTGTTCAAATAAGAACATTACATATATAATCATTAATTAGGCTCAAATGTGAGGTTTATCATTCTATAAGTTTTTGTTTTGTCAAAACCAGGGGAAACCAGCCTAGGCCCCACCCAGTTTGACAGTAACTTGAATACGGAAGGTGGTCTGGCGGAAGCTAGTTATTTTACTTCATAACGTGTTAAATATGGATATTGCATCACTTTGCTTCAGAAGGCCTTCATTAACCCCCCAGAGCCGAGTAGAGTACGCTTTTGATGGACGGATGCACTTTTTTGAATTTCAAACAGGTGGTTTCCGTGCACTGCCATTATAAAGCTTTGGAGCATCAGGGTAATTACAAACTCGATTCCAAAAAAGTTGGGACACTGTACAAATTGTGAATAAAAAAGGAATGCAATGATGTGGAAGTTTCAAATTTCAATATTTTATTCAGAATACAACACAGATGACATATCAAATGTTTAAACTGAGAAAATGTATCATTTTAAGGGAAAAATAAGTTGATTTTAAATTTCATGGCATCAACAAATCTCAAAAAAGTTGGGACAAGGTCATGTTTACCACTGTGTGGCATCCCCTCTTCTTTTTATAACAGTCTGCAAACGTCTGGAGACTGAGGAGACAAGTTGCTCAAGTTTAGGAATAGGAATGTTGTCCCATTCTTGTCTAATACAGGCTTCTAGTTGCTCAACTGTCTTAGGTCTTCTTTGTCGCATCTTCCTCTTTATGATGCGCCAAATGTTTTCTATGGGTGAAAGATCTGGACTGCAGGCTGGCCATTTCAGTACCCGGATCCAGCCATGATGTTGTAATTGATGCAGTATGTGGTCTGGCATTGTCATGTTGGAAAATGCAAGGTCTTCCCTGAAAGAGACGACGTCTGGATGGGAGCATATGTTGTTCTAGAACTTGGATATACCTTTCAGCATTGATGGTGCCTTTCCAGATGTGTAAGCTGCCCATGCCACATGCACTCATGCAACCCCATACCATCAGAGATGCAGGCTTCTGAACGGAGCGCTGATAACAACTTGGGTTGTCCTTGTCCGCTTTAGTCCGGATGACATGCCGTCCCAGTTTTCCAAAAAGAACTTCAAATTTTGATTCGTCTGACCACAGAACAGTTTTCCACTTTGCCACAGTCCATTTTAAATGAGCCTTGGCCCAGAGAAAACGCCTGTGCTTCTGGATCATGTTTAGATATGGCTTCTTTTTTGACCTGTAGAGTTTTAGCCAGCAACGGCGAATGGCACGGTGGATTGTGTTCACCGACAATGTTTTCTGGAAGTATTCCTGAGCCCATGTTGTGATTTCCATTACAGTAGCATTCCTGTATGTGATGCAGTGCCGTCTAAGGGCCCGAAGATCACGGGCATCCAGTATGGTTTTCCGGCCTTGACCCTTACGCACAGAGATTGTTCCAGATTCTCTGAATCTTTGGATGATATTATGCACTGTAGATGATGATAACTTCAAACTCTTTGCAATTTTTCTCTGAGAAACTCCTTTCTGATATTGCTCCACTATTTTTGGCCGCAGCATTGGGGGAATTGGTGATCCTCTGCCCATCTTGACTTCTGAGAGACACTGCCACTCTGAGAGGCTCTTTTTATACCCAATCATGTTGACCTAATAAGATGTAAATTGGTCCTCCAGCTGTTCCTACCTGTCCCAACCTTTTTGGAATGTGTAGCTCTCATGAAATCCAAAATGAGCCAATATTTGGCATGACATTTCAAAATGTCTCACTTTCAACATTTGATATGTTATCTATATTCTATTGTGAATAAAATAGAAGTTTATGAGATTTGTAAATTATTGCATTCCTTTTTTATTCACAATTTGTACAGTGTCCCAACTTTTTTGGAATCGGGTTTGTATTATTATAACTCAGATTGTGTTCATCAGAAAGAAGAAAGTTATATACACCTAGGATGGCTTCAGGGTGAGCAAATCATGGGGTAATTTTCATTTCAGTTCAGTTTCACAGACAGGACTTAGACTAAACCAGGATTAGGCTAAGCTCAGTTCAATTAGGACATTTAAGTAGCTTTTATAAATGTGCCTTAGAAAAGCACTGACATATTTTAAGATTTGTCAGTGCAAGTTGCTTTCCGTTAAAACAGCTCAAACATGCATTTTAGTCTAGGACTAGTTAAAGCCTCGTCTGTGAAACCGGAGGAAAGTGAACTAATCCCTTAAGATAGTCTCAGACTAAAATGCATGTTTGGACTGAAAGCAACTTCCACTAACATATCTTAAAATATGTCAGTGCCATTGTTTTTTTCAAAGGAATGTTTATAAAAAGTACCCAAATGCCTAATTGTATCTAAAAGGCCTAATCCTGGCTTAATCTAAGCCCTGTCTATAAAACCAGGCCCATATGTGTTTGCTGTTAAAGTAATCTAGTATCAATTCAGTAACTTCTTTTTGATTTTTCCAGATGTGGTCCTGTGGGTGTCAGTATCACACAGTGATCACAGTTCACACCTGCAGTGAAGCTCCTCCCACAACAATTCACCAATAAATACTGGGAATATTCACATCATCCTACAAGAGAAGGACAAACTCCAGGTGTAGCAGCTGAAATCTGTGTGAAGATGGAGTTTATTAAAGAGGAGATTGAAGACATGAGTGATCCAGAACCATCCAGAATAAAACATGAAGATAATGAGGAACAAATAGGTTGGTGTCCATTCTTGATTCTTCATTGTTGACTGCTGAGAAACATTAAGGTAACAAAGCTTCAGTTTAACAGATTGGATGATAAATTATACAGAAAATGCATTTAAATGGCCATAATCTTGAATAGCTTTTGTCACCCACATTTTAAATGGATTAACAAGAAAGTGACATAACTAATCAAAGATCTGATAATTGATACTCTGTTGCTTTCTTCTGTTAAATCAGAATTCACTTTAACTTATTTTAACCACAATTTTTTTTATTTTAGACTGTATGGAAGTGAAAAAGCAAAAACATGTATTGAATGAAGCAAAGGAGAAACTGCAGAGCACCGAAGCTAATAAGCTGCACATCTGCCATCAGTGTGGAAAGAGTTTCACACAAAAAGGAAACTTTAATGTACACATGAGAGTTCACACTGGAGAAAAACCGTATACATGCACTCAGTGTGAAAAGAGTTTCACACAAAAAAAAAACCTTATTGTACACATGAGAATTCACACTGGAGAGAAACCGTATACATGCTCTCAGTGTGGAATAAGTTTTAGAAGAAGAGGAAACATTAATACACACATGAGAATTCACACTGGAGAGAAACCGTATACATGCTCTCAGTGTGGAAAGAGTTTCACATATTTAACTGGTCTCAATTATCATCTGCTCCGTCACTCTGGAGAAAAACCATTTAACTGTGATCAGTGTGGTAAAGATTTTATTTGGTCACAAAATCTAAAACAACACCTGAAAGTTCATTCAGGCGAGAGGCCTTATGTGTGTTCTCTCTGTGGAAAGAGTTTTTCAAGGAGGAATGAATTTAAAGTGCACCAGAAAACACATAATGAAGTGAGAGATCATGTGTGTTGTGACTGTGGGAAGAGCTTCATTAGAGCTGAGAATCTGAAACGGCACCAAAGAATTCATACTGGAGAAAAACCTTACAAGTGCTCATATTGTGACAAGAGTTTTGCTCAGTCTGGAAACCTGAAATTACATGAGCGAGTTCATACTGGAGAGAAGCCGTACCACTGTACTCAGTGTGAGAAGAGTTTTAAATGTTCATCAAACCTTCTCGTTCACATGAAAAAACGTTGCAAGTGAGCAAAAACTAAAAAAAGACTTAAGATTTAAAGTTTTACGCTTTAACAACTCTTACAGCGTAAATAAATATGCATTGAAGTAGGCCTGACATCTGACAAACTCGAATGTAATTGTATGATTTACATTTTAAAGCACAATGTTTTTTTGTTGATCGTTTTTTAATGATATGATTTGCATGGAACAGAGTGCTAATAAAGTTTATTGGCAAACTCGTGTTTCCTTCTTAATAAAATATGTGGGCCTATATTGCTTCTGTAGGCTTATGTTATAGTTTTTAAAGGTCCCTATTTTATAGTAAGCGGGTTTACGTGTATGATTATCTGTGACAACAGGTATTAAAAATCCAGTTATTTATTTCATTTCATTTATTTCATTTCATTTAGTCATTTAGCAGATGCTTTTCTCCAAAGCGACTTACAAATGAGAATAGTAGAAGCAGCCGAATCAGCACAAGTACAACAGTACGTAAGTGCCGTGTCAAGTCACAGTTTCATCAGTAATAGCTCATAGCAAGGTTTTTTTTTTATGTATTTTTTAAATATATACGCAAATAGATGGAGAAAGAGAATAGAAAATCGAAAAAAGAAAAGTAAAATATAAATAAAAAGTGCTATATTACTGGGTCAAGTGTTGACGAAAAAGATATGTCTTTAGCAGTTTTTTGAAAATGGCTAAAGACTCAGCTGCTCGGATAGAGCGTGGTAGGTCATTCCACCAACCAGGAACAGACCAGGAGAAGGTCCGTGAGAGTGATTTTGTGCCCCTTTGGGATGGCACCACAAGACGCCGTTCACTTGCAGAACACAAGCTTCTGGAGGACCAGTGGTTGTTCTGTAGGCAAACATCAGAGCCTTGAATTGGATGCGAGCAGCTATTGGCAGCCAATGCAAACTGATGAAGAGAGGTGTGTAGAGGCTTGACAGTGCATGCTGGAAGGCCTGCCAAGAGAGCATTATAATAGTCATGCCAATAGTCAATAAATAATTATTTACAATAATTAAAATAATTTATCTATCCACCCCCACATTGTGTGTGCATGTTATAATCTGCATGTGCACGGGATGAAAATAGTTTCGAATATTAAAACTCACTGTATAGTCATATAGCTGTAAATCTGAGCAATATGGACTTGGAAAAATAAATAAAAGTAATATAAACATTTATTGCTTAAATATGCACTTGAGCACAAATAATATTTGCTATGGATCAATCTGTTTTAGTAAATACAAAATAAATGCAAAGCTGTATTTTTTGCAAGTTTTTCATTCCCATTGTATGGCCATTGATTATTATTTTGTTTGTCACCACCGTTTTGTTTTAAAATGTAAAATCACACGCTTTCTGGTTTATCCGATGTCTTAATGAAATACAGTGAATTATCATCATATGTGTTTGTGCTTATCCACTGATCCTAATGGGAATATGAAGAAGCCTAAAAGAATGATGTAAATTTACGGAACCCTGCATGACATGCGGAAAATATAGTTTACTATCGGCCTATAGAAAATATCTCTCCTTTTCAATGCCAGTAATGGCATGCAGTCTTGCTCACTTAAAGCGGCACTGACTTATCTGCTGGATAAATTAGTAACTCCAATCTAGCTAAATATAGTGTATCAGCCCTAAAACTGCTCAATATTAAAGTTTATAGAATATGGCTTTTCGTAAAGCTGCTTTGAAACAGTATGTATTGAGCATTATACAAATAAATCTGACTTCACTTGACTTCACCAGACATGAAGCACTCTGTCTGAAGAACCTAGAGATGCCGTCACTAAGCGATTGTTTGTACTGTAACTTCATCTAACTTGATTCGTCTTAATTTCATCATAACATTATCCAATTGATCATAACGGAAATCACCATGGTTAGCACTTAATATTTCTGTAGCAGGGCCAAACAGCATAGATCATTCATAAAGTCGTACATAAAGGAATGCGCATGCTCATTTCTTAAGCATCTTATGCTAAAAAGCTTTGCTGTATTATAAACCAATGAAACTGGGTGTATGTAATGTGTCGCCCCACCCCGATCGTCCAGACTGCACTCTGAGGTTACTCAAATTATTAGCTGCATTTCCACTGTACAGATCAAATCAAATGAGGTTTTATCATTGTTTCACACGAAAGTATGTATGTTTTTATGTCTCATTTATTTATTGAGAATGATCATTTCTATACTGCCTCACTTTACTGTTACACAGGGACAGAAATGCCATTTAAAAAAATGAAAAATGCCCCCAGAATTCAAGATATCATGGAAAAAATATGGAGTTTTCCTCCATTTTTATATTTATCTGATGTAGGAACAATACAAGCATCATACAATCAAGCATAAATAATCAAAAGTGCTGTTTTCCCGAATATAAGCATGATTGCAAATGTGACAGTATGCATCATCTTCATAAACAAGTTATTAATGGGTAACTTTAAATGACTAGTAGTGGTGTTGTCACGGTACCAAAATTCCAGTAGTCTGTACCAATACCAGTAAAATACTAATTTTGGTACCCCAGGAAAATCTGTTGGAACTATTTTACTATTTTATATAACTAGCCTATTTTTAAAAACATATTAAATATGATGGTAATCATACATATAAATATTTGGAGCATGTGTGTGTATGTACCTCAATGAAATACATTTTGAAATATAAAAAATTAAATAAACAAATAATCAAACATCCATTTTGAAACAGATGTGCATGTTTATTTTAACTATTCCTTCAGTGAAACAACATACTACAGTCTGTAAAATTATTAAATAAATATCGGTAAATAATGGTAACCTAAATAATAACAAAGTTAAATTTTTTTTTTTTTTTTTTTAAAAACATTCAGTTTTTTACAAAGATGCGTCATATAGCGGCTCTGTGCTTTGAGAGG
This sequence comes from Elopichthys bambusa, assembly GCA_037101425.1. Lineage (NCBI taxonomy): Eukaryota > Metazoa > Chordata > Actinopteri > Cypriniformes > Xenocyprididae > Elopichthys > Elopichthys bambusa. The sequence goes on along the minus strand of CM074444.1, from coordinate 29,163,485 downwards.
GATGTGGGACACGAGCAGGAAAGGACCATTTCTCTTTAATAATATCTTCATGTTATCTCCTGATGTTACAAGCAACTGACACTTGTTGTAAAAGGTCTGAAAAGCGAGTTTTATCTTCAGACATTCAGGCTATGTTTGATTTTGCGCTGCCAGAGAAAGCGAAAGTAAAAATCGTGTGTGTGAAACGCGCTATACAAATAAACTTGACGCGCCTTATAAAGTCTAATAACAAGCACAAACTGTGTTAAATAGAAATTGACGTGCAAGAAAAAGGTTTCTGTCCATAGGGATTTTTTTTTTTTTTTTTTTACTTTACCACAGTAAAGAATGCGAATATAAGGCATAATTAAAAGCAAATCAAAGAAAGAAACGTTTATAATCCGCTGCGTGAGTGAAGATTTGGGAAAATAAACAGAGATTCCATGTTCAGTGGAATAACTAATGGAATATTGTTCAGTTCTCTGCTAATCGGGGGACCAGATCGCTATTCGCAAAACAGAATACAAAGCCGACAAAGCTTAAATGTATAGGGTGTAATAGGTTTGTGCTTCACTCGTGTCATATTCACGTAAAATAATGGCACAGCCCTATCAGAGGGTACCGAATATACCTGGATTCTCGGTACTCCCGGTACTACAGAAATGCTGGTATCATCACATTTTCAAAATTTCAGTACCGACTTGGTATCGAAGTACCGGTACTTTTGACAACACTAACTAGTAGCAGCCATATAAAAATTATTGCATGTGGGCGGCAGGACGAGGCCGAGCCGTGAGAGGGGGGCGAGGCCGGTGGCGCGAGTGTCACCTCGGCCTCGTCCTGCCGGAAGGTTAAAAGGAGGAGCAACAACAGTGAAGGACAAGAGGACCAGGCCTAAACTTTTTGTTTTGTTTATGTGTGTAAGGCAGTCGCCACTGTAATTAGGTAAGTTGTTCAGGGAAGAAGAAGGCGGGAACTGGTGAATGTTTCAAAAAACTTTAACTATAAAATATACACAAAATGAAAGTAAAGCGGCAGCCCCTCATGGATGACTAGCACACACACATAAACAAAGCAGAATGTAAAATCCAGGCCTGGTCCTCTCTTGTCCTTCACTGTTTGTTTTTTGTTTGTTTTTTTAAAAAGTAAATGCTAATACTACTGGGTCAACTGCTGACAAAAAAGATGTGTCTTTAGCAGTTTTTTGAAAATTGAGATTGAGATGTTATTGAGTTCAAAGTGTTATTTCCGAGTTTTGATGTCTTCTGGCAAGTGAGAGAGCACTACTGAATGTCTGTTTAACACCTCTAAACTTTGACTAGGTTAGGCATGTAAAACCTGAGAGATTTCTGTCTCTCCATTGACAGCCTGCGCAACTACCACTTCCAAGCCCCAGAAAGGTAGGACACACATTATTTAAGCAATCCAGGTGACTTCAGTGGTTTATCCTCAGTTTTATAAAGAAGCACAAATCCTTTGTGTGCACAAAAAACAATTACGTTTTTATCCACAAAATATACTGAATCTCCGCTCTGTGTTCACTAGAGCGGCATGATAAGGGTGATAAGTTAACGACAGAATTTTAATTTTTGGGTGAACTAACTGTACACTGGCATAATTTGCGGCTCCTTTAAGAAAAATGACACCGCGCGCACTGAGGATGCGCAGAAGAGAGACGCGAGAGACGAGACGAGCGCTGAAACTTTCAACAGTTGAAGCCGAAAGTGACGCTGTTAACGATCGTAAATGAAAGCCAAACGTGGATTATTTTCTCCGGATGCCGTATTTCCAGTCTGCAGGTGAGAGATATTTCCATATTACAGAGTTTATTATTAACCAGCTCCAGAGTACAAGCGTTCATATTGTGACAAAGGTGTGTCTGCTCTGACTGAAATCACACGAGCGAGTTCATACTGAGAGAAGCCGTACTAATGTACTCAATGTGGACTGGAGAGAGACATTAAAGCTATGTAGTGAATCATATGAAGAAGCGTTGACCAAGCTTTCACAGTCTATCCATTCATCCAGTTAGTTTCCCTTACGAAAATGAACCATGTTTTTTGTTTTGTTTTTGTTTTGTAGTAACCATGGTTTTTATAGTAAGACCATAGTAACTACAAAATGAACCATGGTTTTACAAAAGTAACCATAGTTAAACTATGGTTTTTGTAGTAAAACCATAGTAACTACAAAATGAACCATGGTTTTACAAAAGTAACCATAGTTAAACTATGGTTTTTGTAGTAAAACCATAGTAACTACAAAATGAACCATGGTTTAACTATGGTATTACTACAGTAACCATGGTATGACTATGGTTTTTGCAGTAAGACCATAGTAACCCAGCTAACAGTGTACCATGGTAAGCCGATAGTCTGTCCAGAGTGCTTATTACTTATCTTTATTTTATAAATGTATATTTATTTTAATGTATTATACAGTTTAAAAGAAAATGAAAACACTGAATAAATAGTGAGACTAGTTTAATATATAACCAAAGCAAACTGTTGGTATCAAAAAATACTGTCTACATACAAGCTTTCAAATGTAATAATTAGGCTTGAGTGTTCCTAAACAAAATCTTTAAAAATTTTGATATAAAATTTTAATATCTTATTAAAAAAATTCTAATTCGGTTTGAACTTATTCCAGTACTGGATGTATCAGCGTTTTTCAAGGAATTAATATTTTTTTAACGATTGAACAACAACAACAACAAAAAACCGATGTAACTGATAATTAGCAAAAACGTGCCAAAACGTTTAACTGAGCTGCTGAAAACTGAGCTGCTTTATCTCGTTCAATAGTCCCTGACCATTTTCACCTCATTTATTATGGAGATGTCTGAGATCTTCTGTAAATTGGCTCATCAAGCACGTCAGACAAACTACATGATCATCACTTTATGTGATAATCTCATATTGGTGTGTGTTTTTAATGTTTTACCCCTCAGGTTAAAGTACATGACTGAAAATACTATTAAAGGTCCCATGACATGCTGCTTTTTGGATGCTTTTATATAGGCCTAAGTGGTCCCTAGTACTGTATCTGAAGTCTCTTTCCCGAAATTCAGCCTTGGAGCAGAACTTCAGCCACTATGAGCCAGTCGCACAATGAGCTTTCCTTAGGACGTGCCATTTCTGTGTCTGTAGCTTTAAATGCTAATGAGGAGGAGAGAGGCGGGGCAAGGTGGAGGGTGGGTGTGTGGCCTTAACCAGCTTGCGGCCACGGTACCATGCGCTAATGTTGACAGTGGATGTATCGCAAATGGCTCATAGACACGCAGTCGTTCAAGCTTTTCAGTTTGAGCCAAAATCTGATCCGGATGGAGAAGCACTGGATAAAAAAGTTGCTACTCAGCGGCTACAGCAGGACGTCTCTGAATGGTTAGTTTAAAATATTGTGTATGGATACGGTACTTTAGTTGGTTTGTTTATGTATGCTGTTACAGTTATTATCATGTAGCTAATGCTAGCCTACGTTGTTGGCTTTTCATGTTGCTCTGATTTGCTTCGCTCGTTTGCAAGCCATGATGTCTCTCGAGGAAAAAAAATATTGCGCCCGCCTCGCACGGTAGTAGCTCATTTTCTCATGGGCGGGCAAAGCAGAGAAAGGGGAGGTAACCTTTCCCCGTATGACGACATATAGGGGAGATTCCAGATTGGGCCATCTGAGCTTTCATTTTCTCAAAGGCGAAGCAGGATACACAGGGCTCTGTTTACACCTATCGCCTTTTCTAGCCACTGGGGGACCATAGGCAGGCTAGGGGAATTCATATTAATGTTAAAAAACCTCATAAAGTGACATTTTCATGCCATGGGACCTTTAAAGGCTACAGAAACCATACAACTCTTTTTCTGACACTGAAATAGGCCATTCATGTGATTAGTGCAGACCTGGGGCTGTATGTATAAAGCCACATTTTAATCTTAATTCTAAGAATTAAGTAATTTTACTCTCATTCCTAGACTTGAGAATAAATATGATTCAAAACGGTTCCTAAGTGTCAAGACAAGGACAGCTGAGACCTTGTCTGGACATTTAGGAACCTTTATGAATGAGAGTAAAATTACGTCATTCTTCGAATTTCCTTAGAATTCTCCTAAATTATTTAGGAGAGCTGGAGAGGTCTTAGTTAGGAGTAACAAGATGGCAGCAAAGAAGAGGAGACACACACTTTCCAATGAAGATATGATATATTAGAGTTATATGATGACATGGAGTTGATAAAACGATATAAATTTGATTGACAATTCTTTTTGTAACTGACTGAAAGATTCTATCTGGTTTCAGCATTGAAGGAATGTAGACAGAAGGTCTTTTGTCCTCTGTTGAAGCTGTATTCTATACTATAACATCTGTTTCTCTTTATGTACCGGAACAACTTCCATGTAAGGTATGAGGCTCTGGTAGGACCTAATGGTGAGATGGGAAATGGTCCCTGCCTTGTAATGGAGAAGGCCTTCCTGGACCCTCAGGAAGCCATGGGTACTTGGCCGGAAGTTGACCATATTTCTATATGTATCACATTCCTATACCATGAGCTGATATGATATACACTCTATTTCTCATTGGTTAAATCCATACTACACCCCTTGTACTCTTTCTATATAATCTCAGACCCAGCTAAATAAAGATGAGACTTTTTATTCTCCCTCAGCGCTGAGTGATTGTTCATTCAGTTGCTAATTAAGAGGACTGGGATGAGGCACGCCTCGGGACTAATTTCCACTGACCTAATAAGAAATGTAACAACTTTAATAAATATTACTTAAACAATAATTAATACATTTAATGACATTGAATAAACATTTTATAACTTTAAATGTAATAACTCTACAAATCAATGCTCTGACTGTAGAAATGAAATAGTAATTACCTTTTTTAGTAATTGGAAAAATGCAGCATTTTTATTTTTATGTTTATATTATTTAAATGTTTTAAAATATGAGGGAAGAATAAAACACTAAACTAAGCAAAGGTACAAAATTTTTGGCAAAAACAGGAAATCTACAGCCACAGGGTTCAGAAAAACAAAAAAGCTGAGAAAAAAAGCATACATTGACTACAACATAATCAGTTTTTAATATATCATTGGTCCTCTTGTTTCTGCATGTGTTCATAATTTCTTTGTATGACAGCCTGGCCAAAAATAATTTGAAATAATTTGAAATTTCATTATCACACATGAAACAATTGACTTCAAGCACAGCTACTCGATATGCTTATAAGCGGCAAAAGCAAGCCACATTTATGTCGACTGCTTCTCTGGAGTTGTTGGAGCCATTGATGAACTCATGACAGGAGACATACAGTATATCAATAGAAAAAGATTCCACACCATCAATACTAATTTGTGATAATTTTGCACAATGCAAAGCTATGTAAAAAAAAAAAAAAAATTTAAAGATTAAAACATTTCAGTGTCTTTTTAAATGTTTTTTTTTTTTAAACATTAAATTATTGATGTTGTGCTGCTGTGACTTCACTCTTGCAGGCTCGCTATTGGCTGATTCAGAGGTTGAGGGCGGCCATTTTGAGTTGACATCATTGTAGTCCTTAGTTCACAACACTTAAGTCAGCACTTAAGAATCAATCTTAGACTTTACTATAAAAATCTCCTACTCTTAGAAAAGTTCTACTTTTTGCTAAGAATTCTTTGACATTTAAGTCAAAACTTAAGACTATTCTTAAGAGCATTTCTGAGAAGTTTTATACATACGGGCCCTGGGGCCATATTCATAAAACATTTTATCTTGCCACTAAGAGTTCTCCTAAATAGCAGTAAAAGTTCTTAGCTAAGAGTTTTCTCTTAAAACCTATTCAGTTTTAAGCTAAGAGTAAGGACGGGGTTGACCTCGTTGCTCTGGACTATGCACACAGTGATTGGCTGATGGGGAAACAGTCTCTGTTAGCAATTTAATTACAGAAATGTAGGTATCATGTTGCCATATTCAAATAAAGATTTTAAAATAAAAATCGCTATTGTCTCAATGGTGTTCAGTTTCTTTGGGCAGATTGTTGAGGCGGATTAGCAGTTTCACAGATTTAGGAGCTAGTTTTAGCGTTAAAATGCTTTGTGAAATACTCTTAGAGCAAAAATTAAGGAGTCCTTAAATTAGGACCGACATGCCCATTATTTTAACGAGTTTCTCCTAAGTCGGCAAGTTACAAGCTACTTTTAGCTTTGAGATGTTTTGTAAATACAGCCCCAGAGGAGTTTTTATTTAAATGTATATCTGAAAGGAAATAACTGTTTTCAGAAAAGTTTCAATGGCATCTTCTTTTTATCTTTCCTCAGTTTGATGCCTTATAATGTAGTGTTTATAAGCGCAGCTCTGCTTATGTTCAGGAGTAACCGCTGTATTTCTGCTTTTCCATAAGCGCCACCCTCTGTCAGAGAGTGAATTTGTAATTTCATTCAGCCTGTTTGCCGTTTTGTTCATATAACAACATTACATATAATAATTTATTAGGCTCAAATGTGTTGTCATTTTATAAGTTTTTGTTTTGTCAAAACATTTACTTAAGGCCAGGAATCGAACAGAGCTAGGCTACTCTTTATAAAATTAACATTTTGATTTTGCTTATTAACAATGTTTTCTGAGCTCGCACACGTCGAGAGCGCGCACAGAGAGCCGCCTCATAGGTTGTTTCGTGGACAAATACACAGAAAATTATGTTAAAATATTCCCATAAACGCAGTTTTGTCACGCATGTGTGTGTAACAGACTATATTGGATTCGTGTATTGACATCAGGCCTATATCCGCGGCGACAAGATTGTTAAATTAGAATTAAAAGGCTAAATTAATTTAGAATGGATAGCCTAAATGTCTATGACAAAATTTGTTTTCCAGTGGTTTCGTTTTAGATGCGCAAACAACAGAAAAGGAGGATTCACATCATGCACCTGCAGCGCAAAATAAACTCATATAGCCTAAATAAAAGGAATAAATACACAAAATATATTCACTTAAACAATGAACAGATTAACAAAACGAAAGAAAAAAAAAACTGAAAACATATGCTATTTTAGCTAATTGATTTTTTTTTTTTGCGACGCTCTTTATACAAACGTTTCAAGGGGAAACAAGACGGAAGAAAGCAGTACCTGTTTTCTTTATTTTACAAAAACAAAATGTTTTTATTGTGAGTGTACACAGATATAATTAAACTCTTTACAATTTATGTATGACCAAAAATTTGTATTTTAAGTTGTTTTCACTGGTGTAAGGAAGCAGTTCAAGTGATCACGCCGGCGCCTTGCGCACACACGTCAATAGCACTGCTTGACATCGCAGCCTGTTCATTATCAAAATAAATGAAAAATAAAATTCACAAACAACATTTGTAATTACTTATTTTTCCAAATAAGTAATGATTTTTTTTTTTTATTTCGTTATAAGAGGCATGTAAGGACACATCATTCAACAAATACATTATAGCTGAACTACAAGTTTAAAAAACAGCGCTACGCCTTAAAATTAAATAAATTAAACGTATCATCATGAAATGTGTCCGATGTTTCTCTTTCATTTTTGAACCTTAAGAAAAAATAGGCAAGACACATTTGACATCAACATGCATCATTCTTACAATCACCACCAGAATGTCCACCTTCACAATCAACTCCGTTAAACTCTGATCAGTTCAACAGTTCTCTTCACGAAACGAAATTCATTTTAAACACTTAAGATAAAGAGCAGTGTGGAAATGATTAACAACACTAACATAACAAAACTAATGTTTTATATTAAAGCACAAACTAAGAAAAGAAAAACAAACCTTTAATTAAATTAAGTTTATGCCTACTGATTTGCAGGCTATTGTCAGATAAAGTGCAACCAAACTGATGTGTGTTTACAGTGCGTGTCGGCTATGTTGTCTCCGACGCGGGCGGGGCTCGGCTAGACGATATTATCAGATATCGCGATATTTTTAAAGGCGATTATCGATAAAATGTTTTTTACATATCGCCCAGCCCTAATATATGATCCTAAATCCGATACAGGTCACCTTAGCAGTCAGTTTGAGATTCATTTGAATTTTACGTCACTCTAGAGCAACATTAGTCACATTTCTGTGCTCTTGTGAGTCACTTTTACAACCCGAAGTTGTAATCAAGACAGTTATGAAAGGTGTAATCAGTGGAAAGACAGTGATGCGCCAGAACTCATAATATACAAGCAAAGAGCAAACTCTATATACAAGCAAAACACAAAAAAACTATCATGATTTCTTTAATCAATTTTGTGATTTCGATTTTAATCACAAATTTGAGACACACTGACATGCTTTACATTCATAAATGCATTCAGTGTGAATTTAAAACCTATGACTATAAATAATTAGAAAGGTCTAAGCATTTATTATAAAACATATTATTATGGTAAAAATCTGTGGCAATAATTTCTTTATTTTTGTCAGGAGGTTTGCAAAATCAAAAATGATGACGCTGTACCTGCGTGACTCATCATTCACATAAACAGAGAGAAGTAGCTCCAGCTACAATGTTCTTCCACAAGATGCATGCAATTTAGTTTATTAACAGCTAGAGCTCCAAAAGTTAAATAGTTTACCTTTTAAGTGGATTTCTGTCATCTTTTGTCATTTTGACATCTTGTCATCTCTCTGATTAGTTTAGATATTAATTGAATAATATAACCTGTGCCCTGTTTCATCATTATAATATCCTGGGTTACATAAAAATGAGCAACCTAGAGCTGTTTTATACACTACTAATATGTAACCATCAAAATGCTCTTTTTGAACTAAATTAAAGACCATCCCCCGGTTTCACAGACAAGGCTTAAGCCTAGTCCTAGACTAAAATGTTTGAGCTGTTTTAACTGAAAGCAACTTCCACTAACATATCTTAAAATAAGGCCTAATCCTGGCTTAATCTAAACTCTGCCTGTGAAACCGGCCCCATATGTTTTTGCTGTTAAAGTAATCCAGTATAAATTCAGTAACTTCTCTTTGATTTTTCCAGATGTGGTCCTGTGGGCGTCAGTATCACACAGTGATCAGAGTTCACACCTGCAGTGAAGCTCCTTCCACAACAATTCACCAATAAATACTGGGAATATTCACATCATCCTACAAGAGAAGGACAAACTCCAGGTGTAGCAGCTGAAATCTGTGTGAAGATGGAGTTTATTAAAGAGGAGATTGAAGACATGAGTGATCCAGAACCATCCAGAATAAAACATGAAGAAACTGAGGAACAAATAGGTTGGTGTCCATTCTTGATTCTTCATTGTTGACTGATGAGAAACATTAAGGTAACAAAGCTTCAGTTTAACAGATTGGATAATAAATGTTAGAGAAAATGCATCTTAATGTTCATAATCTAGAATAGCTTTTTAAATGGATTAACAAGAAAGTGACAGAACTAAACTTTAGCACATCAAAGATCTGATACTTGATACTCAGTTGCTTTCTTCTATTAAATCAGAGTTCACTTGAACTTATTTTAACCACATAGTGTTTTTTTTTTAGACTGGATGGAGATGAAACCGCAAAAACATGAACTGAATGAAGCAGAGGAGGAAAAGCAGAGCATCAAAACTCAAAAAACAAAAGCTAATAAGCTGCACACCTGCTCTCAGTGTGGAAAGAGTTTCACACAAAAAGGAAACCTAAAGACACACATAGGAATTCACACTGGAGAGAAACCGTATACATGCACTCAGTGTGGAAAGAGTTTCAGAAGAAAAGGAGTCCTTAATGCACATATAAGAGTTCATACTGGAGAGAAACCGTATACTTGCTCTCAGTGTGGAAAGAGTTTCAGTCAAAAAGACAATCTTAATGTACACATAAGAGTTCACACTGGAGAGAAGCCATTTAACTGTGATCAGTGTGGTAAAGATTTTATTTCATCATCAAATCTAAAACAACACCTGAAGGTTCATTCAGGTGAGAAGCCTTATGTGTGTTCTCTCTGTGGAAAGAGTTTTTCACGGATGGATGATTTTAAAATGCATCAGAAAATACACAATGAAGTGAGAGATCATGTGTGTTTGGACTGTGGGAAGAGCTTCATTAGAGCTGAGCATCTGAAACAGCACCAAAGAATTCATACTGGAGAAAAACCTTACAAGTGCTCATATTGTGACAAGAGTTACACTCAGTCTGCACACCTGAAAATACATGAGCGAGTTCATACTGGAGAGAAGCCGCATCACTGTACTCAGTGTGAGAAGAGTTTCACATATTTAATTGATCTCAAAAATCATCTGCTTCGTCATTCTGGAGAAAAACCATTTAACTGTGATCAGTGTGGTAAAGATTTTATTTCATCATCACATCTAAAAAAACACCTGAAAGTTCATTCAGGTGAAAAGCCTTATGTGTGTTCTCTCTGTGGAAAGAGTTTTTTATGGCTAAAAAGTTTTAAACAGCACCAGAAAATACATAATGAAGTGAGCGATCATGTGTGTTGTGACTGTGGGAAGAGCTTCATTAGAGCTTATCAACTAAAACAGCACCGAATCATTCATACTGGAGAAAAACTATAGGCGAAGTTTCACTTTTGTGCTTGGAGACACCTACCAGCACCTACCTTTATTAAATAATAATAATAGTAAATTAATTCAAGAATTTAATGATTTAAAAGCCATTTAAGGGAACAATATGTAAGAATGGTGAAAGAAGTTCTAGGTCTAATTGGAGTTATGAAGTAAAGAATTTAGTAATATTTTTATAATATTTTTATTTTAAAATGTGCATTCACTGTCAAGGAACAAAAGCCAAAAAGCTGCACACCTGCTCTCAGTGTGGAAAGAGTTTCCAATATAAATCGGACCTTAACAGACACATTGTTACATTCACATGGACTTTCTGTTTGTTGTTATCATCTGTCACGTGTTCCTTTGTTCTAGTTTCCCGCCACAATCTGTTACCTTGTACACTAATCACATTCATCACAGCTGTTTGTCATTTGAGTTCATCATCAGTGTATTTAAGTTCCAGTTTCTGTTTAGTACGTTGTCTGGTATCGTTTGCGTTTGGACGTCTGTATCTATTCTGGTGTATGTTCCTGTATTCTCCAGTTGGATTTTCAAGTAAAGACTTATTTCGCGCTATCTCCTTGTTCGTGTGCTTAATACACCATTGAGTTTTCAAGGCAGTATCACTTAAAACTGCACCAAAAAATACACAAAGAAGTGAGATTGTGCTTTGACTGTGGGAAGAGCTTTTCTACATCTACCACACTGACATATCACCAAAAGAACTCATACTAGAGAAAAACCTTACAAGTGCTCATATTGTGAGAAGAGTTTCACTCAGTCTTAGCAGCTGCATCAAGTCAAACACACCTGAAGCATTGAATTAAAGTGTTTCTAAACGAAAACAATACCTCTAAATATTGCTTTGACTAGTCTAAACACTATTTAAGAAACATACGCAGAAGTAAATAGACATTTCTAATTCAGTTTCGACTAGTTTCAGTTTCGATGTTTTTAAATATCTGTACCTGCTCCTAGTCGAATCTGCTGTTGTGTTACGTGAAACTGAATTTACTCAGCTCCTGCCCCACACCAGAGCCCCTCCCCAACGCGTCTTGTTGATAATGCTAGTGCGTACTGCTTGCCAGCAGCTGTAGTCTGTTGCTTTTGTTGTCAAGGAGAGAAAAGCAACTTCGGGAATTGTTAAATAACATCTGGATGCGTTGATGTCAGGTATGTAGCGCTGTGATTTTAATTCAGTCATGTTGCAAAACGGACCAGAGTGTTTGTTCAGTAATGACAGAAAACCGCAAACTGCTCATCTGATTTTACTTATTATACATTGTTATTCACTCTTGTCTTTTCAAAATCAAAGTATACACACACACACACACACACACACACAAACGTGAAATATATATATATAATGTATAATTACAAATCAGTATACAAGGAGGCAATCAACTAATCAGTCTTTTGGGGCTTTCGCACCAAACGAACCTTTTCATATGCTGCGTCCCAATTCGCCTACTTATACTACGCCCTAAAAGTATGTACTCTTTCTGTGAACAAAAAGTACATACTTTTGAGTGTGTAGCAAAAGAGTAGACAGGCTTTGGGACATACTATCTCATATTGATGCATAATAATGAATTTAAAAGTTAATGGCCAATCATATCTTTATAAAAGTCCACATTGGTATTGCAGATAAAAAAATATAACACGGATAACATTAAATAAATATTTTCTATCAGGTTGAACTGATTGTTAGTCAATCAAACCTCTCAGCGTCGGTCGTACATATCCGCCATGTTTTGTAGTTTTTTTTTTAACACTTTTTACTCGTGTTTGTAGTTCAATTATTCAGTATAATTATTAAAATTCTCAATATTAAGCATGATGATATGGTAACATATCACACTGAAGTAGGCTGCTTATAAATTAACATTTATTTAAAGTTAAAGTTCTTATTTGGCTAAATTACATTTCCTTAACAGCCTTTAAACACAGGCTCTACTCCCTTCAAACTTAAATTGTCACTGTTCCCTTACATCATTGTTGGATATATAATTATATAATTTCTCTTAGTTAAGCTTGTGCATATTTTTAGTTAAAGCTGTTAAGTTATAAAGCAATATCTCATGAAGGGTTTTTCCTTTGTGTTTTATATAATGACCACTGGGAGGTGCTCTAGGCACACGTTTTCCTTAAATGGTTTTCCCTGAAGAGAAATACGTTCAGTTGAAAACGAAAGTAAAAGAGTGACGCATGTTCGTTGCATCTTGTCTTGAAATGAGAGTTCAGTGTCTTTATAAAAATAAACACATTAATGATTTATCAAGTCAAGTCACCTTAATTTATATAGCGCTTTTTACAATGTAGATTGTGTCAAAGCAGCTTTACAGTGATAACTGGTACATTATTTTGGCTGCACAGCAGCTCTTAAGGAATAGTGTCAATGCAGGTAGATCAAAGCACTGTTGAATATCAAATGTCAATTGTCAAGTGTCCCCAACTAAGCAAGCCAAAGGCGACAGCGGCAAGGAACCCAAACTCCAACAGGTGACATCAGGTGGCAAACAGGTGTTAAAATGGAGAAAACACCTTGGGAGAAACCAGGCTTAGTCGGGGGACCAGTTCTCATCTGGCAAAAAGTGCTTTGTTACGACTCTGGTTGCTATCATAAGTCAGATAGGATCGCAACATTCAAAGTATTTAATTCAGTTCCATCCAGTTGAGGATCGTATTCATCACACCGGTATGGACGGTTGTTGAGGAGATGCGCCACTGGTTGTGATGTTGATGAGGCCTTCATAGTGGATGATCTAGTTGACTCAATCTCTGCTAATACTTCAGGGCTGCGTTGTGGTCGTGTCAAGGCGCAGGTCATTGGTCTCACCTGGATGCGGCCCGGATCCGGTTGACTACGGTAAACCTCGGGATAAACAGAAAGACTAATATTAGCGTAGATGCCATTCTTCTTCTGATGTAACGAGTACATCTGGTGTTATTGGAAGTGTTCCCGGTTCCGGCTGACCTAATTTATGCAGCCTAATAATCCTTTAACGGATTTGAAAAAATAAATTGATAATGTGTTATGTGTATGCCAGGTTAAAGAGATGCGTTTTTAGTTTAGATTTAAACTGACAGAGTGTGTCTGCTTCCTGATCAATGCTAGGAAGATTGTTCCAGAGTTTAGGTGTCAAATATGAGAAGGATCTACCACCTGCAGTTGATTTTGATATTCTAGGAATTATCTACTGGCCTGAATTCTGAGATCGCAATAGACGCGAAGGACTATAATGCATTAATAGCTCGCTCAGGTACTGGGGAGCTGAACTATTTAGTGCTTTGTAGGTAATTAGCAAGATTTAAAAAATCTATACGATTTTTTAATCTATACGATTTTATCTATACGAATCTATCACTCATCCACCCGCAATTAATTGGAATGTTTTTTTTTTTTTTTAATACTTGGCTCAACCCACCGATTATCCGTGTGAAAATATAGACAACTACTCGATCGCGATCCGTGGATCACTATTGAACGGTTCGAGAAAGGACACATGCCCACAACAGAACCGTGTCGGTGGAAAAGGGGTATCTGAGCAAGTGACTGTCTGTCTGAGTTTTGTCGAGGCGGCACGAAATTTGACGAAGGTGGCTGCCTTGTAATTCTCTATGCAGGATACATATATGTCTGCTTTTTCAGGAGACAGCAGTTGAAAATGTCCGCTGAGGGTGTGGATGATGCTTGCACACAGTGGCAGTATCAGGAGGACGCTGATACCCCTTTTCCACCAGAATTGTTCGCGTGCTGGAGCCAGAGCCTGTGCTTGTACAGGCCGCCACGAACCGGTTGTGTGTTTCCATAGACTTGAGGAACGAACGCTGATGTAACGCTACTGTGTGTTGTACCTGTCCATAACTAGTCTAAAAAACATTGCGAGTCCCGCGGTTTGTGCAGGCAGTGCGGCACTTCTGTTTTGCTGTTCACAGTATCTGGAGTGACTGTAGTGAACCGGCTGCTCGCATAAACAGCCGTCCTTTTTGGAGATAAACTGAAAGTGAAACCGCTCTCTCGCACATAGGGTCTCTCTCACGCACATAGTTTTATATATTTAGATATAAATAACAATGTGGTGCAAAGTTATTATATTGCTCAACGAGACAGCATTTCTCCTTCCGGAGGTATCGAAATTTGGTACCAAATGACAAGACACTTTTCGATACTTGATAGTATCGAGGCAATTTGGTCGGTACCTAAAAAGTATTGAATTCGATACCCAGCCCTTCACAACAGATTGGGCCATCTGACCAATCATAGCAGAGCAGGCTCACAGAAAGGAGGGGCTAAGAGAGAGAGAAACTTCAAACAAACTGTTTTCAGACTCTTTGAGAAATTGTGATTTGCGATGTATATTATGAGAAGATTAAAGTGTTAAACCTTTTGCAGGAGACTCCAAAACAAAATGAACAACTTTTACAATAGCATAACGGGGGCACTTTAAAGTAATCCAGTATCAGTTCAGTAACTTGTCTTTGATTTTCCAGATGTGGTCCTGTGGGCGTCAGTATCACACAGTGATCACAGTTCACACCTGCAGTGAAGCTCCTCCCACAACAATTCACCAAAAAATACTGGGAATATTCACATCATCCTACAAGAGAAGGACAAACTCCAGGTGTAGCAGCTGAAATCTGTGTGAAGATGGAGTTTATTAAAGAGGAGATTGAAGACATGAGTATTTCAGAACCATCCAGAATAAAACATGAAGAAACTGAGGAACAAATAGGTTGGTGTCCATTCTTGATTTTTCACCGTTGACTGCCAAGATACAAGGAAACAAAGCTTTAGTTCAACAGATTAGGTTTCAGATTTTTCAATTCAACATAAATGATACATAAAATGCAACTAAATGGTCATAATCTTAAATAGCTCATGTCATCCACATTTAAATGGATTAACAAGAAAATAAACACATCAAAGATCTGATAATTGATTCTCTGTTGCTTTCGTCTGTTAAACCAGAGTTCATTGAAGTTATTTTAACCACATTATTTTTTCTTTTTAGACTGGATGGAGATGAAACCGCAAAAACACGAACTTAATAAAGCGGAGGAGAAGAAGCATAGCATCGAAATTCAAAGAACAAAAGATAATAAGCCATACACTTGCCCTCAGTGTGGAAAGAGTTTCAGTCGCAAAGGAAACCTTAAGACACACATAAGAATTCACTCTGGAGAGAAACCGTATACATGCACTCAGTGTGGAAAGAGTTTTGCTTCTCAATTAGGCCTCAAATTTCATCTGCGCATTCACTCTGGAGAAAAACCATTTAACTGTGATCAGTGTGGTAAAGATTTTATTTCGGCATCAAATCTAAAACAACACCTAAAAGTTCATTCAGGTGAGAAGCCTTATGTGTGTTCTCTCTGTGGAAAGAGTTTTTCAAGACTGGATGGTTTTAAACTGCACCAGAAAACACATAATGAAGTGAGAGATCATATGTGTTGTGACTGTGGGAAGAGCTTTACAACAGCTGAGTATCTGAAACAGCACCGAAGAATTCATACTGGAGAAAGACCTTACAAGTGCTCATATTGTGACAAGAGTTTCACTCAGTCTCCACACCTGAAATCACACGAGCGACTTCATACTGGAGAGAAGCCGTACCGCTGTACTCAGTGTGAGAAGAGTTTCAAAGATTCAACAGGTTTCAGAATTCATCTGCTCCGTCACTCTGGAGAAAAAACATTTAACTGTGATCAGTGTGATACAAAATTTATTTTATCATCAGATCTAAAACAACACCTGAAAGTTCATTCAGGTGAGAAGCCTTATGTGTGTTCTCTCTGTGGAAAGAGTTTTACATGGCTGAAAAGTTTTAAACTGCACCAGAAAACACATAATGAAGTGAAAGATCATCTCCCAGTTTCAGACTAGGCTAGAGCTTGAGCTGAGCATCTGAAACAGCACCAAAGAATTCATACTGGAGAAAGACCTTACAAGTGCTCATATTGTGACAAGAGTTTCACTGTGTCTGGAACCTTAAAATCATTTGAGCGAGTTCATACTGGAGAGAAGCCGTACTGCTGTACTCAGTGTGGGAAGAGTTTAAATGTTTATCAAGCCTGCAAATTTTGTGGAATGTGAAAAAAGGGCACGAGTAGCTCTATCGGGTGATTACTGGTCACTGCAGTGAGCATAAAAAGTATTATTTCATAATCATTATGCTCACAGCTTGTTTGTTGAAACCTGGAAGCCACAGAGAGAACATTTTTTTTTTTCTTTTTTTTTTCATTTAACATGCAATATTTATGATTAAATGATTGTCTCTTTATTCATTAAAATGCTACTCAGTTGGCGTACTGTTTTTCACATACTATAAAGTAAAAAGTATTAGATTTTGGACACCGGGTTTGTTTCTAGTATGCCTAGAAAGACCTTGATAAGCTGGTTCAGGTGTGTTTAATTGGGGTTGGAGCTGAACTCTGCAGGACTGTGGCTCTCCAGGAGTAGGATTGGACACTTATGATCTAGATTAATTTTGTGAGATTGGTAAAAAAGCTTTTAAAAAAATCAGTCTGAAAAAGCTTATGATTGATGGAATTCTTTGTGTGAAGACCAGAAACTCATTGATGGAATATCAACGAGTCCTCTATTATCTTCAGTAAATAAAAAGCAAGTTAACAACTTAAATTTGCAATGCCTTTAATTTGCATAAACTAACTGATGTATAAATTAATTTCTTACCCATGCTTCCCCCATCCCCCGTTTAGCAATTTTTCCCCTCTGTTTTATAAATTTTGTTTTATAAATATGTAAACTGTATTTTTTGCATCATTTAAAAAAACAATCTAACCTCTAAATACGTTTTGTCTATACTAAATCCTATTTAAGACCCATGCGCAGAAGTATAGCGATATTTCTAGTCACAATTATGTTTTCTCCTAGTCGAATCTGCTGTTGTGTGACGTGAAACTGAATTTACTCACCTCCAGCCCTACACCAGAGTCCCGCCCCAACGCGTCTTGTGGATAATGCTAGTGCTAACTGCTAACAACTGTAGTCTGCTGCTTTTGTTGTCATGTAGAGAAAAGCTACTTCAGGAATTATTACATCTGGATGCATTAATATGTGGTAAAAGCTCTCCAGCATGTCAGGTATGTATCGCTGTGATTTTAATTGAATCATTTTGCAAAACGAACCAACTGGAGTGTTTGTTCAATAACGATAGAGAACCGAAAACTGCTCATCTTATTTTATTTATTATACATTTTGCAAGGACAAGAATGAAGAACTGGGTAGGATGGGTTAAGCCTTTGGGGCTTAGCATCTGTATCTATAAAGTAATTTTGACTACTAAGAATTGAATCGATTTTTGCAAAACTAAATGCAGAGACATCTCCAAAGAAAGACCTTCATAGTCAAGAATCAGATTGAGATAATTACCATCAAGCACGTCATTAGTGTGAGACAAACTACAGGATCATCACTTTTGTGATAATAATCACCATCGATGTGTGTTTTTAATGTTTTACCTCTCAGGTTAAAGTACATGACTACATAACTGGTTACAAAAACACACCTGCAAACTCTCTTTTCTGACACTGAAATAGGCCATTCACATTATTAGTGCAGATCAGAGGAGTTTTTATTTAAATGTGTATATCTGAAGGGGAATGTTTTCAGAAAAGTTTCAATGGCATTTTTTTGTCTTTCCTCAGTATAATGCCTAATAAAGTAGTGTTTATAAACGCAGCGCTGCTTGTTTTCAGGAGTAACCGCTGTATTTCTGCTTTTCCGTAAGCTCCACCTTCTGTCAGAGAGTGAATTTGCATTTTATTTCAGCCTGTCCGCCTTTTTTGTTCATATAACTTTACGTACATAATAATTTAGTCTCAAATGTGTGGTTTAATTGAATATAATGTGTCCAGTTTCATCCTTACGTCGCGGGTTACATAAAAATGAGTAACCTAGAGCTGTTTTATACACTACTAATGTGTAACCATCAAAATGCTTTTTATTTTAACTTATTTAAAGACACCATATGTGTTTGCTGTTAAAGAAATCCAGAATCAATTCAGTGACTTATCTTTGATTTTTTTCCAGATGTGGTCCTGTGGGCGTCAGTATCACACAGTGATCACAGTTCACACCTGCAGTGAAGCTCCTCCCACAACAATTCACCAATAAATACTGGGAATATTCACATCATCCTACAAACTCCAGGTGTAGCAGCTGAAATCTGTGTGAAGATGGAGTTTATTAAAGAGGAGATTGAAGACATGAGTATTTCAGAGCCATCCAGAATAAAACATGAAGATACTGAGGAACAAATAGGTTGGTGTCTATTCTTCATTGTTTACAGCTAAGAAACTTTAAAGTCCCCCTTTGGTGAAAATCTAGTTTTTAATGTTTTAATGTTGTTTACATATGTATATGTGTATATATATATATATATATATATATATATATATATATATATATATATATATATATATATATATATATATATATATATATATAATATATATATATATATATATATATATATATATATATATATAATGTGTATATGTGTATATGTATATGTGTATATATATATATATATATATATATATATATATATATATATATATATATATATATGTATATGTGGTGTTTTTATTATGTCTTAAGACAAACCATGTGCAAATTCATTAGTCAACACCATTGCAGAGTATTTCCTCCTTAAAACTGCAGTGAACCAACACAGTTTAAAATATCCCGTTCTCTACATCACAAACATGTTGTAACCAATCCCATCAATGTTCAGGCGGGCTTTAGCGTAACATTAATGATGCTGTGAAGCAGGGGGTTATCCTGGTATGTTTTTCCGTTAATATGAAAAATTGGGTGCATTTAGCAATATAGCAGGTGAATTATGTATATTATGACGTTTCGATGAACTATATATCTTTCTCCACGGATGTTCGGAGTTATTCAAAGCATTTCTAATGATGCTGATTACTAAAAGGCGGCTGTCTGACTCTGAGATGGTGAACAGGAACATGGTTTGTGCAACATTAGCAACTGTTTGATAACGTAGTCTAGCCAAACTCTAATAATATCCATTATAATGTGTCTGACAGCGAGAGCAATACTGAATCAGTTTCTGGTTTAAACACATATGGCTGAAATAAGACAGTATTTTGTTACGTCCATAGGGACGTAGGAATTGATCTTATTTATTTTTCAATGACTTGTGTACTACGCGTGTTCTGTTTTTCTGTGTGCTTTTTTTTTTTTTTTTTTTTTTTTCCTCTGTGCTGCACTTGCTCCTCCTACTGTTTGCTTGACAGGCTCATGAGTTCCACCTGACTCCTGTTGCAGCTTGTTAGGTGGAGTACAAAGGAACCCAACAACTTCAAGTCCAGGAGAGAGACTGAGGCTTTTCTCTGAGAGATACTACCATCTTCTGGTCCCAGCGCTGTTGTTTTTTGTGTATATTGTTTTGTCTATAGTGTTCAGGTAAAGCGCTGTAAAGTATCTCAGCCAACTGGTGTGTGTATATATATATATATAATATAATATAATTTATATATAATATATATATATACTTTACAACAATCTGAGCAATTAACCCCTGGTTTCACAGACAAGGCTAAAGCTAGTCCCACACTAAAATGCATGTTTGAGCTGTTTTAACTGAAAGAAACTTGCACTGATGTATCTTAAAATGTCAGTGCCATTGTTTTGTTTCAAGATGCACAATAGTAATGATTTTTTTTCTAGTGTACGTTTATAAAAGATACATAAATATCCTAATTGAACTAGCCTAATCCTGGCTTAGTCTAAGCCCTGTCTGTGAAACCGGGCCTAAGTGTTATAGCTAACTGGTGTACCTGAGCTGTCTAGTGTTTATCATTTGCAATCCTGAGACTTGAGTGTAATCTGCGCAGTACTGAATTTTCCAGTTAATTTAAGTTTTATTTGTGAAAGTCTTTTCTTATTACTTTTTGTAGGGAGGTGGATGCCTTTGTTTTATTTAAGAACTATATCTTCGCCTGTATTTTTGTAGAAAGGGAGTTAGGGAACCGTGTTTGTGTTTTTATTTTATTTTCTTTTGTAGGTAAGTTATCCCTTCAAAATTCCCATCGTTTGTTTAATAAATCTTGTTATTTTAAAACTTGTGTTATTGAGCATTTTGTATCTGCCCTGGGACCTGGAGACGGCAGTTCTCTCGTTCTCTCCACGCTATTTTTTTTGTTTTGGTTTTGTTACTCCTCTTCCCACCCCTAGATTAAAAGAGGGGCTCGTAACAATTTCGACTTGACTTTTAGTACTGTTTCCTACAGTAAAGTTGACCATGCGGATCAGGTATTCCGAGCTCATGTGATTTAGTGGAGGCGGGGACAAATTTGAATATTCATGGATCCACGTATACTAAATGAAGCAAGGGTGTAGAGTTGCATTCAAGCTAAGGCATGAAAATTAACAACAACAAAAAACATTTAAATATGTAATTTTGGTGATCAAGATGAGTTTTAAGAGAGAAAATTGACTACAGGGGGACTTTAAGGTAACAAAGATTCAGTTCACCAGACCTGGTGGCTGTGAACTAATGAACAAAATGGAGACAATAAGTTATCTAAATGCTTATCTTGAATAGCTGTTATCATCCACAAAATTACAGAACTAACATATCAAAGATCTGGTATTTGTTACTTTCTTCTGTTAAATAAGTTTTAACCAAATATTTTCATTTTAGACTGGATGGAGATGAAACCGCAGAAACATGAACTGAATGAAGCAGAGGAGGAAAAGCAGAGCATCAAAACTCAAAGAACAAAAGATAAGCCGCACATCTGCACTCAGTGTGGAAAGAGTTTCAGTCGAAAAGGAAACCTTAAGACACACATGAGAGTTCATAGTGGAGAGAAACTGTATACATGCTCTCAGTGTGGAAAGAGTTTTAGTCAAAAAGTACACCTTAAGATACACATAAGAATTCACACTGGAGAAAAACTGTTTACGTGCACTCCGTGTGGAAAGGGTTTTGCTGGTAAATCAGGTCTCAAAAATCATCTGCGTGTTCACTCTGGAGAAAAACAGTGTGATCAGTATGGTGAAGATTTTAATTTGTCATCAAATCTAAAAAAACACCTAAAAGTTCATTCAGATGAAAGAACTTCTGTGTGTTCTTTCTGTGGAAAGAGATTTTCAAGTCTTTATCATTTTAAACTGCACCAGAAAACACACAAAGTGAGGGATCATGTGTGTTTGGACTGTGGGAAGAGCTTTACAACAGCTGGTGAACTGAAACAGCACCAAAGAATTCATACTGGAGAAAAACCTTACAAGTGCTCATATTGTGACAAGAGTTTCACTCGTTCTGAAAACCTGAAAGTACACAAGCGAGTTCATACTGGAGAGAAGCCGTACCACTGTACTCAGTGTGAGAAGAGTTTCAAATCTAAAACTGATCTCAAGAATCATCTGCTTCGTCACTCTGGAGAAAAGCCATTTAACTGTGATCAGTGTGGTAAAAAGTTCATTTCATCATCACATCTAAAACAACACCTAAATGTTCATTCAGATAAGAAGCCTTATGTGTGTTCTCTCTGTGGAAAGAGTTTTTCATGGCTGGACAGTTTAAAACTTCACCAGAAAGCACATAATGAAGTGAGAGATCATGTATGTTCGGAGTGTGGGAAGAGCTTTACTAGAGCTGACTATCTGAAAGAACATCAAAGAATTCATACTGGAGAAAAACCTTACAAGTGCTCATCTTGTGACAAGAGTTTTGCTCAGTCTGCACACCTGAAATCACACGAGCGAGTTCATACTGGAGAGAAGCCGTACTGTTGTACTCAGTGTGGGAAGAGTTTTAGACATTTATCAAGCCTTCTCACTCATGTGAAAATACGTTGCAAGTGAGCAAAATTTGTTGTAGTATCTTGAATGTATTTGTATCTCCAATACATTTAAGTAAATAGTATAAGATAAAATACGGATTGTGTGCTAAATAGGTCTTTCTTGAATTAGATAAATTCATGTCATTTTCTTATTTAATAAGTGTACTAACTGTCTTTTGGTAATACTTGCAATTTTGAGAAATAAAACCGTGTTTGTTTCATGAACTTGTTTATCTTAGTTTTTATGTTTCCCCTTATTTTCTTTTACGTGAGTGATGCTACCATTCTGTTGAAATAGTTACAAGGAAATGAATGACAAATTAAGGTGAAGTACATTGTATTTAACGTTTTAAAGGGTCAGTTCACCCAAAAATGTAAATTCTGTCATTAATTACTCGCCCTCATGTTGTTCCAAACCCCTTAGACTTTCATTCAGTTTGATGAAATCTGAGAGATGTCTGTCCTCTAGACTGCCTTTGCAACTTGATGTTTGACGCTTCAAAAAGTTCATAAAGAGATCAGAAAACGAATTAATTTGAAATGAGCAGTTTAGTCTAAATTTTCTGAAGAGACTCGGATCACTTTTTATGAAGAACGGATTTAATTTAGGCTTTTACTTTTACTTATATAAACCTCGATCAGCGAACATAAACTGAAGCTCAACTGAACCTGAATGATGTGCGAGAAACAAGCCTCTTCCAGAAGCTCAAACATGCTAACCAATGAGTTTTATTCTCTTAAATATATTCAGACAGTTTTGGAAAAGTATTGGCATATTTATCAGTGTTAATAATATCCTGCAAGATGTAAACATAAAACCATTTTTTTTTTTATAAATTGACTCTGCTAAAGAAAACGATTGATTTGTTATAAATGTAATTGTTTTCTTTACAAATTTTATATCCACAAATACAAGTTCACCATCAACAAACCAGTTTTTCTCATTTTTTTTTGAAAGAGTAGCCTATCTCAACACTATTTCATCTTCAGTAAATAAGAAAGCAAGTACGTGTATGTATAAATACCCCCCCCCCCCCCCTTATCTTCTTACTTATCTTTTTTTCTCATGAGCAAATTATTGTTTTTTCTCTGTATTCTGATGACAATGGGTGCATTGTTGTTAAATGTTTTGTTTAATAAAGGTAAACTCTTTGTGTCGCATGTCTTTCAAGTCCAACACATCATTGAATAAAACTTCTGTTGCTTAATGAGAATGATTCGAGGTATCTCAAAACTTTTTTACGACAAATACGCAGAATTAGAGACATTTCTAATTCAATTTCGACTAGTCAAAATTATATTTTCCGATACCTGAACTGTACCTGCTCCTAATCGAATCTGCTGTTGTGTGATATGAGACTGAATTTACTCAGCTAGCCTCCTCTGTTGATATCGATAATGCTAGCGCTATATTCTAACAACTGACTGTTGTCATGTAGAGAAGAACTACTTCAGGAATTATTCAATAACATTTGGATGGATTTATATATGGTAAATGTCAGGTATGTAGCGCTGTGATTTGAATTCAATCATGTTGCAAAACGGACCAACTGGAGCGTTTGTTCAGTAACGTCAGAGAACCACAAAACTGCTTGTCTGATTTTATTTAATATTCGTTTTGAAAGGATAAGAATGAAGAACTGGGTAGGATGAGTTATCTGTATCTATAAAGTAATTTTGACCACTAAGAATTGTTAACTCTAGATATCTATATCGAAATTTTACCCAGTCACAAAGCTTAATGCAGATATCTACAAAAAATCTTAATAATGAAAAAAATCATCCTGCGATATCCATAATTACCATCAAGCACACCATCAGGATCATCACTTTATGTGATTATAATCATCTTTCGATGTGTGTTTTTAATGTTTTACCCCTCAGGTTAAGTACATGATTACATAACTGGCTACAAAAACATACCTGCAAACTCTTTTCTGACACTGAAATAGGCCATTCACATGATTAGTGCAGATCAGATGAGTTTTGATTTGAATGTATCTGAAGGGAAATGACTGTTTTCATAAAAGTTTCGATGGCATCTTTTTATCTTTCCTCAGTATGATGCCTAATAAAGCAGTGTTTATAAACGCAGTGCTGTTTGTGTTCAGGAGTAACCGCTGTATTTCTGCTTTTCTATAAGCGTAGTGTTGCCAGATTGGAAATGTCCAAGTATCATACCAGAAGCTCAAAATTATCGTACATGAGTTTTTAGTATAGATAAATGAACTAAATTAAGAACTAATTATTTTTTACAATGGAATGATTCAATACTAAACTTATTTAAGCTGGACAATCACACTATTTTAGCTGCTGTACAACCAAAATTATGTTCCTTCTATCTCTGTAAAGCTATACTTTGATACAGTCTGCATTGTAAAAAGCGATATATAAATAAAGATGACTTGACGAGTCAAACGTACAGAATACAGCTTTATCTAGACCAAAAACTTTTTGACATGACCTGCAAATTACCACAGATAAATAACTAGGCGTACCTTAGTGGGGAAAAAACTGACCTAAGCGCTGCGGCAGGAAGGTTAACTTGTGCTCGTGAGAGAGAGTCATTCTCCATGATGATTGGCCGAGAAGACGTAACATAAGGTGAGATGGAAGACAAGCCTAACTACGTTCACGCTCTCCTTACAATCATAAAGTAGATCCACAGCTAGATCAATGAGTATAAGTGAGTATAATTTTTCATTATTGATCGTACAGAGGTCAAAATTATTGTACAAATACGACAATTATCGTATGTCTGGCAACACTGTATATGCGCCACCTTCTGTCAGAGAGTGAATTTGCATTTTCATTCAGCCCGTCTGCCGTTTTTGTACATAATCATTTAGTGTCAAATGTGAGGTTTATCATTTTATAAAACATTTTGTTTGGTCAAAACTTGTATTATTTGAACTGTAAAGTTGTTTAAATCGTATTTCATTGTCATTTTAAAGTTTAGGGTGTTACCATAGACATTGGCATTGTTTCAAAACAACTTTGCTACCTATACATGTTTGCAACCCTCCTATTCAGTCTGTGCATATTGTTTATTGTTTATTAAGTGGATTAAGGTATTAATTGAATATAACCTGTGCCCTGTTTCATCCTTATAATATCCTGGGTTACATAAAAATGAGCAACCTAGAGCTGTTTTATACACTACTAATACATGACCATCAAAATGCTCTATATTTGATCTAAATTAAAGGCACCATATGTGTTTGCTGTTAAAGTAATCCAGTATAAATTCAGTAACTACTTTTTGATTTTTCCAGATGTGGTCCTGTGGGCGTCAGTATCACACAGTGATCACAGTTCACACCTGCAGTGAAGCTCCTCCCACAACAATTCACCAATAAATACTGGGAATATTCACATCATCCTACAAGAGAAGGACAAACTCCAGGTGTAGCAGCTGAAATCTGTGTGAAGATGGAGTTTATTAAAGAGGAGATTGAAGACATGAGTATTTCAGAACCATCCAGAATAAAACATGAAGATACTGAGGAACAAATAGGTTGGTGTCCATTCTTGATTCTTCATTATTGACTGCTGAGAAACCTTAAAGACCCCATGTGGTGAAAATCTAGTTTTTAATGTTGTTTTTATGTCTATGTGGAGTTTTTAATATGCTTTAAGACAAACCATGTGCAAATTCATAAAACAACACTACTGCAGAGTATTTTCTCCTTAAAACTGCAGTGAAGCAGAGACCGTCTCAAAAACATGGTTTGAAATCGCCCTTGTTTCTGATGTCACAAACATGTTGTAACCAAATACCATCAATGTGAGGGCGGGCTTTAGCATATCATTAACAATGTTGTGAAGCAGGGGGGTCAGGTTATCCTTGTATATTTTTCCGTTGATATGAAAAATTGGGTACATTTAGCAATATAGGGGTGAATTATGTATATTACGATATTATGATGAACTATATGAACTATAAGTTATTCAAAGCATTTCTAAGGATGCTGATTACTAGAAGGCAGCTGTCTGACATAGTTTGTGTAACATTAGCATCATATTATTAGATGTTTGATAACGTAGTCAAGCCAAAGGCTAATCATATCAATTACTGTTATGTGTCGGAAATAGAGAGCAACACTGAATCAGTTTCTGGTTCAAATATATATGGCTGAATTAAACCAGTATTTTGACTTGTCATCGTGTAGCGTTTAGCGTTTTTTCTGAAAATAAGACAATATTTTTTACTTGTCTGGAAAATGTTTCTTGATTTAAGAATTTAGATATCTGGACTGGAAACAAGGCAAAAAAAATCTAAGTAAGAAAAGTATTTTTTGCAGTGTTACAGTTCCATTATGTAGCATGTATAGCACAAATCTCTACTTCCGCCAACAGGACCCCAATTTCGGCCTCGCTAAAATTATTTTTTTTGCCGACACAAGGGTGAGTAATTAATCATAGAAATTTCATTTTTTGGTGAACTAACCCTTTAAGCTCATTCAAGAGCATTTGTAACAATGTCGTTTTACAAAATAATAATTTGCAAACAAGATTCTTGGTTAGTGAGGTGCATACAATGTAAGTGAATGAGATCAAATTTTGAAGGCCATAGGGTCAATCCATTAAACATTGAACAGGACTAGATCCAAAAAGCAACAGTATGAACAGAAAGAGGTTTGAGACCACATTTCTACTTAAGTGGACCAAAAAAGGATCCGAGTCCTCTTTCAGGGACAGGGACAATGTGAACGTAAAGAGAACTGGGTCCTTTTCACTCACCTCTTGGTTCACTTAAAGAGGTCTGAGTTTGGTTCTTTTAAAGAGGACCCAAGTGTGAAAACACCCTAAATGCTTCTAATCTTAAATAGTTGTTGTCATCAACATTTTATTTAACAAGAAAATTACAGAACACAAAGATCTGATACTTGATTGCTTTCTTCTGTTAAAGTTTTAGTCACATAATGTTTTCATTTTAGACTGGATGGAGATGAAACCGCAAAGACACGAACTGAATGAAGCAGAGGAGGAAAAGCAGAGCATCAAAACTCAAAGAACAAAAGCTAATAGGCTGCACACCTGCTCTCAGTGTGGAACGAGTTTCATCCTAAAAGGAAACCTTAAGACACACATAACATTTCATACTGGAGAGAGACCGTATACATGCACTCAGTGTGGAAAGAGTTTCTGTCAAAAAGTACACCTTAAGATACACATAAGAATTCACACTGGAGAAAAACCGTTTACATGCTCTCAGTGTGAAAAGAGTTTAGCTGGTGAATCAGGTCTCAAAAATCATCTGCACTGTGGAGAAAAACAGTGTGATCAGTGTGGTGAAGATTTTAATTTGTCATCAAATCTAAAAAAAACCCTAAAAGTTCCTTCAGATGAAAGGCCTTATGTTTGTTTCTTCTGTGGAAAGAGTTTTTTAGGTCTTTATCATTTTAAACTGCACCAGAAAACACATAATGAAGTGAGAGATCATGTGTGTTTGGACTGTGGGAAGAGCTTTACTAGAGCTTATTGTCTGAAACAGCACCAAAGAATTCATACTGGAGAAAAACCTTACAAGTGTGAGTATTGTGACAAGAGTTTCACTCGTTCTGAATCCTTAAAATCACATAAGCGACTTCATACTGGAGAGAAGCCGTACAATTGTACTCAGTGTGAGAAGAGTTTTACTCGAACATCAGATCTCAGACATCATCTGCTCTGTCACTCTGGAGAAAAGCCATTTAACTGTGATCAGTGTGGTAAAAAGTTCACTTCATCGTCAAATTTAAAACAACACCTGAAGGTTCATTCAGGTGAGAAGCCTTATGTGTGTTCTCTCTGTGGAAAGAGTTTTTCATGGCTGGACAGTTTTAAACTGCACCAGAAGACACATGATGAAGTAAGAGATCATGTGTGTTGTGACTGTGGGAAGAGCTTCATTAGAGCTGACTGTCTGAAACTGCACCAAAGAATTCATACTGGAGAAAAACCTTACAAGTGCTCATATTGTGACAAGAGTTTTGCTCAGTCTGCACACCTGAAATCACACGAGCGAGTTCATACTGGAGAGAAGCCGTACCACTGTACTCAGTGTGAGAAGAGTTTTAGACATTTATCAAGACTTCTCACTCATGTGAAAATATGTTGCAAGTGAGCAAAATTTGTTTTCATCTCAAATACATTCAAGTAATAGTAAGAGTTTGTCCTAAAAGCACAATATCATTTTGTCAATTTGGTAAAAAGCTTGGAAAACTACAAAGACTCAAAAGTTAAAGCTTCACCAGTCCACAACTCTATGAAGTCATTGTTGTGGTTTATTTCCGTTAGGATGGATTGTGTGTAAATAGGTCTTTCTTGAATTAGATAAATTCATGTCATTTTCTTATTTACTAAGTGTGCTAAATTGTCTTCTGATAATACTTGTAACTTTGAGAAATAAAAGAGAAACAACATCTTGTCTGGCATGTTTGTTTCATCAACTTGTTTACTGTTTTTATATCCCCCCTTTTTTCTTTACGGGAGTGATGCTACCGTCCTGTTGAAATTGTTACAAGGAAATGTGGAATTGTGGGATTACAAAATTAAGAATCTGTTGATCCTACATCCTGACATAACATTGCATGACAAACTTAAGTGAAGTGCGTTTTATTTAGAATTTTAAAGGGTTAATTACTCACCCTCATGTCGTTAAAAACCTGTAAGACTTTTGTTCATCTTCGGAACACAAATGAAGATCTTTTAGATGAAATCTGAAAGATGTCTGTCCCTCAGACTGCTTTTGCAACTTGATATTTAAAACTTTAAAAGTTAATAAAGAGATTGTCAAACTGATCCATATGAATTGAGCAGTTTAGTCAAAATTTTTGTTACTTGCATATAAACATTGATCAGCGAACATAAGCAGAAGCTCGACCGAACCTGAATGATGCACGAGAAACAAGCCTCTTCCAGAAACTGTTTTTAACAACTCGGTAAAAGTATTGGCATACTTACCAAGATGTAACCATAAAACCATTATCTTTTTATGAATTGACTCTGCTAAAGAAAATGATTGCTTTGTTATAAATGTAATTGTTTTCTTTGCAAATTTGATATCCACAAATGCAAGTTCACCAACAGCAAACTAGTTTTTTTGTTGTTGCTGTTATTTAAAGGAATTTAAAAAGTATCTCAACACGGTTTCATCCTCAGTAAATAAGAAAGCAAGTAGAACAACTTTATTTTGCAATGCCTCTAATTTCTTACCCTCTTATTTCCTCTTTTCTTTCTTATCTTTTTTTTTCCATTAGCAAATTATTGTTATTTTTTCTCTGTATTTTGTTGACAATGGGTGCATTGTTAAATGTTGTTTTATAAATATGTAAACTATTTTTTTGCATCGATAAAAAATTAACGTATCTCATAACGTTTTGACCAGTCTAAATACCATTTTCGACTCATACGCAGAATTAGAGACATTTTTAATTCAATTTAGACAAGTCAAAATGATTTTCAGATATCTGAATTGTACCCGCTCCTAGTCGAATCTGCTGTTGTGTGACGTGAGACTGAATTTACTCAGTTTCTCTGTAATGATAATGCTACTGCTAATTGCTAATAACTGTAGTCTGCTGTTTTTGTTGTCACGGAGAGAAAAGCTGCTTAAGGAATTATTAAATAACATTTGGATGCATTAATATGTGGTAAAAGCCATCATGTCAGGTATGTATCGCTGTGATTTTAATTCAATCATTTTGCAAAACGGACCAACTGGAGTGTTTGTTCAATAACGATAGAGGATCGCTAACTGCTCTTTTGATTTTATTTAATATATTTAGAAAGGACAAGATTGAAGAACTGGGTAGGATGGGTTAGCATCTGTATCTATAAAGTAGTTTTGACTACAAAGAATCGTTAACTCCATATATCAATATCGAATTTTTTTTTCACAGTCATAAAACTAATTGCAGAGATATCTCCCAAAGAACGAAATTCATAGTCAAAAATCAGCCTGAGATACCATCAAGCTAGTGTCTGACAAACTACATGATCATCACGTTTGTGATAATCTTTCGATGTGTGTTTGTAATGTTTTATACTTTAGGTTAAAGTACATGACTACATAACCGGCTACAAAAAACATACCTGCAAACTGTCTTTTCTGACATTGAAATTGGCCATTCACGTGATTAGTCCAGATCTGAGGAGTTTTTATTTTAATGTATACATGAAGGGAACAGTCTTCGATGGCATCTCCTTTTATCTTTCCTCAGTATAATGCCTAATAAAGTAGTGCAGCGCTGCTTGTGTTCATGAGTAACCGCTGTATTTCTGCTTTTCTCTTCTGTCAGAGAGAGAATTAGCATTTTCATTTTTTTCATTCAGCCTGTCTGCCGTTTTTGTTCATACAACTTTACATACATAATCATTTAGTCTCAAATGTGAGATTTATCATTTTCATATCATTATTTTGTTTAAACTGTAAAGTTTTCATATTTAACTGTCATTTTACAGTTAAGGATATTACCATAGACATTGATGTTTCAAAACAACTACCAAGCTACCTAAACGGTTTGTTCTAATATCACTTTTTAAAGAGATTTCACAATTTTTAGAAGAATTATTACTTATACCCACCACTCTCCTCTATTCAGTCATGTTGTTTATTTAGTGTTTATTTTCTGTCATCTCATTAGATTTCGGGTTAATTTAGAACCTGTGCCCGGTTTCTGAGCAACCTTCCTATTAGTAGAGTATACGTTTTACAATGTACTAATATGTAACCATCAAATTGCACTATATTTGAACTAAATTAAAGGCACCATATGTGTTTGATGTTAAAGTCAGGCATAACATTATGACCACCTTCCTAATATTGTGTTGGCCCCTCTTTTGCTGCCAAAACAGCCCTGACCCGTCGAGGCATGGACTTCTCTAGACCCCTGAAGGTGTGCTGTGGTATCTGGACCAAGATGTTAGCAGCAGATCCTTTAAGTCCTGTAAGTTGCGAGGTGGAGCCTCCATGGATCGGACTTGTTTGTTCAGCACATCCCACAGATGCTCGATTGGATTGAGATCTGGGGAATTTGGAGGCCAAGTCAACACCTCAAACTCGTTGTTGTGCTCCTCAAATCATTCCTGAACCATTTTTGCTTTGTGGCAGGGCGCATTATCCTGCTGAAAGAGGCCACAGCCACCAGGGTTTCCATGAAAGGGTGTACATGGTCTGCAACAATGCTTAGGTAGGTGGTACGTGTCAAAGCAACATCCACATGGATGGCAGGACCCAAGGTTTCCCAGCAGAACATTGCCCAAAGCATCACACTGCCTCCGCTGGCTTGCCTTCTTCCCATATTGCATCCTGGTGCCATGTGTTCCCCGGGTAAGCGACGCACACGCACCCGGCCATCCACGTGATGTAAAAGAAAACGTGATTTATCAGACCAGGCCACCCTCTTCCATTGCTCCGTGGTCCAGTTCTGATGCTCACATGCCCACTGTTGGTGCTTTCGGCGGTAGACAGGTGTCAGCATGGGCACCCTGACTGTTCTGCGGCTATGCAGCCCCATACGCAACAAACTGTGATGCACTGTGTATTCTGACACCTTCCTATCAGAACCAGCATTAACTTCTTAAGCAGTTTGAGCTACAGTAGCTCGTCTGTTGGATCGGACCACACAGGCCAGCCTTCGCTCCCCACGTGCATCAATGAGCCTTGGCTGCCCATGACCCTGTCGCCGGTTCAGCGCTCTTCCTTCCTTGGAGCACTTTTGATAGATACTGACCACTGCAGACCAGGAACACCCCACAAGAGCTGCAGTTTTGGAGATGCTCTGACCCAGTCGTCTAACCATCACAATTTGGCCCTTGTCAAACTCACTCAAACTCCTTACGCTTGCCCATTTTTCCTGCTTTGAGGATAAAATGTTCACTTGCTGCCTAATATATCCCACCCACTAACAGGTGTCGTGATGAAGAGATAATCAGTGTTATTCACTTCACCTGTCAGTGCTCATAATGTTATGTCTGATCGGTGTATATGCAGTCAGGTCAAGGAGGTTAGTTTAGGGTTGTTTTGGCATCTCCATGTGGTCCTGTTCAGTATTGCAACTTTTGCAATCATATCTAACATGTAAATACGCTCTTTGCTGTTGCACTGTAATAATTTCAGCATATTTAAATTGTTCAATATATATTTAGTCCTTTCTTTTTGATTTTTCCAGATGTGGTCCTGTGGGCGTCAGTATCACACAGTGATCACAGTTCACACCTGCAGTGAAGCTCCTCCCACAACAATTCACCAATAAATACTGGGAATATTCACATCATCCTACAAGAGAAGGACAAACTCCAGGTGTAGCAGCTGAAATCTGTGTGAAGATGGAGTTTATTAAAGAGGAGATTGAAGACATGAGTGATCCAGAACCATCCAGAATAAAACATGAAGATACTGAGGAACAAATAGGTTGGTGTCCATTCTTGATTCTTCATTGTTGACTGCTGAGAATGAAACCTCTGTGTGGTGTTTTTAAAGTGCTTTAAGACAAACCATGTGCAAATTCATAAATCAACACCATTGCGGAATATTTTCTCCTTAAAAGACAGTCTCAAAAACACAGTTTGAAATCGCCCTTGTTCACTACATCACAAACATGTTGTAACCAATCCTGTCAACATGCAGGAGGGCTTTAGCGTATCGTTAACCATGCTGTGAAGCAGGGGGTCTCGAGAAGCCAGGTTATCCTGTTATATTTTTCTGTTGTTATGAAAAATCAGATACATTTAGCAATATAGCGGGTGAATTATGTGAATGATGTAAATGGTAAGAAGAAAGCCAACATATTAAATGTCATGGATGAATATTTACTGAGTAATCCACGGTTTTGTAGAGAGGGTCAAAATGACAATTTAGAGCCAAATTTCTGGGGTGTAAAAATGACTTTAAAAAGATAGCAGCATCATTATTTTAGTTTTACACAGAGATTGGTAGGTCTATTAGTAAAATCTGTAACTCAAGGAGTTTAAAAGATCTCTTAATATCCTTTTAGTTTCTGGTTCTTAATCAACACTTATTTTGATATCTTCATTTTAAAGGCTCTATATGGTTCAATCCCAGAGATATGGAGATCTTAATGCGGATCCATGAGTAAACTGGTAAATTTTCAACATTTTGAGTGGTCAAAAACCAAATGTGGGTCACTTTTCAAACAGCTGTCTGAAGAACAAATAATACTGAAACTAGAAATGTATCTCGTTTCCCTCTATCAAAAGAATTGCATACAAAATCATCTCTGAGTGCCAAAAAATATTTTTTCTGAAGTTTACATCTTTACATCTTCAATTTTAATAATATGGTTAAATCCCAGAGATATTAGGATGTCAGTGTAGTAACATGTAATTACTATACTTCGTATTTGAACACTTGGTAGTTTCAGAAGCTGTTAAAATGAATAAAATCCTTTCTTCTAAATATCCCTGAAACTGATTCAAATATAGATTCTTTTAAATACACCGTTGAGAGGAAGTTAATGTGCCTCAGCTTGACAATTTCAGTGGAGAGGTATGTTGTATGCAATTGTTTTGATAGGGGGAAACCAGATAAATTTCTAGTTTCAACATTATTTAATCTTTAGACATTCCCCTTTAAATGCAATAAGTATCAGCAGTGTGCAAATGAACCACATTTGGTTTCAACCCTTGAAAATGGGTAAAATTCAACAAATTGATCATGGAGCCGCATTAAGATCTATGGGATTGAACCATATAGAGCCTTGAAGATTTCAAAAGAAATGTGTGTTAACCAGCATCTAAATCATATTGAGATGTCTTTAATACTTCGAGTTAACAGGCACACAAACTGTATTTATGGCACTCGGATCTCTATATTCCATGCAGTTGTGTTAATAGAAAAATACAAGATACATTTCTAGTTTCAACATTATTTGTTATTCAGGTATTCGTCTTTAAAAGAAAAGTAAGAAAATGTGTACAATTTACTCATGGAGCCGCATTAAGATCTCAAGGGATTGAACCATCGAGAGCCTTTGAAATGAAGATAACAAAAGACGTGTTGATTAAGAACGAGAATCTAAAAGGATATTAAGAGATCTTTAATACTTCTTGAATTACAGGCATGCAAACTTGGGGCAAAAAAACAAGAAGTGTTTTTGCCATTTTTGAACTGTCACCATTGGCATGTAATGAAACAAAGATTGCTAAAGTCAACAGATTTAACGAATAGACCCACCAATCTCTGTGTAAAAATAAAATAATAATGCTGCCATCTTTCTGAAATAATTTTTACCTTGCTGTAATTTGGCTCCAAATCTCTGGTGAAAATTGTAATTTTGATCCCCTCTAAAAAAAATAGTGGAATATTCAATAAATATTCATCCATAGCATTTAATATTTTGACTGTCATTACCATTTATGTTTGTCTTTCTTCAGAAAAAATATTAACAAAATCAAAAATTTTAGCTGGGGAAGTTTTCCAAATTTGGTTGATTTGACATGCCTTTCTCCACTATCATTCTGAGTTTTTGAGATGGTGAACGGGAACATGATTTGTGTAACATTAGCAACATATTATTAGATATCAATTACTGTTATGTGTCTGACATAGAGAGCAACACTGAATCAGTTTCTGGTTCAAACATATATGGCTGAATTAAACGAGTATTTTGACTTGCCATCGTGTAGCGTTTACTACAGTAAAGTTGACCAACCGGATCAGGTATTCCGAGCTTGTGTGATTGAATGGAGGCGGGAGTGGGAGTGTAGAGGGTGGTAAAGGGGAGATAATAACCAATAAAACACAGACCTACAACACACAAATTATTCAGACAAATTAATATTAAAATATGACCACGGAGAGAGTTGAGAGCACCTTGATGTATTTTAAAAAATATAACCTTATGACATCAAACTCCCAAGAACGAGGGAGAAACGTGGAAGAACATTAAAAAGGTCTAATAATATTTTCATTACATGGCACTACAGTCTCTGAATAAAGAATAAAGGAATAGTTACTTTTTTTTGTCCATTCTTCTTTGAAATTTTGGTCTACATCATTTGTTGCGTTCATGATCAGACAAACTGCTGTCCTTATTTGCAAATATATATTTCAATTGAAGAAGACATGATGAAATATGTGCACATACACCATGCTGGTTCATGTTTAGAGCTCTAGTCTAGAGTATGAAATATGTCCAAAACTTGAAGCACGCTTTCTCCGGTCCCTATGTGAAATATATGATCCGCATTGCGAGCGTTGTTAAACTCATCACTGCATTCAGCGCAGAAACAGATCTCATGCGTATGTTCTTACATATTAAATATTGTTATAGGCAAACTCTAGGGGCCTGTACCATGATGTTAGTTGAACAAACTCAGGGTTATAGGATTAGTTTCGAGTTGACAAAACCAAACCACTCCAATCCGGCTTTGTTGGTGCCATGATGCTGATCATCAACTTTCTTTGTCAACTCAGGCTTTGATCCTGAGTTTGTGGAGCGCGTGCACGTGAATGCGTGACATCAGTGGCAAACAGCCAATCATATGCCTTGCAACAGAGAGAAACTGTGATTCACTTCTCGCGAGAGAGCCAGAACTCTTTTGCTGAAGGTTAAGAGTTGTATATATGGTATGTATATTAATATTCATTGAAAATAAATGCTTAATAACTGTTAAACTAAAATTGCTTGAAGAGTTCATTTGCAAAAACAGTTAACTCCATTTTTATTAATTCTCACAAATCATGTTTTTTTTTTTTTATTGTGCATTCCAAGTAATATCAATCAAACTGCAGTTGGGTTGATTTGATTAAGTAATAATAATTCTAAAAAATACAGGTAAATTAAAAAATTAAAGTTCATTGAAAGTATGTTTTTTTTATATATATATTAAAAGTTTGTTTTTTAGCAAAAGCAGATAA
Organism: Elopichthys bambusa; assembly: GCA_037101425.1. Classification (NCBI taxonomy): domain Eukaryota; kingdom Metazoa; phylum Chordata; class Actinopteri; order Cypriniformes; family Xenocyprididae; genus Elopichthys; species Elopichthys bambusa. The sequence goes on along the minus strand of CM074444.1, from coordinate 29,127,279 downwards.
CTCCACATTTCATGTTTCAGAGTCAAACAAAACCCAAGTAATTGCATTTAAAACGCACTTAAACACACATATACACACACACACTAACAGATTGGCGCACACACACACGCAAAAGGATAACCCAGGTTTCAGCATGTAAGTCGTCTATGGTGTACAAGGACTTATAGGAGTCGAAATTATAAATCCTCGATCACTTTTAGTCAGCTTTGACAAAACTTCCCTCAGCTAGCGCATCTTTTTGAAGTGACTAGAAGCCTTGTCACCTGACCTGAATACTGTGCGCTGATTCGTTAAAACGGACTTATCAGTTTCTGTACACAAACAACAAGGGTGCTTGTCGGTTTTTGCTGTAAAACGTGAACTTGCGATGCCTGACAGTAGACAATACCGGCTTTTCTGACAAAACGGATTTAGGGTACAGAACGTGCTATATGTGGAGAATTTTTATCGGTTTTTGCAAATGAACTTTTCAATTATACATCTTAAATATTTTTTACTTTATAGTGACCTTTTACTTGGAGAAAGAGAAACTGGGGGAGTGACTTTATCGCGTTGGACGTGTCAGTGTCACTTTGCTCACATCTGATTGCTCCAGTTTCGGTCTGAGATCTTTTACCCAGAACATAACCTGCCCCAGAGCAGGATAGCCATGAAGCATAAGTTACTATGGTGATGAACAAAAACCAATTTATTTTAATGATACCTAAAACCCAGGACTGCCGCAAACTAATCTGAAATTTACCTGGCTAGCCAGCTAATCCGGCTTCATGGTACAGGCCCGAGCTCTGACCACATCGTGGGGACAATACAAACAACACATGTTACTGAGGAAACATGTGTGTCCTGAGTGTGAGTGTGAGTGTGTCCGAACACAGCACAGGTAAACGAACAGCGCTGAAACGGTCTTTCACGACATTTGAGCTCTCCGCTGTAATGCGATCTCATGCATAATACAGCACAGTGATTTGATTCAACGAGTTCATTCTCATGAATAAATGTGGAGAAAATCTCAGAAACTGCTGACATAAATTTGTACTGTCCAGCCATGGCAGCCAATCAGTACTCCGAATGAACGCATATACCTCACATTTTTTGTGACGCTGGTTCAGCTTTGCTTTTTAAACTGGAAGAATGGCATAGTTCAGAAACTAATTTTTCACTTAATAATAAATGTTGTTTTCAGTGATGTGCAACCTTTACATATCTGTTAACATTTAAAATAATGTGTTTTAGGGTTTAATGACCGTGATTTGGTGGCTGTGAAATAATGAGCAAAATAGAGACGATAAATTAAACGTAAAATGCTTCTAAATGATCCTGAATAGCTGTTGTCATCCACATTTAAATGGAATAACAAGAAAATATGGAACTAACACATCAACATCTGATATTTGATACTCTGTTGCTTTCTTCTGTTAGATCGGAGTTCACTTGAACTTATTTTGACCACATAATATTTTCATTTTAGACTGGATGGAGATGAAACCGCAAAAACATGAACTGAATGAAGCAGAGGAGGAAAAGCAGAGCATCAAAACTCAAAGAACAAAAGCTAGTAAGCTGCACACCTGCTCTCAGTGTGGAAAGAGTTTCAGACAAAAAGGAAACCTTAAGAGACACATAAGAATTCACACTGGAGAGAAACCGTATACATGCACTCAGTGTGGAAAGAGTTTTTTTGAAGCATCAAGTCTCAGTAATCATCTACGCATTCACTCTGAAGAAAAACAGTGTGATCAGTGTGGTAAAGATTTTCATTCATTATCACATCTAAAACAACACCTAAAAGCTCATTCAGATGAGAGGCTTCGCTTGTGTTCTCTCTGTGGAAAGAGTTTTTCAAGGCTTTATACTTTTAAACTGCACCAGAAAATACATAATGAAGTGAAAGATCATGTGTGTTGTGACTGTGGGAAGAGCTTTACTAGAGCTGACTGTCTGAAACTGCACCAAAGAATTCATACTGGAGAAAAACCTTACAAGTGCTCATATTGTGACAAGAGTTTCGCTCGTTCTAAGAGCCTGAAATCACATGAGCGAGTTCATACTGGAGAGAAGCCGTACTGCTGTACTCAGTGTGGAAAGAGTTTTACTCATACATCAGCTCTCAGAATTCATCTACGCATTCACTCTGGAGAAAAGCCATTTAACTGTGATCAGTGTGATAAACAGTTTATTTCATCATCACATTTGAAAAAACACCTAAACATTCATTTAGATGAGAGGCCTTATGTGTGTTCTCTCTGTGGAAAGGGTTTTTCATGGCTGAACAATTTTCAACAGCACCAGAAATCACATAATGAAGTGAAAGATCATGTGTGTTGTGACTGTGGGAAGAGATTTAACAGAGCTGGCAATCTGAAACAGCACCAAAGAATTCATACTGGAGAAAAACCTTACAAGTGCTCATATTGTGACAAGAGTTTCAATCATTCTGGATCCCTGAAATCACATGAGCGAATTCATACTGGAGAGAAGCCGTACCGCTGTACTTAGTGCACTCGTGTGAAAATATGTGCGCAAGTGAGCAGCATTTATTTTCATGTTAAATACAATCAAGTAAATAGTGTGAGGTAACATTTGGAGTTTGTCCTAAAAGCACAATATCTTTTTGCCATATTGGTTAAAAAACAAAAAAAAAATGCTTGGGAAACCTTTTAAGACTTAAAAGTTAAAGCTTCACCAGTCCACAACTCTATGAAGTCATTGTTGTGGTTTATTTCCGTTAGGATGGATTGTGTGTAAATAGGTCTTTCTTGAATTAGATAAATTCATGTCATTTTCTTATTTACTAAGTGTGCTAACTGTCTTCTGATAATACTTGTAATTTTTGAGAAATAAAACAAATAAAACATCTTGTCTTGTACGTGTTTGTGTTCGTTTCGTTAACTTTTTATCCCCCCCCCCCTTTTTTTTTCTTCTTCTTTTTACGTGAGTGATGCGTGTTGAAATAGTTACAAGGAATTGAAAGGAAATATGAAATTGTGGGATTACAAAATTAATAACATGTTTAAGATGATCTGATCCTACATCCTGACATAACATCACATGACAAACTGAGTCACCCAAAAATGAGTCCTGTCATCAATTACTCACCCTCATGTCGTTCCAAACCCGTAAGACCTTCATTCATCTTCGGAACACAAATGAAGATCTTTTTGATGAAATCTGAAAGCTTTCTGTCCCTCCATAGAATGAGACTTGATGACTGCAGCGACCAAACATCACGTTCTTAATAAACAGTCCTGTTGAAGATAACCTCCGAGTCTCCGAATGCCTGTTGCATAAAGCTAGTTGAACAAACTTTGAGTTTCAGAGTAGGTTTAGAGTTGACAAATCCAACCCGGTTTAGATCCGGTTGAACGGTCTCGCAACGCTCTGTATAAACGTTCTCTGTCAACTTAGTTTTAATCCAGAGTTTGGGCTTGGTTCACCCCAAAATGAAAGTTCTGCCCTCAGATTCATTCAGATGAGAGGCCTTATGTGTGTTCTTTCTGTGGAAAGTTTTTCATGGCTGCATCAATTTAAGGGGTTAGTTCACCCCAAAATGTAAATTTTGTCATTAATTACTCATCCTCGTGTCGTTCCACAACCATAAGACCTTTGTTCATCTTTGGTACACAAATGATTTTTAATGAAATCTGGGCGCTTTCTTGTCTCTCAATAAAGATCCAATGCAACTACCACTTTCAAGGTCCAGAAAGGTAGTAAAGACATCATAAAAGTACTCCAGTGGTTTAACCAGAGCTTTGTTTGTGCAAAAACAGAACATAATTTACCACTTTATTTACAAAAATATTGATCTGCAACGCGCTTTCATGCAAACATGATGCATGTTGTGTTCACGTGAGAGCTGACGTTGCGCAAATTAAGTTTTTAAGTAAATTATGTTTTCTTTTGCACAAACAAAGCTCTCCTATAGCTTCATAAAATTGAGGTTAAACCTCTGGAGTCACATGGAATATTTTAATATCTTTCCTACATTTCTGGACCTTGAAAGTGGTAGTTGCATTGGATCTCTATAAAGGGACTGAAACCTCTAGGATTTCGTTAAAAATATTAAATTAGAACAACGTTTTCAAATATGTCTGGATTAACGTAGATTTAGCTAGATGCTACTAATTTGTAACCATCAAAATGTTCTATATTTGAACTAAATTAAAGGCACCATACGTGTTTGCTGTTAAAGTTACTGAATTGATGCTGGATTACTTTATCTTTTTTAACAATATTTTTCCAGATGTGGTCCTGTGGGCATCAGTATCACACAGTGATCACAGTTCACACTTGCACTGAAGCTCCTCCCACAACAATTCACCAATAAATACTGGGAATATTCACATCATCCTACAAGAGAAGGACAAACTCCAGGTGTAGCAGCTGAAATCTGTGTGAAGATGGAGTTTATTAAAGAGGAGATTGAAGACATGAGTGATCCAGAACCATCCAGAATAAAACATGAAGAAACTGAGGAACAAATAGGTTGGTGTCCATTCTTTATTCTTCATTGTCGACAGTTAAGAAACATTTAGGTAACAAAGCTTCAGTTCAACAGACTGTGAGATAAATGATTCGGAAAATGCATCTAAATGTTCATAATCTAGAATAGCTTTTGTTGTCCACATTTTAAATGGATTAACAAGAAAGTGACAACTAAACTTTGTCACATCAAAGATCTTATACTTGATCCTCTGTTGCTTTCTTCTGTTAATTCAGAGTTCACTTGAACTTATTTTAACCACATAATATTTTCATTTCAGGCTGGATGGAGATGAAACCACAAAAACATGAACTGAATGAAGCAGAGGAGGAAAAGCAGAGCATCAAAACTCAAAGAACAAAAGCTAAAAAGCCATACACCTGCTCTCAGTGTGGAAAGAGTTTCAGACAAAAAGGAAACCTTAAGATACACATGAGAATTCACACTGGAGAGAAACCGTTTACATGCACTCAGTGTGGAAAGAGTTTTTCTCAAGCGTCAGGTCTCAGGAATCATCTGCAGGTTCACTCTGGAGAAAAACCATTTAACTGTGATCAGTGTGGTAAAAATTTTAATTCATTATCAAATCTAAAACAACACCTGAAAGTTCATTCAGGTGAGAAGCCTTATGTGTGTTCTCTCTGTGGAAAGAGTTTTTTATGGCTGCGTCATTTTAAACTGCACCAGAAGACACACAATGAAGTGAGAGATCATGTGTGTTGTGACTGTGGGAAGAGCTTTACTACCCCTGCCCATTTGAAAAATCACCAAAGAATTCATACTGGAGAAAAACCTTACAAGTGCTCATATTGTGACAAGAGTTTTGCTCGTTCTGAAAGCCTGACAGTACATGAGCGACTTCATACTGGAGAAAAGCCGTACCACTGTACTCAGTGTGAGAAGAGTTTCAAATGTACTAGAGCTCTCAGTTATCATCTGCTCCGTCATTCTGGAGAAAAGCCATTTAACTGTGATCAGTGTGGTAAAAAGTTTATTTCATCATCACATTTAAAACAACACCTGAAAGTTCATTCAGATAAGAAGCCTTATGTGTGTTCTCTCTGTGAAAGGAGTTTTTCATGGCTAAAAAGTTTTAAACAGCACCAGAAAATACATAATGAAGTGAAAGATCAAAGAATTAATTCTGGAGAAAAACCTCACACATTCTCACATCATGTATGTTGTGATTGTAGGAAGAGCTTTACTAGAGCTGACTATCTGAAACAGCATCAAAGAATTCATACTGGAGAAAAACCTTACAAGTGCTCATATTGTGACAAGAGTTTCACTCAGTCTGCACACCTGAAATCACACGAGCGACTTCATACTGGAGAGAAGCCGTACCACTGTACTCTGTGTGGAGAGAGTTTTAAACATTTATCAAGCCTTCACAGTCATATGAAACTATGTTGCAAGTGAGCAACATTTGTTAGAAAGCTTGGAAAACTACAAATACTTACAAATTGAAGCTTCACCAGTCATCCACTCTATAAAGTATAAAGTCATTGTTGTAGTTTATTTCTGTCAGGATGGATTGTGTGTAAATAGGTCTTTCTTGAATTAGATATATTCATGTCAATTTCTTACTTACTAAGTGTACTAAATTGTCTTCATGCAATTATGAGAAATAAAACAAATTTTGACTGCTCTATTTAAGGAACGCAGAGAATGAGTTATTTAGTTTTAAATACTCATTAGGTGAGAAAATAACCTCTGTATAGTTACACTATCCCATTTGACCTTATGTCCAAATCACCCTTAATTCACCCTACATAGTGATCTGTGTCTGAGTATATAAAGAAAGCAGACTATTGTCTATATAATACTGTTTTGTTGCATGCATTTGTCAACCAATGCAATGACTAGTTATTATGGCAACTCTAACCAAGTTCACTTTCTTCTTTTTATTCGATTTTAAAGGCCTCTAAAGTTGAATAAGGTCATATATCTCCAAAATGGTTTCATATGAGGTGTGCATATAGTATGGGGAATCCTCTATAAGAACTGGCCATTATTTTTTCTGCTTATTGGAAACAGACTATTTATAGGCCTCTGAAGTAATATAATGTGACATATCTCCAAAACGCTGCAGTGAAATGATTTCATACAAGGTACGCATATAGTATGGGATGTCCCCTATAAGAACTAGCCATTGTTTTTTCTACTTATTAGAAATGAGTTCTTAGTAGGTGTATAAAGTGGAATAATGTCACATCTCCAAAAGGCTGCAGTGAAATGGTTTCATATAAGGTAAGCTATGCATATCGTATGGAACACTGAATGCAAGAATAACTGAGTCAGTAATGCATACAGTATGTAGTAAGAATAACAAATGCATTTAAAGGGTTTAGTTCACCCAAAAATGAAAATTCTGTCATTAATTACTCACCCTCATGTCGTTCCACACCCATAAGACCTTTGTTCGTCTTTGGAACACAAATTAAGATAATTTTGATGATATCCGAGAGCTCTCTGACTCTGACTGTCAAGGTCCGGAAAGGTAATAAAGACATTGTTAAAATAGTCCATGTGACTACAGTGGTTCAACCTTAATTTTATGAAAGGATGAGAATACTTTTTGTGTGCAAAACAAAATAAAAATAGACTTTATTCAACAGGCTCTTCTCTTCCATGTCAGTCTCCTACGCAGTAAACACAGTGCAGCGCTTCCGTGTACTACCTCAGAACGCCGACTCATCGACACAAGGGAATCAGTGTGATGCTAACTGCCAATTGGTCTACAAAGTTATGTCATACCTGCACCACTCAATGGATAAGTAGGCTACATAATAAAATTCATAAATATTACCATTTTAAAATATGTTAAAAATATATACTTGAGTGACTGAAACAATCTTTGTCATAGAATACACTTGTTTATTCACATTGTGTTGACAGTTTGAACGATCTTGTTTTTATTCATTTATTTTCAAGATCTGAGGTGAAGAGCCGTTAGAGCCAAAAGAAACCTCAAAATATGTTTGTTTGTTTTTTGGAGAAAAAAGGGATAGAAATGATAAGGTAAGCACCCTTTTCCTTGAAGATATTATGTGGGTGTCTCCTGTAGTTTTTTTAATAATTTATTTGAAAATTTAAATTGGAAAAAGATTAGGTCCATGTAACAAAAATATATTCTTACTAATAAAGTAAAATAAGTATTTCTCAAATTATTAACACATTTTATCCTGTCAAACATATCATGAAGAAATGTAAAACTGATATTAATACAAGATGTTCATTATGTCAGTTTCACGCTATAGAAAATGTCATGCTTTGTCATAAATGTATTTTCTTTGCAAATTTTATATTCACAAAATGCAAGTTCACCAACAACAAACCAGTTTTTTTCTCCTTTTCCTTTTCCTCTTTTCTTATTTATTAGCTAATTATTGTTATTTTTAACAATAAAAATATTGTTATTAATATATAATATAATAATATATATATTGTTGCATTGTTGTTAAATTTTGTCTTTTATAAAGTTTTAGTTTTTGCATCAATAAAAAAAAAAAAAAAACTGGCACTATCTTCAAGTCTTCAAGTCCAACACACCTGAGGCATTGAATGAAAAGTGAACGATTCGAGATATCTCATAACGTTTTGAGTAGTCTAAATAGTATTTAAGACAGACATTTCTAATTCAGTTTCGACTAGTCAAAATTATATTTTCTAATACCTGCTCTGCTCCTAGTCGAATCTGCTGTTGTGTGACGTGAGAATGAATTTACTCAGCTCCTCCCCCACACCAGAGCCTCTCCCCTACGAGTCTTGTTGAAAATGCTTTGTGCTAACTGCTAACAACTGTAGTCTGCTTTGTTTTCACGGACAGAAAAGCTACTCGATGTTCTTAAGGAATTATTAAATAACATTTGGATGGATTCATATGTGGTAAAAGCTCTCCAGCATGTCAGGTATGTATCGCTGTGATTTTATTTGAATCATGTTGCAAAACGGACCAACTGGAGTGTTTGTTCAATAACGACAGAAAATTCGCAAACTTGTCTGATTTAATTTAATATACATTTTGAAAGGAAAGAGTGAAGAACAATGGAATTATACACCAAAAACGTGAACAACATTATTCTGTTTCAAGATAGAGAATTGGACAAAACCCTTCATGAGTTCTCTTTGCATACCTTGTCATTTTAACATTCAGGACCGCTATTATAGAATGCTTACACATCATGGCGGATGACAACTGTTTCCAGGGTATGATTGGTTAATAAAATATTTAGGGTGTGGCTTAGCATAGCTGTATTTGCATACGTTACAGATATCTTAAGTAATTCTGACTAATGTTAACTCCAGATATCTATTTTGAACATTTTCCCAGCCACAAAGCTAAATGCAGATCCAAAAAAAAAAAATAATAGTCATAAATCAGCCTGATATATCCATAATTACCTTTTTAATAATTGTCTTATAACAATAAATGATAATAGTGCAAACAACATTAAAGACAAACAAAACGTCTAACTGCCAATTAGTGAATTAATAGTTATTGTAATGTCTGAGATCTTATGTAAATTGGCATAATCACTTTCTGGTGTGTGTTTTTAGTGCGTTACCACTCAGGTTAACGTACATTATTAAAAATACTATTAAAGCCTACAAAAACTATACCTGCAAATTCTCACCTCTTTTCTGGGATTGAAATGTGCCATTCACGTGAATAGTGCAGATCTGATGAGTTTTTCTTTGAATGTATATCTCAAGGGTAATGATGTTTCTATGGCATCTTCTTTTTATCTTTCCTCAGTATGATGCCTAATAAAGTAGTGTTTATAAGCGCAGCACTGCTTGTGTTCAGCAGTAACTGCTTTTCCGTAAGCGCCACCTTCTGTCAGAGAGTGAACAGCCTGTCTGCTGTTTTTGTTCATAACATTACATATATAACAATTTATTAGGCTGGTGTATCATTTTATCAGACTTTTTATTTAGTCAAAAGTTGTTTAAATAAAACGTTTCCATTCACCTATTTTTATGGGCATTTTGAGATATGCATAAAACAAAACTGATGCGCATAAATTAAAAAATGCACACAAAAAACTTGCGCACTTGTTTGAGTCGGATACGTTTTTTTTTTTTTTTTATCCAATAAGAAAATGTGCATAGACTACAATGGAAACACTTTTAATGAGTAAATTCCTTGATGTGCATCAGAAAAAGCATGTGACTTTGTGTGATGGGATGGCATAACTGGACTATCCAGTGACCAATCTTTTTGCACAGCATCTGAAGTGCTGTTTTAGTTGTTCTGTAATCTCTTAGCAAAGTCTGTCGTCAAAGTGGTTTGAATTACCTTCCCATGTTCCTCCGAAATGCGTTTATAGTTTATCTCATATGCGTATCTCATGTGTTTATCTCAGCGTGTATTGTATTTCGTCTACATGCTCTGAGATGCAAGTAATTTATTATATATGAAAATTATTATATACAGTGGCTCCTACTTTTCTTAGTGACTCGCTGTTTTATCCTCAAATGTTTTATGCGATGTTTCCATTTTGCACACAAGTAGGGTTGGGCAGATGCTATTGTCCATCGCCGATGCTGACAGACATCACGATGTTGATCCGGCATCATGATTCACCCTAAACCACTGATATTCAAATGGCGAACCGCGGCATGTTTCCATCCAGACCGCGAGACAGAACGGTAGCACCATTTTACTGTTTCTAGTTGAAGTGAGCAGCTTGTCAAAATGGTGTTCACCGCTCTCATGTCCGAGTACTCGTGCACACATTGCAAACTGTGGGCATACACACTCGGAGCAGTGGGCAGCCTTTTTGCTGTTGCGCCTGTGGAGCGATTGGGGGTTAGGTGCCTTGCTAAAGGGCAAGGCAAGGCAAAGCACATTTCATGGAGAATCAAAAGAATCATTTTGGAGTATCAAAATCGATCAAACAAATTGTATATACATAAAATGGAACACCAACATATAAAAAAAAATATATATATATACACACAGCATCACTCAAAAGCTAAAGAGTATAAATAAGTCTTAGTTTTAAAAACATCCAGTGATGGAGAGGCCCTGATACACAAAGGTAGACTGTTCCAGAGCTTTGGGGCGGCTACAGAGAAAGCACGATCACCTTTTGATTTGCAACGAGAGCGAGGGACAGATAAAAGTAACTGATCACAAGATCTTAATGACCTAACAGCTGTGTATGGTTTCATGAGATTAGAAATATAATCTGGGGCCAAGTTGTGCAATGCTTTGTATGCAAAAAGAAGGATCTTAAAGTCAACTCTAAATTTTATGGGGAGCCAATGCAATGAAGCAAGGACAAGGGGGGATATGGTCCCTCTTTCTAGTTCCTGTCAGCAATCTGGCTGCCGAGTTTTGAACCATCTGTAACCGAGACAGTGTAGACTGAGGTAGGCCAACATAAAGAGAGTTGCAATAGTCCAATCGAGAAGAAATTAGTGCATGGATCACAATTTCAAGGTCTTTTCTAGAAAGAAACTGTTTCACTTTTGCTATAGATCTAAGTTGAAAAAAGCTACTTTTTACAACTGCATTTATGTGCTTGTCAAATTGGAAAAGAGGGTCAAAATAGACACCAAGATTTTTTGCATGATTGTGCAGGTTGTTACTTAAAGAACCTAACTGTGTTTTAATAGAGTTGTTGGTAGCAGCAGGACCCAGTGGAAGCACTTTGGTTTTATTTTCATTCAGTTGTAGTGCGTTATTTGTCATCCAGGACTTGACTTCATTGTTATTTCCTTGTTTGATTGGAAGATGTAGTTCGAGGTTGTCAGCGTAACAGTGATCATTTATGTTATATTTCTGGAATATTGAGCTTAAAGGGAGCATGTAGAGGGAGAATAAAAGAGGGCCAAAAATGGATCCCTGTGGAACACCGCAATGGATCCGTGGGTGAGGTGAATGACCTGATATTTACAGAGAAAGTTCTACCCTTTAAGTATGAGGTGAACCACTGTAAAGCTAGGCCCTGGACTCCAAAAACACACTGAAGACGTTTCAAAAGAATGTCGTGATCAATGGTGTCAAATGCGGCACTCAAATCTAAAAGAATCAGGATAGCAGAAGACCCAGAATCGATAGACAGCAAAATGTCATTCGTGACCTTCAGCAATGCTGATTCAGTGCTATGCAACGCTCTAAAACCAGACTGAAATGGGTCTAAAACATTAAAAGTATCCAGGTACGAAGTAAACTGTAAAAGTGCAACTTTTTCCAAAACCTTTGAAATGAAACAAAGTGTGGAGATAGGCCTGTAGTTGTTATGCACGGTAGGGTCAAGATGAGGTCCTTTCAATAGAGGCTGTACGATAGCATGTTTAAAACTTTCTGGAAATACCCCGTTCATTAAGGAGCTGTTTATTACAGCTAAGAGGGTGGGGCTGATTGTATCTGTAACCTCTCTAAACAGATGACCAAGCAAAACATCTGATTGACAGAATGTAAGTTTCATCTGAGAAATTATTTTGAGTAATTGAGATGAAGAGACTCAGCACTTTCAACCAGACAGCAAGATTTAAAATGCATTAAAACAGTCAGAAATATAAAGAATGATGCATGAAAGATTGATATAAAATGCATTACAAATGAAATAAAAACAAGAAAAAGAATAAAAAGATGATACATAGTGCTCAGTCAGTAAATGCATAGCTAAACAGATATGTTTTGAGTCTGGATTTGAATGTGACTACTGTTAAAGCACATCTGAAGGTATGCCTTCACTTCGAGAACTTCATCTTCGTTTACAAATGCAATGACTTCAGTTTTGTCTCTGTTTAACTGAAGGAAGTTTTGGCACATCCAATTTTTAATTTCATCAATGAATTGGCACAGGGAGTCAATGGGGCTGTAGTTGTTGATAGGGCAAGGTAAATCTGGGTGTCATCTGCATAGCTGTGAAATGCAATTTGGTTCTTTCTCCTTATTTGGCTCAGTGGCAGCATATATAGGTTGAACAGGAACGGTGCAAGTATTGAGCCTTGAGGGACTCCGCATGTCATGGATGTCCACTCAGACTTATGGATATCGATACTCACATAATAATCTCTCTCTTCTAAGTATGACCTGAACCATTTAAGGACCATTTTAGAAAGCCGGACCCAGTTTTTATACTTCTTGAAAGGCTGGATCGACAGTGTCAAACTCTGCACTGAGGTCGAGTAGTGCCAGCACTGATATTTTACCTGTATCGGTGTTTAGGTGAATATCATTTATTATCTTTATGAGTGCTGTCTCTCTGCTGTGATGCGGTCGGAAACCAGATTGAAAGTTCCATTCAGGCTTAAGAATTTGTTCAGCTGATTGAAAACAACTTTTTCAATGATCTTTCCTATAAAAGGAAGATTTGAGATTGGTCTGTAGTTCCTCAACATGGTGGTATCCAGATTGCTATTTTTCAGTAGGGGCTTAACAAATGCAGTTTTCAGGGAGTTTGGAAAAGTCCCAGAAAGAAGTGAGGCATTTACCACTTCTAGGAGATCTGCTTTTAAACAGTTAAACACACGTTTGAAAAAAGATGTGGGAAGGGCACATCACAAATGTTACCATTAATTGCTTCGAAATAGGACATAATAGCTGCTTTCTGAGGTTGTGATCTGATCTGTTTTACCCCAATGCAGCTCAAGGATGTGCTGATCGCCTTTCTGATATTATTGATTTTCTCAGAGAAGAAGGAAGCAAATTCCCAGCATTTGCTGTCTGAGAGCATTTTACTGGGAATCTGACTTGGGGGGTTTGTTAGTGTCTCTACAGTAACGAAAATAGTGCGGGTGTTGTTTAAGTTGCTGTTTATAATATTTGAGAAGAAGGTCTGTCTAGCTTTGCCTAGTTCCACATTGAAAGCATAAAGGCTATCTTTATAGATTTTATAGTGGATTTGAAGTTTTGTCTTTTGCCACATGCGCTCCGCTTTTCTGCATTGTCTTTTCATATTTTGCACTGCTGTTGAGTTTAGGGCTGTGACAATGGCAATTTTTTATTACCGCGGTTGGAAATCACCAACAATAGTTGATTGGTTTTATATCAGAGGTTATAAAAAATTCGTCATAATCAATTTCAGTTAATGCGACCTCTGAGAGATATATACGTCACACTACCGCCGGTGACATTCCACCACCACGGTTATCATGCCGACTGTCACAGCCCTAGTTGAGTTTTTCCAAGGCACTTTTTGTCTGCCACTCTTCTTCCTGACTTGCACAGGAGCAATGACATCAGTAACATTCTTGACTTCTGAGTTAAAAGAATCAAGGAGAAAATCAACAGAGTCTGCAGATATGCTTAGTGTTAAAGATATAGCCTTCATAAACAGCACACTAGTGTTCTCATTTAATCATAACTTTTTGACAGAGATAGAGCTAGCTTCAACAGTGGGAGAGATCAATAGATCAAAGAAAATACACAAATGATCAGGTAGCGCTACATCCTTAATAACAATGGATGAAATATTTAGACCCTTACTGATAAGTAAATCTAGAGTGTGTCCACGATTGTGTGTGGGTCCATGTACATGCTGAGTCTTGAAAAGTATTCAAAACAGTTATGATTTCTTTTGCCATATTAAATTCTGCATTATCTATGTGGATATTAGAGTCCCCAGTAATAGCAAAACAGTCAAAATCTCAAGAAATTGTTCTGTAAAGTCCTTAACCAAGGCTGGAGAGTATTTTGGAGGCCTGTAATAATGATAAGTAGAATGCGTGGAGCACCTTTTAGAACAATACCCAGATATTCGAAAGACAAGTAATCACCAAATGACACTTGCTTGCATTCTTTACATCTTTAAATAGAGCAGCTACTCCTCCACCTCTCCTAACAGCTCTGCAGACACTCATAAAAGTAAAGTTAGGAGGGGCTGTTTCATTGAGAATTGTTGCACTGCAGCTGTCTTCTAGCCACGTTTCATTTAGAAGCATAAAATCTAGGTTGTTTGTGGTTATTAAGTGGTTGACTAGAAGTGTTTTATTTTTAAGTGAGCGGGCTAACTTAACAGTCTTACTTTCTGTCTCCACAGTAATCTTAGTTTGACGTGTAATAGGCAGCAGATTAGATGGGTTTGCCAAATGGCTTGAGAAGGCCTTTCTATCGTAGTAAAACAGAAATAGAAAAAGAAACGGGCACACTGTGTTCCTGCTTGTTCTGTAAACATTTGAAAAAGTTCACCTCGGTCATTTCCTGCTGGTATTGAGAATTGAACTCACAATCTTCGGGCTACCAGTTTGATTCTCTGACCATTAGGCCATGATTGCCTATTAACTAAATTAAAGGCACCATATGTGTTTGCTGTTAAAGTAATCCAGTATAAATTCAGTAAATTTTTTTTTTTTCCCAGATGTGGTCCTGTGGGTGTCAGTATCACATAGTGATCACAGTTCACACCTGCAGTGAAGCTCCTCCTACAACAATTCACCAATAAATACTGGGGATATTCACATCATCCTACAAGAGAAGGACAAACTCCAGGTGTAGCAGCTGAAATCTGTGTGACTGTTAAAGATGGAGTTTATTAAAGTGGAGATTGAAGACATGAGTGATCCAGAACCATCCAGAATAAAACATGAAGAAACTGAGGAACAAATAGGTTGGTGTCCATTCTTGATTCTTCATTGTTGACTGATGAGAAACATTAAGGTAAAACAGCTTCAGTTCAATTGATTTAGTGGCTGTGAAATAATCAGCAAAATAGAGATAGTGAAAATACATCTAAATGATCATAATCTTGAATAGCTTTTGTCATCCACATTTTAAATGGATTAACAAGATAATGAACACATCTGATACTTGATACTCTGTTGCTTTCATCTGTTAAATCAGAGTTAATTTGAACTTATTTCAACCACATAATATTTTCTTTTTAGACTGGATGGAGATGAAACCACAAAAACATGAACTGAATGAAGCAGAGGAGGAAAAGCATAGCATCGAAATTCAAAGAACAAAAGATAATAAGCCGTACACCTGCCCTCAGTGTGGAAAGAGTTTCAGACAAAAAGGAAACCTTAAGACACACATAAGAGTTCATACTGGAGAGAAACCGTATACATGCACTCAGTGTGGAAAGAGTTTTGCTGGTGAATCAGGTCTCCGATATCATCTACGCATTCACTCTGGAGAAAAACCATTTAACTGTGATCAGTGTGGTAAAAATTTTAATTCGTCATCAAATCTAAAACAACACCTGAATGTTCATTCAGATGAGAGGCCTTATGTGTGTTTCTTCTGTGCAAAGAGTTTTTCACGGATGCGTCATTTTAAACTGCACCAAAAAACACATAATGAAGTGAGAGATCATGTGTGCTTTGAGTGTGGGGAGAGCTTTACTACATCTGCCCATTTAAAAAATCACCAAAGAATTCATTCTGCAGAAAGACATTACAAGTGCTCATATTGTGACAAGAGTTTCACTCGTTCTGAAAACATGAAATCACATGAGCGAGTTCATACTGGAGAGAAGCCGTACTACTGTACTCGGTGTGGGAAAAGTTTCAAATGTAAAACTGATCTCAAGTATCATCTGCACCGTCACGCTGGAGAAAAGCCATTTAACTGTGATCAGTGTGGTAAAGAGTTCATTTCATCATCACATCTAAAACAACACCTGAAAGTTCATTCAGATGAGAGGCCTTATGTGTGTTCTCTCTGTGGAAAGAGTTTTTCAAGGATGAACAGTTTTAAACAGCACCTGAAAATACATGATGAAGTAAGAGATCATGTGTGTTTGGACTGTGGAAAGAGCTTTATTAGAGCTGACAATCTGAAACAGCATCAAAGAATTCATACTGGAGAAAAACCTTACAAGTGCTCATCTTGTGACAAGAGTTTCACTCAGTCTGCACACCTGAAATCACATGAGCGACTTCATACTGGAGAGAAGCCGTACTACTGTACTGAGTGTGGAAAGAGTTTCAAACATTTATCAAGCCTTCACACTCATATGAAAATATGTTGCAAGTGAGAAACATTTGTTTATATGTCAAATACAAGTAAATAGTGTAAGATAAAATATGGAGTTTGTCCTAAAAGCATAATATCATTTAGTTCAGGGTTCCTCAAATCCGGTCCTGAAGGGCCACTGCTCGCAAAATCTCTCGAGACTTCAGAATAAACATGACGGACGATATGCAGGAAGAAAATGCGTTGATAGTGTTTGGAATTATTTTGGTATGTTTTACAAGACACTTTGTATCAAGCTGATCCTCCATCTCTGCTGTCCATTTAACTTTGTGTTGCACCATGACTGCGTTTGTTATGCTTCTGTCAGCTCGCTTTCTGATTGGATATTGTTTCGTTTCACG
The DNA here is from genome assembly GCA_037101425.1 of Elopichthys bambusa. NCBI lineage: Eukaryota > Metazoa > Chordata > Actinopteri > Cypriniformes > Xenocyprididae > Elopichthys > Elopichthys bambusa. The sequence continues at coordinate 29,110,517 of CM074444.1, read as the reverse complement.
TCATAATCTCCATAGCGTGCGCGCGTTTGTCTTTTGGGTTCCCTCAACACTTCAGGATTTCTGATTCGCGACAGATAAATTTATCTGTAGAACCATCAAGATAATCGGGACATACCTAGAAAAGGGGAGAAATCGGGCCAAAATCAGGCCGATGATCTTGTAGTGTGTACCCAGCATTAGGTGTGCTTGATCAGGGTTGGAGCTAAACTTTGCAGGGCATTGGCCCTTTAGGGCAAGATTTGAGGAAGTCTGATTTAGTTCAGTTTTTGTCAATTTGGTGAAAAGCTTGACGAACTATAAAGACTTAAAAGTTGAAGCTTCGCCAGTCAACTCTTACAATGTAAATAAAGTTGTTGTTGTGGTTTATTTCTGTCAGGATGAGTTGTGTGCTAAATAGGTATTTCTTGAATTCGATATATTCATGTCATATACTTACTTACCAAGTGTACTAAATTATCTTCTGATAATTCATGCAATTATAAGAAATAAAATAGAAACATTCTGTCTTAATTGATCTGTTTAATGAACAAAGAGAATGAGTTATATATTTTTAATCACATTAATGAGTTTAAACAGTCTGTCTTAATACTGTGATTACTATCTTTTGGATGTGCAGTATTATTGTAAAATCAACTCAAATGAACAGGTCTTGTATACATAAAGGTTGGAGTTCATGTTTATCCTTCATTGCTAAGGAAACATAAAGTACCAAAGCTTCAGTTCACCAAAGCTGTGAACAATGGTGAATGAAGAGCAAATGTTGAATGCTTTCTCCGAATGCTGTATATTTACAGAGTATTTAAATGTGATTTAATATGCCAATTTACAGAAGATCTCAGACATCACCTTGTTATTTCTGCCAGACTATTGACAAGAATGAAACAAGGCTTTCAGGGTGAACAGAAGAGTATGCGGTGTAAATAAAGTAAACTTCTGGGCTCAGACGTGGAAATGTTTGTCTATCCAGGATCAGGTAATCCATTTTACTTTTGTGTCAGTTTTTCCAAAGCAAAATTACATTGGATCAGCCTTATCCAGATACACACGTTTTAAGATGACCAAATCTGGATTACAAGTGCTCCAAACGGGCTTACATTTCACAATGTGTTGCTAGCAATGTGAATGTGGGTTCACTCACTTTAAGTGTTGTTTGAAGAGAAAGTAAGCAACATAAACATCTGGACAGAATTATCTAATGGTAACTAATGCATATGTTTATTTTCGGCCAGATAGAAGTGATGGAGCAAAGACACAAACTGAATAAAGTGGTGTAGAAATGTGACAACATGTGAAATTGGCCATTCAGTGAAATATAACTATCGGGCTGAAATTTATCTGGACCTATTCTGAGAGCCAACCAAGAATATTTTGTGCTAAGAAACTTTTATTTTCATTTCATCATACCTCTACCACCAACTTTTCTGAAAGACTTGTTTTTCCCGCTATCCCTGTAAGGCAAAGACGTTTAGTCCCTGCATTCCTAAGAACTGAAGTATTGTACTTGCCTGTTTTGGACACTATTCAATAAAGCGTTGTGTTGTTATTCACCTATCTCTCTCTTGAGTCTGATATCTCCTGACACATTTTTTGGGGGGGAAATAAGGTTGTTACAATGGCAACATTTTAGATACAAGGGAACTTTTACTATTCTCAATACCAGTTTCGATACCACAGCAAAAACTAATGTAAGTAAAAAGTTCTTAAGCTATTATTCAAGACAAGTAAACGGTAATAAAATAAGAACAAAGGAACAAATGACAAGCAATAGGACAAATAAATACAATAGAGCAAATGTACAAATTAAATAAAGAGTGTTAATTTTTTAAACAGAATTAAGAAATAATACCGACATTGAATAAAGTAATCAAATGTAAAATAAAACACTGCATAGTCTATACTGTATGAATTAAATACGCACTGATATTTATTAAAGCTACAAAAATTATTCTTCATCGCACAAACAATGAACAACTGTATTTTCATTAACTAACAAAGCGAAGTTTAGTAAATACAGTAACAAATGTATTGCTCATGGTTAGTTAATGTTAGTTAATACATTAACTAATGTTTAACTAATGAACCTTATTGTTCAAAGTGTTACAGTATCATGTTAAAGAAGACTATTTTAAAGAAGATTATTTTTGATGTAAAAGTTTAAAAAGTGAAGCCTAAAAATTATAGAAGTTTAAGTCTGTGAAAATGATTAATAAACATTGTTTTATGTAAAATATATATTTAATTAAACATGTTGAACTCAAAAACTGCTAGAAAATCAAAGCCTTAAATCTAAAGTTGTTCCAAATTTGAGGTTGAAATCTAAATAAAATTAGTTGATTATAAATAAAATTAGAAAGATACTAAACTTAAATGCATTTAAATACAAATTACATTTGATATTTTCAAAGTCTTTAAAATACAAAATATAAAAAAAACAAGCACACATCAATTGAAAATATGAGCAGAAAACATGATTTTGTGTGTGATTTGGATAACTTTGAATTCATGTTTTAGTTTTGCAATATAATTTTAAATGTTTAAAGTTTTGATTCATGCTTATTTTTTTTAGATTAATTTTTTAATTTTTGATTCACACTTAATATTCTGCAAAAATGTCAACAATTCTGTATTTTTCTGTCAATATGGGGTGCTGTGTGTACATTAATGAGGGAAAAAAATGAACTTAAATGATTTTAGCAAATGGCTGCAATATAACAAAGAGTGAAAATATAAGGGGGTCTGAATACTTTCCGTACCCACTGTATATTCATGTCATTTACTTACTTACCAAGTGTACTAAATTATCTTCTGATAATTCATGCAATTATGAGAAATAAAATAGAAACATTCTGTCTTAATTGATCTGTTTAATGAACAAAGAGAATGAGTTATATATTTTTAATCACATTAATGAGTTTAAACAGTCTGTCTTAATACTGTGATTACTATCTTTTGGATGTGCAGTATTATTGTAAAATCAACTCAAATTTTAAAATACAAAATATAAAAAAACAAGCACACGTCATTTGAAAAATATGAGCAGAAAACATGATTTTGTGTGTGATTTGGATAACTTTGAATTCATGTTTTAGTTTTGTGCGATATAATTTTAAATATGTTTAAAGTTTTGATTCATGCTTATTTTTTTTATTTTTTTTTTAGATTAATTTTTAAATTTTTGATTCACACTTAATATTTTTGATCTGCCTATTAGTGTTCCACACTCCAGTCCAATCGGTGGCGGTAATGAGCCGCAAGTTGGTTTGCCAACCGCCTTTAAACATCAATAGTAGAAAAAAAAGAAGCAGCTAACAGTAGTACACTTTTGTTGTCACACAGAGAAAATGCTACTGGATTAATTACTTAAGGAATAATTATTAAATAACATATTGATGCATTAATGTGTGGTAAAAGGTCCCCAGCATGCCAGGTATGTAGCGCTTTTTTTGTTTTGTTTTTTTAATCATGTTGCAAAACGGACCAAACCATAAAATTGACGTTGGATGTTCTACAGATAGACAGCCGCGAAAAATGTCAATGGATTCTTATTGAAAATGTATAATTGTAAAAAAAAAAAAAAAGGTACCCTATTTGAAAAGTATTATAACTTAATTGAACACACATCGCGGTATATGTTTAACCCTCTAGCAGTGAGGAGCTAGCGTATAGGCCGGGTAGGAACTAGTGTTGTCAAAAGTACCGGTACTTCGGTACTGAATTTTTGAAAATGTGACGATACTCGCATTTCTGTAGTACCGAGAATCCGGGTATATTCGGTACCCACTGATCGGGCTGTGGCAGTATTTACTTGAATATGACACGAGTGAAGCACACATTTGTTTACAAAAGAAATGTGACATCGCAGCCATGGAAACATTTTGGTTCATGCCGATTGAGAGAGGTACGTGAGTCGCGATCTGGTCACCCGATTATCAGGGAATTTAACAATATTCCATTAGTTATTCCACTGAACATGGAATCTCTGTTTATTTTCCCAAATCTTCACTCACGCAGCGGATTATAAACGTTTCTTCCTTTCGTTCGCTTTTAATTAGGCCTTATATTCGCATTCTTTACTGTGGTAAAGTAGAAAAAAACACTGTAGGACAGAAACCTTTTTGCTTGCACGTCAATTTCTATTTAACACAGTTATTAGACTTTATAAGGCGCGTCAAGTTTATTTGTATATAGCGCGTTTCACACGCTGGTGATTTTTACTTTCGCTTTCTCTAAATCAAACATAGCCTGAATGTCTTGCCCCTGCGGAGGATAAAACTCGCTTTTCAGACCTTTTACAACAAGTGTCAGTTGCTTGTAACATCAGGAGATAACATGGAGATATTATTAAAGAGAAATGGTCCTTTCCTGCTCGTGTCCCACATCCCTCTCAAAGCGCAGAGCGGCTATATGAAGCATCTTTGTGTGGAAATAAAGTCAAGTCACCTTAATTTATATAGCGCTTTTTACAATGTAGATTGTGTCAAAGCAGCTTTACAGTGATAACTGGTACATTATTTTGGCTGCACAGCAGCTCTTAAGGAATAGTGTCAATGCAGGCAGATCAAAGCACTGTTGAATATCAAATATCAATTGTCAAGTGTCCCCAACTAAGCAAGCCAAAGGCGACAGCGGCAAGGAACCCAAACTCCAACAGGTGACATCAGGTGGCAAACAGGTGTTAAAATGGAGAAAAAACCTTGGGAGAAACCAGGCTTAGTCGGGGGGCCAGTTCTCCTCTGGCAAACAGTGCTTTGTTACGACTCAGGTTGCTATCATAAGTCAGATAGGATCGCAACATTCAAAGTATTTAATTCAGTTCCATCCAGTTGAGGATTGTATTCATATGACATATTAAAAGTAATCTTAACATCGACAAAGCATAGGGAACACAAAGGCTACTCATTTTCATAAATACACGTGGTAAAATAAGATATATAATAAGATATATATCTAATAAGATATATAATAAGATATTTATAAGAACTTCCGTTGAAGTAAAAGCGAAAGTGAAACTAACCTTGAGTTATCATCCAAAGATGATATTCTCGATTAAAAAGATAGCACAAATTCAGTTATATACTCATTTCAACTGCACCACATGGACCATTTATCCGCTAGGCTCAAAGTTCTGACAGCAGCGCAAGCGAGTAGATGCGTTTACTCTCTGATTGGTCTCGGTCACTTGACCTCTAAACAGCCTTATGAAATCCAGTGGGGGTTTTTTTGAAATCCATCAATCACTTATTGATGTGTGTTTTTAATGTTTTAGGTTAAAGTACATGAGTAAAGTATAACTAGCTAAAGAAACCATACCTGCAAAACCGTCTCTCTTTTGACATTGAAATACACAAGTCATGTGATTAGTGCAGATCAGAGGAGTTTTTATTTGAATGTATATTCAAAGGGAAATGACTTTTCAGAAAAGTTTTGATTGCAACTTCTTATTACCTTTCTTCAGTATGATGCCTAATAAAGTAGTGTTTAAAAGCACAGCGCTGCTTGTGTTCAGGAGTAACCGCTGTATTTCTGCGTTTCCATAAGACACCATATGTGTTTGCTGTTAAAGTGAACCAGTATAAATTCAGTAACTTCTTTTGATTTTTTCCAGATGTGGTCCTGTGGGCGTCAGTATCACACAGTGATCAGAGTTCACACCTGCAGTGAAGCTCCTCCCACAACAATTCACCAATACATACTGGGAATATTCACATCATCCTACAAGAGAAGGACAAACTCCAGGTGTAGCAGCTGAAATCTGTGTGAAGATGGAGTTTATTAAAGAGGAGATTGAAGACATGAGTATTTCAGAGCCATCCAGAATAAAACATGAAGATACTGAGGAACAAATAGGTTGGTGTCCATTCTTGATTCTTCATTGTTGACTGCTGAGAAACATTAAGGTAACAAAGCTTCAGTTCACCAGATTTGGTGGCTGTGAAGAAATAAACAAATTAGAGATGTTAAATGCTACAGAAAATGCATCTAAATGGTCATAATCTTGAATAGCTGTTGTCATCCACATCCATAACTTATTTTAACCACATAATATTTTCATTTTAGACTGGATGGAGATGAAACCACAAAAACATGAACTGAATGAAGCAGAGGAGGAAAAGCAGACCATCACCACTCAAAGAACAAAAGCTAAAAAGCCGTACACCTGCTCTCAGTGTGGAAAGAGTTTCAGACAAAAAGGACACCTAAAGACACACATCAGAATTCACACTGGAGAGAAACCGTATACCTGCTCTCAGTGTGGAAAGAGTTTTTCACAATCATCTGGTCTCAGTAATCATCTGCTCTGTCACTCTGGAGAAAAACCTTTTAAATGTGATCAGTGTGGTAAAGATTTTATTTCTTCATCACATCTAAAACAACACCTGAAAGTTCATTCAGATGAGAAGCCTTATGTGTGTTCTTTCTGTGGAAAGAGTATTTTATGGCTGCGTCATTTTAAACTGCACCAGAAAACACATAATGAAGTGAGAGATCATGTATGTTTGGACTGTGGGAAGAGCTTTACTAGAGTTGACAATCTGAAACAGCACCAAAGAATTCATACTGGAGAAAAACCTTACAAGTGCTCATATTGTGACAAGAGTTTCTGTCGTTCTGAAAACCTGAAATCACATGAGCGAGTTCATACTGGAGAGAAGCCGTACCACTGTACTCAGTGTGGGAAGAGTTTCAAATGTAAACATGATCTCAAATATCATCTGCTCCGTCACTCTGGAGAAAAACCATTTAACTGTGATCAGTGTGGTAAAGATTTCTTTTCATCATCACACCTAAAACAACACCTAAAGGTTCATTTAGATGAGAAGCCTCATTTGTGTTCTCTCTGTGGAACAAGTTTTTCAAGTCTTTATTATTTTAAACTGCATCAGAAAACACATACTGAAGTGAGAAATCATATATGTTGTGAATGTGGGAAGAGCTTTATTAAAGCTGGCTGTCTGAAACAGCACCAAAAAATTCATACTGGAGAAAAACCTTACAAATGCTCATATTGTGAAAAAAGATTCACTCAATCTGCACACCTGAAAAAGCATGAGCGAGTTCATACTGGAGAGAAGCCGAACTAATGTACTCTGTGTGGGAAGGATTTTAAACATTTGTCAAGCCTTTACACTCATCTGAAAAAAAATGTTGCAGTTTCAATGTCAAATACATTCAAGTAAATTTGTGAGACAGAATATGGAGTTTATATCAAAAGCACAATATCAGTTTAATTTTGTGAATTTGGTGAAAAGCTTGGAAAACTAGAAAGACTTAAATGAGTTGAAGCTTCACCAGTCAACTGTAAATAAAGTCGCTGATGTAGTTTATTTCTGTCAGGAGGGATTGTGTGCTAACTAGGTGTCTTTCTTCCATTAGATATATTTGTGTCATTTATTTAGTTTCTAAATTTACTATATTGTAGTATACAGGTGCTGGTCATATAATTAGAATATCATCAAAAAGTTGATTTATTTCAGTAATTCCATTCAAAAAGTGAAACTTGTATATTATATTCATTCAATACACATAGACTGATATATTTCAAATGTTTATTTCTTTTAATTTTGATTTATAACTGACAACTAAGGAAAATCCCAAATTCAGTATCTCAGAAAATTAGAATATTACTTAAGACCAATACAAAGAAAGGATTTTTAGAAAGCTTGGCCAACTGAAAAGTATGAACATGAAAAGTATGAGCATGTACAGCACTTAATACTTAGTTGGGGCTCCTTTTGCCTGAATTACTGCAGCAATGTGGCGTGGCATGGAGTCGATCAGTCTGTGGCACTGCTCAGGTGTTATAAGAGCCCAGGTTGCTCTGATAGTGGCCTTCAGCTCTTCTGCATTGTTGGGTCTGGCATATTGCATCTTCCTCTTCACAATACCCCATAGATTTTCTATGGGGTTAAGGTCAGGCAAGTTTGCTGGCCAATTAAGAACAGGGATACCATGGTCCTTAAACCAGGTACTGGTAGCTTTGGCACTGTGTGCAGGTGCCAAGTCCTGTTGGAAAATGAAATCTGCATCTCCATAAAGTTGGTCAGCAGCAGGAAGCATGAAGTGCTCTAAAACTTCCTGGTATACGGCTGCGTTGACCTTGGACCTCAGAAAACACAGTGGACCAACACCAGCAGATGACATGGCACCCCAAACCATCACTGACTGTGGAAACTTTACACTGGACCTCAAGCAATGTGGATTGTGTGCCTCTGCTCTCTTCCTCCAGACTCTGGGACCCTGATTTCCAAAGGAAATGCAAAATTTACTTTCATCAGAGAACATAACTTTGGACCACTCAGCAGCAGTCCAGTCCTTTTTGTCTGTAGCCCAGGCGAGACGCTGTCTGTTGTTCAAGAGTGGCTTGACACAAGGAATGCGACAGCTGAAACCCATGTCTTGCATACGTCTGTGCGTAGTGGTTCTTGAAGCACTGACTCCAGCTGCAGTCCACTCTGTGAATCTCCCCCACATTTTTGAATGGGTTTTGTTTCACAATCCTCTCCAGGGTGCAGTTATCCCTATTGCTTGTACACTTTTTTCTACCACATCTTTTCCTCCCCTTCGCCTCTCTATTAATGTGCTTGGACACAGAGCTCTGTGAACAGCCAGCCTCTTTTGCAATGACCTTTTGTGTCTTGCCCTCTTTGTGCAAGGTGTCAATGGTCGTCTTTTGGACAACTGTCTTCCCCATGATTGTGTAGCCTACAGAACTAGACTGAGAGACCATTTAAAGGCCTTTGCAGGTGTTTTGAGTTAATTAGCTGATTAGAGTGTGGCACCAGGTGTCTTCAATATTGAACCTTTTCACAATATTCTAATTTTCTGAGATACCGAATTTGGGATTTTCCTTAGTTGTCAGTTATAATCATCAAAATTAAAAGAAATAAACATTTGAAATATATCAGTCTGTGTGTAATGAATGAATATAATATACAAGTTTCAGTTTTTGAATGGAATTAGTGAAATAAATCAACTTTTTTGATGATATTCTAATTATATGACCAGCACCTGTATGTAATCATGAAAAATGGAACAGAAACATTTTGTCTTGATCAATCTGTTTAATGAACAAAGACAATGAGTTATATAGTTTCAATCACATTATTGAGTTTAAACACTATCTTCTGTGATTAATATCTTTGGAATGTACATATTGTAAAATCAACTCAAATTATCAGGTCTTATATAATACAAAGAGGTAGAAGTTCATTTTTTATTCTTCATCGTTAACTGCTTAGGAACAATTAAGGTTTTTCAAAGCAAAATTGGATTGGATCACCCTGATCCAGATACACATGTTTTCAGATCTGGATTACAAGTGCTTGAAATAGGGTTACATTTCATAATGTGGGCTGCTAGCTATTGGAATGTGGGGTCACTGTAAGTGTTTTTGAAGAGAAAGAAAACAGCATAAACAAACATCCTCTTCCATTCCATCACAATCTGGACAGATCTAATAGAACTAACAAATAGAAACTAATTAATATGTTTATTTTCGGCCATAGAGGTGATGGAGAAAATGAGACGAACTGAGTGAAGTGGAGGAGAAATGTGGCTTGAACAATATGAAAGGCACAGATCAGTAAAGAAAAAGTCTAGCAGTGTTTTTTTAACATAGAAAAAGCATAAGACATGCTATGGAAAGATTTAAGTTCTATTAATAAAACTGAAATTGTTAGGTATTAGAGGTAGAACATAATTGGGTATTGGACTTTTTATATAATAGAACAATTCAAGTTAGCCCCCTCCTTTATAATATAATTATTAGTGACATCTTCAGTCAGGTAGAAAATAGTATGGAAAGATCGTTATACGCTGATGATGGAGCATTGTGGAAGAGCGGGAACATACAGTTAATGACATTCAGCAATAAACCAAGCTGAAGATTGGGCTAAGAGATGGGGATTCTGATTATCGGTAGCAAAGACACAGATTATATGTCTCTCAAAAAAGAAGCGTATTCCAGTAGAGTTGACCAACCGTTAAATCGGGTGTCTGAAATCAAGTTCTTGGGTGTATGGCTGGATGAAAAATTAACATTCGGTATTCATGTAGAGAATTGCAAATGACCAAATGCAAGAAAACATTGAATGTAATGAGTAGTCTAGTGGGGTGCAAGCTGTAACTCACTTATATTGTGCCCTTATAAAATCTGCAATAGACTATTGGTGTATATCATATGGGTCAGCATAAGGAGCACTTCTAAAGAAAATTGATGCAGTGCAAACTCAGGCACTTAGAATATGTTGTGGGGCGTTTAAAACGTCCCCAAGCTGCAACTTTCCAAGTGGAAGTGGGTGAAATGCCTTTAACTGTGAGACGTCAACAGTTGTTTATGGTATAATGGGTAACATTAAAAGGGCATACCCTAAAACACATGTATTTCACGAGTTCTGGGAACATACGCAAGGAAATAATCACAGTCTAGGATGGATATGTACGCAATTAGCCCAATCAATGGGAATGGACCAGAGGAATTATAGCCAAACTTTGCCATTGCCTGCTATTGCACCGTGGATGTTTCCAATACCATATATAGACGTGAGAAACTATCAGGGGAATTTGTTGTTCAGCAATACATGGTAAAGAAGTATAGACACATGATGATAAAAAAAGAGGTTTGGGGTGGCAATACCAGGAAAGGGAATTTGAATAAATAGAAGACCATCGGATAAATTACAGTTGAAATGTTGGCAATATTAACTGCGTTATGGAGGGTGGAAAAGACGGGACGGACAAAGCATTGATATGCTCTGACTCTTCATCAGCTTTAGCTAGTTTAAAGTCGTTTCATTCAAAAAGTTGGCAAGATATATCATTATTTTTGTTTTATTTTTACGTACAAAAAGTATTCTCATCGCTTCATAAAATTAAGGTTCAACCACTGCAGTCGTGGAGTATTAACAATGTCTTTAGTACCTTTCTGGACCTTGAAAGTGGTGGTGAAATTGCTGTTTATGGGAGAGTCAGAGAGCTCTCGGATCTCATCGAAAAAATTGTGTTCTGAAGATGAACGAAGGTCTTGCGTGTTTGGAACGACGTGAGGGTGAGTAATTAATGACAACATTTTAATTTTTGGGTGAACCAACCCTTTAATAAAGGTATTCAGGTAAAATTTACGTGGGTTCTAGCACATGTGCAAAGATGGCATTATTGAAAGATAACAAATTAATATTAGCAAAGCAGAAGTTAAAAGCATAATATGGGAGAAAATAATGAAATGTGGGAAAGAGGAAAAAGGGAAACGGTTATTTAAAATTCAAAGAAATGTTAAAGGAGATAGGGTGGGAAGTTGGAAGAAACATTGATGACGAGGTTAAGGTTGGGACATTGTACACTAAATAAAACCCTTAAGATGAAAGAAAAACGTCAGGATTGTGTGAGGGATGTCAAGAAGATGAATCAGTAAAGCATATAATCATGACTTGTAGGAGATAGAGAGGTGATGAGGAAGCTGAGGGAGATAGGGATGCACATGGGGCACAGCACAGATCAGAGTGGCCTACTGATTACTTTCTTTAAGAGAATCAGGGGTTTTCAATAGGATTTTAAGTATAATTAGTAGAATGTAAGGGAGGTATTATTATTATATTAGTAGTGTATAGCAGAACAGAGTTAGTTATTTTGGAGGATTAAATATAGTTTAAGGAGGTGGGGGAAGTTTGTGTGTGAGTGAGAGTGCAGGGGTGTCCAACCCTGTTCCTGGAGATCTAACTACCTGCAAAGTGTAGCTCCAACCCTGAATCAGTTAATTAAGATCTTCAGGAGCACTTGATAATTACAGATAGGTGTGTTGAGCAGGGCTGGAGCTGAACTCTGCAGGAAGGTAGATCTCCAGGAATATGGTTGGCCACCCCTGGTGTAGACTGTAAACTTATTATCTGATCCAGACTCCGGAGCAGAAGGTGGCGGTAATGCACCAATAAGCTGGATGCCAACAGTCGTAAAACAATAAAGAAGAAACTGAGTAGCCTGCTTTTGTTGTCACGGAGAAAAAGGCTACTCGATTAATAACTTATTAGCCTAAATAACATCTGGATGTGGTAAACCATATGTGGTAAAAGGTCTCCTGACAGGTATGTATCGCTGTGATTTTAAACTAATCATGTTGCAAAACGGACCGTTACTGTGAAAAAGTTGGTCTGACGTTGAATATTCCACAGATATTAAAACATGTCAATAGATTCTTAAGTGAATAATTATAATTGTATAATTGTGAAAAAACCTTATTTGAAAGCATTAGAATGTAGAACTGAACACACATCGCGGTTAGTTTTAATCCTCAATGTGTTACAACGCAAATACTCTATAGCAGCGACGAGCTAGCGCTCAGGCCAGTTAGGGACCGTCTACAAAGTACGTGTGTGTGTGTGTGTGTGTGTGTGTGTGTGTGTGTGTACAAGACACATCGTTCAAAACTAACTGCTCTTTTGTTTCATTTGGGAAACACTGGCATTTAAATGCCACACTGATTTACCAAATACCTTCGCTCAGTTATCATGTGTGGAAACACGTACACTTTTTGTTGATTTAATTATGTTTTGAGAAAGAAACATATTTTTTAGCCCCTTGCATTTCTGTTTATACTGTAAATACACCTAATTTGATCACTTAGAAATCAAAACTCAATGTTTTGAGAAGTATTTTAAAATTATAACAATTATTTTGTCATAATTGTATAATCATAATTTTATATTTTTAAAAGTAGTTTTGAATTGTTTGCTTTTGCAAAAGGTGTGGTGTCTTGCATGTTTTGTGGATTTGTTTGTAGAAATTGAGCCATAATTTCAGAAATTGTAAGCAATTAAAAAAACAACTGTAAAATAACATCATCTCTTACTGATTCATAGAGGGTGTCTTTCTATAAAACATTTGATATTGTTTTTTTTTCATGTTACAGATTTCTAGAAACTAAATCAAATCACCTTTATTTCTTACTGTCAAAGCAGCTTCACAGTAATAGCGAGAATAATAATGTTAATATCAAAGTTCTTCAGTTATGAATTCAGCTGTAAAGCAGCTCTAAAAAGACAATAGAGTTATTATTCAACTCAGTTTGTTTCAATATTAATATGTTTTTTCATCACCCTGTTTTCATGCGCATTTTGAATTATCGCATCAGAAACGAGTGATGGAAACACCACATTTTGAGATAAAAAAACGGCATGAATTTTAAATGAATTTGTTCAAAATTTGAATGTAAAAATCAAAACAACTGCTACATGTTCCTACATGTTTTTCTGCATCATTTATGGTAGTAAATCCAACTGAAAGTACTCCTTTAGTATCTTGGATTAAGACACACCCTTTGGATTTGGGATTGAATTGTACCCATATGTAATATCACATGTTTAAGAATCCGTTCAACAGCGCTCAAAATGCTAGAGGGAAATGCTGGTATCGTCACATTTTTAAAATTTCAGTATCGACTTGGTACTGTATCGGTACTTTTGACAACACTAGTGTCAATGTTGCAAAGTTCATCATGTGGTTCAAAATGCCAATTCAGCAACAAAGCAGCACTATTCAGTTCAGTTCAGTTTTGATTCAGTACATTGAATTATAGTGCAAAGTTAATCAATCAGTTATGTCCAAGCTTAATTCAGCTACAAGCAGCTCTACAGAAGGCAACATTAGCTGTTTACATCCACCTGTTTCTATGCGCATTTTACTTATGCACTCAAATTAGTAGGATACATTTTTTTTTTCATGCGCATAAACTACGATGGAAACACTTTTACCGAATGAATTCAGTTAGCGCCAGTGTATCAGGAAGTGATGTTTTTGTTCTCTTTGACTCTCAGGATGGCAACAGTGCTTTATTCACAAATGTTTTATGCAGTATTCAAAATTTGCGCACAAGTTAAATACACAACTTTGGATGGAAACATAGTGTCATTATTCAGCTTAAGTCAGTTCAATGTTAATTCAGTTCAGTTCAATAACAGTGCTTTTGTTTGCAGAGTTCATCAATTATGAAACGACTTTGAATCAGCAGTGCTTCCCACACATAGACTTTACTTGGGTGGGCCGCCCCAGGTATATTAACTCTACCATTTTTAAATGCTGTTATTTTGCATAATTTACCATGCATAATAATGCATATTAGTATGTAGTTAAATGTAATAGTAGCCTGTGTAATTAAAATTAATTTCAATAAATGAAAATATTGTTGCATTATTTGTCACACGTAGTAGACCATTTTTGTGCCGTGGGTAATAGGAGGATTTTTCACCTGGCTACCACCGCAAGTATATTTCAAACCTGTGGGGATCACATTTATTGGTATTAGCTTCTAAATAATATGAATCTTTTAAAGCCTAACCAAGCAAGCCAAAGGTGACGGTGGCATAGAAAAAAGAAACTTTTGATGTTGGTTTTACTGTCAAAAGTAACGCTGAAGACATGATTGTGAAACGCGCCGGTTGATAAAAAGCTCGCAAAGCCTTCCAAAGTGTCCAGTATTACTGCCCCCCTAGAGGAACATATTGCAGTTTTGAGTTTGAAATTCAAGCTTTTTATGATTTCATTTAAAATTCATAGTTTTCTATTTCAACTTTAAAGGGTGTTTCTTGTTACTTGGACCTAAAAGAACATTTAGATGTTGGTTTTATTCACAGAATTATTGCACAAGGCATGCTATTGATATTGATAGAAATGCCTAAACTTTACAGAAATGCATTAGCACATTTAAATCTCAATAGCATTTTTTTTCTGCATTACTTATGACAACCCTTTGGCTTTGGGATTGAGCTGTACGCATTTAATATTATGTGTTTAATCCAAAATGTAAGTTATTATTAATAACACTGTTATTACTACCACTTTTAATCTTTATGCTATGTAAAATTTAAAGTTATGTTAGCATGTAAGAGTTGTGTGTATTTGTGTGCATGTTTCAAGCCTCTGTGTAAAATCTATCAGTTACAATACCTCAAGGTAGATAAAAATTGTTCTCTACATAAAAAAAAAATGAACACAGGATGTTTCTTGTCATTATGTTTAATCGTTAATGATCTATTGAAGATTTTTGAGGCTCGATCTCTGACAAATATCAAATGTCAAGCCAACTTTATCTTGGTCTAGAGCCACAGTCCTGCAGAGTTCAGCTCCAACCCTAATCAAACACACCTGAACCAGCTAATCAAGGTCTGAAGGGTTGCTAGAAAGATAAAAGCAGGTGAGATTTTATCAGGGTTGGAGTTGAACTCTGCAGGACTGTGGCTCTCCAGGACCGGAGTTCGCCACCCCTGGCCTAGAGTGTAATGTTTAAAAACGAAAGAGAACCATAAACCGTTCATCTGATTTTATTTAATATACATTTTGAAAAGACAAGAGTGATGAACAATGGAATTATACACCAAAAATGCGAAATAGTACATACGTTTGCTGAACAGTGCTCCTAGTATGCTTTTTTTCATGCAGTGTGTAATATAGTGGTTTGTGAAAGTAAAAAAAGGGCTGAACAGTGCAGAACAAATAATGGTATTGTATCCGAAAAGAAGGAATTGATTCTGAACTGCCGAAACGAGACATCAGCAATTTCAGATAATGGGCGTTTGGTTTCCGATGTGCACTGTAAGAGGTAGACTAATCACAACAGATTGGGCCATCTGACCAATCAGAACAGAGCAGGCTCATAGAAAGGAGGGGCTTAGAGAGGCAGAAACTCGTTATTAAAGTGTTAAACCTATTGCAGGAGACTCCAAAACAAAACGAAGAACCTTTTAAAGTTTACTATTTCAAATTTATTATTTCTATTGTTTCTAAATGCGATTTGTAGGGCTACATCAAGCATGTCATTAGTATAAGACAAACTACAGGATCGTCAGTTTATCTGATAATCACTTATTGATGTGTGTTTTTAATGTTTTAGGTTAAAGTACATGAGTAAAGCATAACTAGCTAAAGAAAACATACCTGCAAAACCGTCTCTCTTTTGACATTGAAATACACAAGTCATGTGATTAGTGCAGATCAGAGGAGTTTTTATTTGAATGTATATTTGAAGGGAAATTACTTTTCAGAAAAGTTTTGATTGCAACTTCTTATTACCTTTCTTCAGTATGGTGCCTAATAAAGTAGTGTTTAAAAGCACAGCGCTGCTTGAGTTCAGGAGTAACCGCTGTATTTCTGCTTTTCTATAAGACACCATATGTGTTTGCTGTTAAAGTGAACCAGTATAAATTCAGTAACTTCTTTTGATTTTTTTCCAGATGTGGTCCTGTGGGCGTCAGTATGACACCGTGATCAGAGTTCACACCTGCAGTGAAGCTCCTCCCACAACAATTCACCAATAAATACTGGGAATATTCACATCATCCTACAAGAGAAGGACAAACTCCAGGTGTAGCAGCTGAAATCTGTGTGAAGATGGAGTTTATTAAAGAGGAGATTGAAGACATGAGTATTTCAGAGCCATCCAGAATAAAACATGAAGATACTGAGGAACAAATAGGTTGGTGTCCATTCTTGATTCTTCATTGTTGACTGCTGAGAAACTTTAAAGTCCCCCTTTGGTGAAAATCTAGTTTTTAATGTTGTTTATATATATATCTATGTGGTGTTTTTATTATGTCTTAAGACAAACCATGTGCAAATTCATTAGTCAACGTCATTGCAGAGTATTTTCTCCTTAAAACTGCAGTGAACCAACACAGTTTAAAATCTCCCGTTCTCTACATCACAAACATGTTGTAACCAATCCCATCAATGTTCAGACGGGCTTTAGTGTAACATTAATGATGCTGTGAAGCAGGGGGTCTCGAGAAGCCAGGTTATCCTGGTATGTTTTTCCGTTGTATGAAAAATTGGGTACATTTAGCAATATAGCAGGTGAATTGTGCATATGATATAAAGTTATGAACTATATGTCTTTCTTCACTGACAGTCCTGAGTTATTCAAAGTATTTCTAAGGATGCTGATTACTAGAAAGCAGCTGTCTGACTCTGAGATGGTGAACGGGAACATAGTTTGTGTAACATTAGCATCATATTATTAAATGTTTGATAACGTAGTCGAGCCAAAGGCTAATCATATCAATTACTGTTATGTGTCGCAAATAGAGAGCAATACTGAATCAGTTTCCAGTTCAAACATATATGGCTGAATTAAACCAGTATTTTGACTTGCCATTGTGTAGCGTTTACTACAGTAAGTTGACCATGTGGATCAGGTATTCCGAGCTCGTGTGATTTAGTGGAGGCGGGTCAAATTTGCATATTCATGGGTCCACGTATACTAAATGAAGCAAGGGTGTAGAGTTATATTCAAGCTACTTTAAAGCATGAAAATTTATTTTCAAAAAGAAACATTTTTTTAAACATGTAATCTTGGTGATCAAAGATGAGTTTTAAGGGATAAAATTATTGACTACAGGTGGACTTTAAGGTAACAAAGCTTCAGTTCACCAGAATTGGTGGCTGTGAACTAATGAGCAACATAGAAACAATAAGTTAAACAAAAAATGCATCTAAATGCTTATAATCTTGAATATCTGTTATCATCCACATTTTAATTAACAAGAAAATTACGGAACTAACATATCAAAGATCTGATACTTGATACTCTGTTTCTTTCTTCTGTTAAATTTTTTTAACCACATAATATTTTCATTTTAGACTGGATGGAGATGAAACCACAAAAACATGAACTGAATGAAGCAGAGGAGGAAAAGCAGAGCATCAAAACCCAAAGAACAAAAGATAAGCCGCACATCTGCTCTCAGTGTGGAAAGAGTTTCAGTCTAAAAGGACACCTAAAGACACACATCAGAATTCACACTGGAGAGAAACCGTATACATGCTCTCAGTGTGGAAAGAGTTTTTCTCAAGCATCAAGTCTTAGGATTCATCTGCTCTGTCACTCTGGAGAAAAACCATTTAACTGTGATCAGTGTGGTAAAGATTTTAATTCATCATCAAATCTAAAACACCACCTAAAAGTTCATTCAGATGAGAAGCCTTATGTGTGTTCTCTCTGTGGAAAGAGTTATTCATGGCTTTATAGTTTTAAACTGCACCAGAAAACACATGATGAAGTGAAAGATCATGTGTGCTTTGACTGTGGGAAGAGCTTTAATAGAGCTGACTGTCTGAAACAGCACCAAAGAATTCATACTGAAGAAAAACCTTTCAAGTGCTCATATTGTGACAAGAGTTTCACTGATTCAGGATCCCTGAAATCACATGAGCGAATTCATACTGGAGAGAAGCCGTACTGCTGTACTCAGTGTGGAAAGAGTTTTACTCATACATCAGCTCTCAGGATTCATCAGCGCATTCACTCTGGAGAAAAGCCATTTAACTGTGATCAGTGTGATAAAAAGTTTATTTCATCATCACATTTGAAAAAACACCTAAACATTCATTTAGATGAGAGGCCTTATGTGTGTTCTCTCTGTGGAAAGGGTTTTTCATGGCTGAACAATTTTAAACTGCACCAGAAAACACATAATGAAGTGAAAGATCATGTGTGTTGTGACTGTGGGAAGAGATTTAACAGAGCTGGCAATCTGAAACAGCACCAAAGAATTCATACTGGAGAAAGACCTTACAAGTGCTCATATTGTGACAAGAGTTTCAGTCATTCTGGATCCCTGAAATCACATGAGCGAGTTCATACTGGAGAGAAGCCGTACCACTGTGCTCAGTGTGAGAAGAGTTTTAACCGTTTATCAAGACTTCACAATCATATGAAAATATGTTGCAAGTGAGCAGTACAATCAAGTAAATAGTGTGAGATAAAATTTGGAGTTTGTCCTAAAAGCACAATATAATTTTGCCATATTGGTAAAAAAAAAAAAATGCTTGGGAAAACTTTTAAGACTTAAAAGTTAAAGCTTCACCAGTCCACAACTCTATGAAGTCATTGTTGTAGTTTATTTCCGTTAGGATGGATTGTGTGTAAATAGGTCTTTCTTGAATTAGATTATTAAATGGCGTACTAAATTGTCTTCTGATAGTACTTGTAATAAAACAGAAACATCTTGTCTGGTGCGTGTTTGTTTCGACAACTTGTTTTATCGTTGTAATATTTTCCCTTTTTTTTTCCTTTACATGATGCTACCATCCTGTTGAAATGGTTAGAAGGAAATATGGAATTGTGGGATTACAAAATTAAGAATCCGTTTTAGATCTACTGATCCTACATCCTGACATTACTTCACCTTAATTTGTCATGTGATGTTCATTGTATTTATCATTTTACAGGGTTAGTTCACCAAAAAAATGACAATTGTCATTATTTACCCTCATGTCGTTCCACACCTTCATTCGTCTTCAGAACACAAATGAAGATCTTTTTGATGAAATCTGAGAGCTTTCTGTCTCGTCCATAGACAGCTGCGCAACTGAAACTTTAATGCTTCAAAAAGTTCATAAAGAGATAAAACCGCTTTAGTGAGACTTGATGACTGCAGCAACCAAACATCACGTTCTTAATAAACAGTCCTGTTGAAGATAACCTGAGTCTCCGAATGCCTGTTGCATAAAGCTAGTTGAACAAACTTTGAGTTTCAGAGTAGGTTTAGAGTTGACAAATCCAACCCGGTTTAGATCCGGTTGAACGGTCTTGCAACGCTCTGTATAAACGTTCTCTGTCAACTTAGTTTTAAGCCAGAGTTTGGGCTTGGTTCACCCCAAAATGAAAGTTCTGCTCTCAGATTCATTCAGATGAGAGGCCTTATGTGTGTTGGAACATTTTTTATGGCAGTGTCAAATTAAAGGGTTAGTTCACCCCCCTAAAAATAAATTCTGTCATTAATTACTCACCCTCATGTCTTTCCAAACCCGTGAGACCTTTGTTCAATCACTCAATCCCAAATTAAAATATTTTTGATGAAATCTGAGAGCTCTCTGATTCGCCCATAGACAGTAATTTAACCACCACTTTCAAGATCCAGAAAGGTACTAAAGATATAGCTAAAATAGTCCATGTGACTACAGTGGTTTAACCTTAATGTTATGAAGTGTGGGATTACAAATTTAAGAATCTAAGATCTGCTGATCCTACATCCTGACATAACATCACATGAAATACTAAGGTGAAGTATATTGTATTTATCATTATAAGGTAAAGATGATGACATCAGATGAGTGATTCTGTTTAGCAAAGTTTCCAGCAAGAGTTTCTGCCAGTTCCTGTTCTCTTTATTGGATGTCTAATGAGTCAGATTACTGAGATTCTCACCTTTTCTCGTTAATGGCTCTTGGAGCCCCTGTCCCCTTTATTGAATAGTTATCCTGATTGGATTAGGTCTTGTGACACTCTAGAGTCTGGGGCAGGTTCCTATACCTGAATACTTCATTTGCATGCTTTGTTTAAGGTTGTCTCCCAGGTGCTTTGTCTCTATTTCTAAGCACCGCCCCCTAAAATGTATGTAAACTACAATGTACACTGCCTTAGTTAGACTTGGATGACTACAGCGACGCACAGCGCGTTTCTCAATAAAGAGTAACTTCTGCTTGAAAGATATCCCATCATCTCCTGGTCTCTGTTTCGACAAGGAAAAGGGTTCCTACAGAAGCGACGAGAATAATTTTTCTGTGCAAAAACAAAACAAAAATAACTTTATTGAATAATTTTTCCTCTTCCATGTCAGTCTCGTACGCAGTTGATGCAGTGAACACAGTTCAGCGCTTCCGTGTTATAGTCCGAACGCAGACTCTTTATTGGCCGGATCCTGCGTCAGCTTCACACGCGTGCGTCACGTGAACAGCATCAGCCAATACTGAGCTGGCAATCTGACGTAGAACCTGGAAGCGCTAAAGGTGAACTGCATAAGAGAATACATACAAAAAGTATTCTCGTCACATCATAAAATTAAGGTTCAACCACTGCAGTCACGTGGACTATTTTAAAGATGTCTTTAGTACCTTTCTGGACCTTAAAAGTGGTGGTGAAATTGCTGTTTATGGATGAGTCAGATACCTAATTTGTCTCTGTTTCTAAGCACTGCCCCCTAAAATGTATATACACTTTTGATATTTTAATTTATGTGCGTTCCAGCGCATGTAGGGATTAAGGGAAATGAGATGGCAGATAAACTAGCAAAGATGGCATTATTGAAAGATAACAGACATGCAAATTAATATTAGCAAAGCAGAAGTTAAAAGCATAATATGGGAGAAGATAAATCAAAGAAAGGTGGGACAGAGAGGAGAAAGGGAGACAGTTCAAATTAAAAGAAATGTTAAAGGGGATATGGTGGAAATATTGATACCGAGGTTAAGGTTGGGACATTGGACACTAAATAAAACCCTTAAGATGAAAGAAAAATGTCAGACAGGATTGTGTGAGGGATGTCAAGAAGATGAATCAGTAAAGCATATAATCATGACTTGTAGGAGATAGAGAGGTGATGAGGGAGATAGGGATGCACATGGGGCACAGCACAGATCAGAGTGGCCTACTGATTACTTTCAGAACAGAGTTGGTTATTTTGGAGGATTAAATATAGTTTAAGGAGGTGGGGGAAGTTTGTGTGTGTGAGAGAGAGAGAGAGAGAGACAGAGAGAGTCTGTAATAGACTGTAAACCTATAATCTGATCCAGACTCCGGAGCAGAAGGTGGCGGTAATGCACCAATAAGCTGGATGCCAACAGTCGTTAAACAACAAAGAAGAAACTGAGTAGCCTGCTTTTGTTGTCACGGAGAAAAAGGCTACTCGATTAATAACTTATTAGCCTAAATAACATCTGGATATGGTAAACCATATGTGGTAAAAGGTCTCCTGTCAGGTATGTATCGCTGTGATTTTAAACTAATCATGTTGCAAAACGGACCGTTACTGTGAAAAAGTTGGTCTGACGTTGAATATTCCACAGATATTAAAACATGTCAATAGATTCTTAAGTGAATAATTATAATTGTATAATTGTGAAAAAACCTTATTTGAAAGCATTAGAATGTAGAACTGAACACACATCGCGGTTAGTTTTAATCCTCAATGTGTTACAACGCAAATACTCTATAGCAGCGACGAGCTAGCGCTCAGACCAGTTAGGGACCGTCTACAAAGTACGTGTGTGTGTGTGTGTGTGTGTGTGTGTGTGTGTGTGTGTGTGTGTGTGTGTGTACGTGTACAAGACACATCGTTCAAAACTAACTGCTCTTTTGTTTCATTTGGGAAACACTGGCATTTAAATGCCACACTGATTTACCAAATACCTTCGCTCAGTTATCATGTGTGGAAACATGTACACTTTTTGTTGATTTAATTATGTTTTGAGAAAAAAACATTTTTTAGCCCCTTGCATTTCTGTTTATACTGTAAATGCATCTAATTTGATCACTTAAAACAAAAATCGAAACTCAATGTTTTGGGAAGCATTTTAAAAAATATTTTATAGGCTAACAATTATTTTGTCATAATTGTATAATCATATCATAATAATTTTATAGTTTTAAAAATAGTTTTGAATTAAATGTTTGCTTTTGCAAGCGCCAGCGGTGTGGTGTTTTGCATGTTGTGTGCATGTTTTTGTGGATTTGTTTGTAGAAATTGAGCCATAATTTCAGAAATTGTAAGCAATAAAAAAAACAACTGTAAAATAGCAATCTCTTACTGATTCATAGTGTCTTTCTATAAAACATTTGATATTGGTTTTGTCATGTTACAGATTTCTAGAAACTAAATCAAATCACCTTTATTTCTTACTGTCAAAGTAGCTTCACAGTAATAGCGAGAATAATAATGTTAATATCAAAGTTCTTCAGTTATGAATTCAGCTGTAAAGCAGCTCTAAAAAGACAATAGAGTTATTATTCAACTCAGTTTGTTTCAATATTAATTTATTTTAGTTCAGTAAGTGTCAATACCTATGTTTCCATCACCCTGTTTTCAATAGCATTTAAAGGTGCAATATGTAAGAATTTTGCAGTAAAACATCCAAAAACCACTAGGCCAGTGTTATATTTTGTTCACTTGAGAACATAGAATATTCCAAATGTTTGCAACTGTTTGTAAATCGTGAGAAAATTGCTATTTTAACCAAGGCTCCGGGACGTGAGAGGAGTCACCTGTCAATTGTGTCATACCCGCATTACCCTCGGTTTCCGGTTTTATTTTGTAGAAACCATGAAAACACCAAAGATGCTTTAATATTTACATGTTTTAATAATTAAGGGAACAACTGTTTTGATATATTTATAGACAGAAAACAAATTATTGTTATGTAGCTCAGCACGTTTAGTTTTATTGTTTAAATCTAATTTTCTTGATTTTTTTTTTGCGAGTACCATGCTTTACCATGCCTCAGAGAAAAACACTATTTTGTCAAGTATCTAACATAGCATAATCAGATGCAGCTTTATTTTTAGTAACAGTAATACAACATTTTCTCCATCATACAATACGTTTTAAAATTAGTTGCATGCCATTTATCAACACAATTGACCCATCCAGCATTTATTAATATGATACTCTAAAATCGATCATCTTACTGCAGTCTGCAACAATTGTCTCACAGCAGCCACCGAGCGAACGCACAGAGTAATGCTATAACATAATTTTCAACATACTCAAATGTATCTAATATGATAAACAGAGCTATGTTACCTCATACTCAAAGCGGAAGCGGCGACTGTGACATAATAAAAGTTCTGCTGCTCGTGAGGCGTGTGTTGCGCAATCGCTCCAGCGGCCTCGTTCAGCTCCCACAACACTCGGTCCTGCTCTGCTTCATACTACAGTAACGTTAATAATCGCATCCATGAACATGATTTCTTCCCGAGTCCTATCCAAATTCTTTTCCACCGTCAGTTGAGTTGAAGACCACATGTCCCAAGATTCCACGCTCAAACTTGGAGTCATCAAGCTACGCCTTTGTTTTGAGTAGGCCTCTAGCGACCTCTAGCGGACAGAAAATATTACATATCGCACCTTTAACAAATGCCAATATTTAACAAATGCCAATAGCATACTCACTACAAAAAACTAGACTACACCACTGATTCACGTGAATAGTGCAATTCTGAGAGGTTTTTATTTGAATAAATGTATGAATGTATATCTGTAGGGAAATGACTTTTCATAAAAGTTTTTGTATTGTATATACAGCAGGATATATATATCCTGTGCAGGGGGGTTTCTCCTAAAGTCCACTATCATCTCCACTGTTTTGGGCGTGTTCAGCTCCAGGTTATTGTGACTGCACCAAACAGCCAGCTGTTCAACCTCCAGTCTGTAAGCAGACTCGTCTCCGTCCTGGATGAGTCCGATGACTGTGATGTCGTCTGCGAACTTCAGGAGCTTGACAGAGGGGTCTTTAGAGATGCAGTCATTTGTGTAGAGGGAAAAGAGTAGTGGGGAGAGCACACAACCCTGAGGAGCTGCAGTGCTGATGGTGAGGGTCCTGGATGTAAGTTTTCCCAGCCTCACTAGCTGCTGCCTGTCTGTCAGGAAGCTGGTGATCCACTGACGGATGGAGATGGGTACAGAGAGCTGGGTCAGTTTATTTGGGAGGGTATCCGGGATTATGGTGTTGAAAGCCGAACCGAAGTCCACAAACAGGATCCTTGCATAAGTTTCTGGTTTGTCCAGATGTTGTAGGATATAATGCAGTCCCATATTGACTGCATCATCCACAGACCTGTTTGCTCGATAAGCAAACTGCAGGGGGTCCAGTGATGTCCTTCAGATAGGCCAGCACCAGTCTCTCAAATGACTTCATGACCACAGATGTCAAAGCAACAGGTCTGTAGTCATTTAGTCCTGTGATTTTCAGTTTCTTGGGTACAGGGATGATGGTGGAGCATTTGAAGCAGGAGGGGACTTAACACCGCTCCAGTGATCTGTTGAAGATCAGTGTAAAGGTGGATGACAGCTGGACAGCACAGGCTTTGAGACAGGCTGGTGAAACATCGTCTGGGCCTTTGGCTTTCCTTAATAAAGTAGTGTTTATAAGCGCAGTGCTGCTTGAGTTCAGGAGTAACCGCTGTATTTCTGCTTTTCTATAAGGCACCATATGTGTTTGCTGTTAAAGTGAACCAGTATAAATTCAGTAACTTCTTTTGATTTTTTTTTTTTCAGATGTGGTCCTGTGGGCGTCAGTAGCACACAGTGATCACAGTTCACACCTGCAGTGAAGCTCCTCCCACAACAATTCACCAATAAATACTGGGAATATTCACATCATCCTACAAGAGAAGGACAAACTCCAGGTGTAGCAGCTGAAATCTGTGTGAAGATGGAGTTTATTAAAGAGGAGATTGAAGACATGAGTATTTCAGAGCCATCCAGAATAAAACATGAAGAAACTGAGGAACAAATAGGTTGGTGTCCATTCTTGATTCTTCATTGTTGACTGCCGAGAAACAAAGCTTCAGTTCAACAGATTTGGTTTCTAAATGATCATAATCTTGAATAGCTGTTGTCATCCACATTTTAAATGGATTAACAAAAGGATGAGCACATCAAAAATCTGATACTTTATATGCTGTTGCTTTAATCTGTTAAATCAGAATTTATTTGAGCTTATTTCAACCACACTATTTTTTCTTTTTAGACTGGATGGAGATTAAACTGGAAAAACATGAACTGAATGAAGCAGAGGTGGAAAAGCAGAGCATCAAAACTCAAAGAACAAAAGATAAGCCGCACACCTGCTCTCAGTGTGGAAAGAGTTTCAATCGCAAAGGAAATCTAAAGACACACATGAGAGTTCACACTGGAGAGAAACCGTATACATGCACTCAGTGTGGAAAGACTTTTGCTTCTCAATTAGGCCTCAAATTTCATCTGCGCATTCACTCTGGAGAAAAACCATTTAACTGTAATCAGTGTGGTAAAGATTTCTTTTCGGCATCAAATCTAAAACAACACCTGAAAGTTCATTCAGGTGAGAAGCCTTATGTGTGTTCTTTCTGTGGAAAGAGTTTTTCAAGGCTGGAACATTGTAAACATCACCAGAAAACACATAATGAAGTGAGAGATCATGTGTGTTTGGACTGTGGGAAGAGCTTTACAACAGCTGAGCATCTGAAACAGCACCAAAGAATTCATACTGGAGAAAGACCTTACAAGTGCTCATATTGTGACAAGAGTTTCACTCAGTCTCCACACCTGAAATCACATGAGCGAATTCATACTGGAGAGAAGCCGTACCCCTGTACTCAGTGTGAGAAGAGTTTCAAAGATTCAACAGGTTTCAGAAATCATCTGCTCCGTCACTCTGGAGAAAAACCATTTAACTGTGATCAGTGTGGTAAAGATTTTATTTTATCATCAGATCTAAAACAACACCTGAAGGTTCATTCAGGTGAGAAGCCTTATGTGTGTTCTCTCTGTGGAAAGAGTTTTACATGGCTGAACTGTTTTAAACTGCATCAAAAAACACATGAAGTGAGAGATCATCTCCTGGTTTCACAGACAAGGTTTAAGCTAGTCCCAGACTAAAATGTCTAAAATATCTTAAAATATGTTCCTGCCATTGTTTCTCTCTCTCTCTCTCTCTCTCTCTCTCTCTCTCTCTCAAGATGCACAGCAATAATGTATTTTCTAGGGTACGTTCATAAAACCTACTTAAATACCCTAATTGAACTGAGGCCTAATCCTGGCTCAGTCTAAGCCCTGTCTGTGAAACTGGGCCCATGTGTGTTTGTGACTGTCTGAAACGGCACCAAAGAATTCATACTGCAGAAAGACCTTACAAGTGCTCATATTGTGACAAGAGTTTCACTCATTCTGCAAACCTGAAAATACCTGAGCGAGTTCATACTGGAGAGAAGCCGTAACACTGTACTCAGTGTATTTAGGTGTTTATCATGCCTTTAAACTCAAACGAAAAAATGTTGAGTGAGGCATGAGTAGCTCTATCTGCTGATCTAGATACATTTTGTGAGTTTGGTGAAAAGATTTAAAAAAATAAGTCTGAAAAAGCTTATGATTGATGGAATTCTTTGTGTGAATCTATATATTTTTTAAACAACATGATCATGGTTTTTTTCAATCACTACCTTCAATAAATGAATTAAGTATTACTGATCAAGCTTTTTGCAATAATTCCATTACCTTAAAAGAAACTGATGAAGCAATTCAATGTTTAAAAACAAATGAATCCCCTGGTTCTCAGAGTTCTGTCAGTTGTTTAGTAAGAACAGCTCCCTTCTTGTTAAATATGAATAAGAACAGCACAGATAAATCTTTCTTCCACCTACTTTATGCTAAGGACCAATTACTTTAATACATTTATTTTCTGTGCAAATTTTATATCCACAAATGTAAGTTCACCAACAACAAACCATTTTTTGAAATACTTTCAAATTATCCCAAATCTATTATCTTCAGTAAATAAAAAGCAAGTTAAACAACTTAAATTTGCATAATCTAACTGATTTATAAATTAATTTCTTACCCATGTTTCTCCTTTTCCTGTTGCTAACCCCCAATTGTATATATATATATATTTTCCTCTGCATTTTGTTGACAATGGGTGCATTGTTCATAAATTTTGTTTTATAAATGTAAACTGTATTTTTTTTTTTTTTTTTTTTTTTTTTTTTTTTTTTGCATCATTAAAAAAACAATCTGGCATTCCCTTCAATCTTCGCAGCACCAAGTCCAACACACCCGAAGCATTAAATGAAAGTGTTTCTTAACTAAAACGATACCTCTAAATGCGTTTTGTCTATACTACTATTTAAGACCCATTCGCAGAAATAAATAGAGACATTTCTAGTCACAATTATGTTTTCAGATGGGCTATGCAACTGTACCCGCTCCTAGTCGAATCTGCTGTTGTGTGACGTGAAACTGAATTTACTCACCTCCAGCCCTACACCAGAGTCCCGCCCCAACGCGTCTTGTGGATAATGCTAGTGCTAACTGCTAACAACTGTAGTCTGCTGCTTTTGTTGTCATGTAGAGAAAAGCTACTTCAGGAATTATTACATCTGGATGTATTGATGTGTGGTAAAAGCTCTCCATCATGTCAGGTATGTATCGCTGTGATTTTAATTGAATCATTTTGCAAAACAGACCAACTGGAGTGTTTGTTCAATAACGATAGAGAACCGCAAACTGCTCATCTGATTTTATTTAATATACATTTTGAAAAGACGACACTGAAGAACAATGAAATTATACACCAAAAATGTGAAGTACAAAATAAATAAACGCGTTACAGACAAGAATAATAATCAAGACAGAAACAGTAAAAAATGGGTGATTTTATAGATTAAGTTATTAAAAGTTTAACTAGTACTAACATATATTAATAATACATTACGTTTTGTGCCTTCTGTGTCGATGCAGGTTTACTTTCAGGTGTCATTAATGTAATTTTTCACAAGGTGGGAGTGTTTAGCAACAGATCCGTGATGGTGATATTCTACTAAATAGTTATTTTAATATTATGGCAAGTGTTTGTTTCGGAATGAATGCTAACACAATTTAACCCACAGCATGCACATCTCAACATTATCATACTTTGATATACAACAGGACAAATAGCTACTAATTTTTATTTTCATATTTTTGAATAACTTCTTTATAAAGCAGTATATGATGATCCAAACACGCAGGACCTTTATTATAGAAGATGGCAGATGGCGACAGTTTCTTAGGTAGAATTAGTTAATAAAATATTTAGGATGAGGCTTAGCATATGTGCATTTGCATGCAGATTTTAGATATCTATAAAGTAACTTTGACTAGTAAAATTACTAAGAAGGATGTTAAAAGAGGTCATTCACATGATTAGTAAAGATCTGAAGAGTTTTTATTTGAATGCATGTCTAAAGGAAAATTACTTTCTTCAGAAAAGTTTTGATGGCATCTTCTTTTCACTTTCCTCGGGTTGATGCCTAATAAAGTAGTGTTTAAAAAAAAAAAGAAGTACGTATTCTATAATGGATTTTAAGGTGCCATAGAATGGAAAATTGAATTTACCTTGGCATAGAGTTCTGTACATGGTAATGACATACAGTGAGTCTCAAACACCACTGTAAATCTCGTGCGCGCAAAAGACCACGGAAAAAAGGGCGAAGCCCAACATAACACCGACTGTTATGTAACAGTCGGGATCATTATTATTCACGCCCCCAACATTTGCATATACTAGCCCATGTTCAAGGCAGGCAAGGCAGTGTTAATGTCCTGGAGCTGCACAGCCGAATCATCAGAAGTTCTGCAGGTATTGTGAAGCAAGCAAGCAAGGACAATAGCGAAAATGGCAGATGGATCTATAATAACTGTTCATGATCCATGATATCATGATATATTTAGTGATATTTGTTAATTGTCTTTCTAAATGTTTCGTTAGCATGTTGCTAATGTACTGTAAATGTGGTTAAAGTTACCGTTTCTTACCATATTCACAGAGCCATGTCAGAAAAGTATTTTTAAAAAAAAAAATAATTTACTAATGTTTGATTAGAGTCCTGGGTGGGATGAGTAGGTGTTAGTGGCTGGGGGTCCAGGCGGGTGGTCTGCAGCCTTAAATTGGCTTGATTGAGTTGTAGATGTAGTCAAGCTGCATAAGGAACTTTAGGACAAAATGCTTCTTCTCAATTGAATTGAAGGGTTAGTTCACCCAAAAATGAAAATAATGTCATTTATTACTCACCCTCATGCTGTTCCACACCCGTAAGATATTTTTGCTGAAATCCGATGGCTCAGTGAGGCCTCCATAGCCAGCAATGACATTTCCTCTCTCAAGATCCATAAATGTACTAAAAACACATTTAAATCAGTTCATGTGAGTACAGTGGTTCAATATTAATATTATAAAGCGACGAGAATATTTTTGGACTTATATAGTGATGGCCGATTTCAAAACACTGCTTCATGAAGCTTCGGAGCGTTATAAATCAGCGTGTCGAATCATGATTCGGATCGTGTGTCAAACCGCCAAACTGCTGAAATCACGTGACTCTTCGAACCAGTGATTCGACACAAAAGATTCATAATGCTCCGAAGCTGTACCTCACTGGTACCACAGTGAGTAAAGATGAAAAAAGACAATGTTTTCCTTTAAAAATATAAGATAGGTTTACAAAGATATGCATGGAGCTTGAGTATAATGTGGACTAAGCATTATAGTAATTTTCATTGTGCTCACATTGAGAAATGTTAAGATTTTTTCATTCAAGGTTAGCTTGAGTTGGCTATAGTTAGCATGCGTTTTGTGACGCTGCACCATTTAAGCCCATCTTTAAAAAAAAAAAAAAAAAAAAAAGTTAATTTATGAAAATAATTTGCTCTACAAAACAATTTATGATGTATTTATTTGTAAATTAATGTAAAATGAATCACAAAACATTTATTGTTTGTAGTTCACGTGCTTAATTCTTTAGGCTAGTGGTTTGACCATGAGATTAGCTTTGTGTGCAAGCTAATAAAACTCATCTTTCCATTTAAAGGAAAATTAAATTAAATAATGAAGTACTATTTGTTCATACACAAAAACAAGTTTTTGGTTGTCTTTGTGTGGGGTCCCCTGAGACAGCACGCACTTGAGTGGGGCTAACTCAACATTGACAAATGTGATTGGTATGCAATAAAAAATGTCAGGGAAGTAACAAATCACTGAATTTGCTAAAGTAATGAGCAGTATAAAATATGATTTACCCTTTTTTTAATTTGACTTAAAGTGGGCTCAACGGGTACACTTACCCTATAGGTTTCTATATAAGTACCAGTACTTCTAAATGGGATGAGGCGGGGATTTAGTGGGTTTGAAGTAAAGTATTTGATGAATGTATAGTATGTGTGGAGAGCATTAACTCCATTATCTCATTTTTGACAGATGTGGCTTTGAGGGGCTTTTGCAGAAGTCTTGGAACGTTAAATAACAACAATAGAGAGGATATTAGAAAAAACATAACATTGTATGCCTCAAAACTTTTTTTATTACTTTAAAAATGGCCAACTTTTTTATTTAAAACTGTTAAAACCAGTATTATA
This sequence comes from Elopichthys bambusa, assembly GCA_037101425.1. Lineage (NCBI taxonomy): Eukaryota > Metazoa > Chordata > Actinopteri > Cypriniformes > Xenocyprididae > Elopichthys > Elopichthys bambusa. The sequence continues at coordinate 29,079,609 of CM074444.1, read as the reverse complement.
CATGAGTACAAATAAACACACACAAGCATACACACCCTTGAATGCAATCATGCACACATATCCCTCTCCTTGCATATGTTTACACTTTTATATGACCTAATAAATAAATATAGACTGTATAGGTCTAAGCATTGAAATAAATGATCAGTTCTGAAGACTATTTAATAATGCTGTTTAATAAAACTATTCAAGTGTAAATTATATCATAATTTGAACTAAAACATACAAATAAGGAGGAACCCCTATATAAGCTGGAGTGGACAGATGTATTTTGTGTTACAGAAAAAAAATGTACAAGAAAAATGTTGTTAAAGTCTGGATAAAGGTATTTTTTTTTGCACCTGGTTTTATGAGATTAAAAGGATTTAACACTTATTCCTGAGGTACTTGGTGCATCTCCTCTTCCCTCTGCCTTTTTGATTATATGATGTAATATCTCAAAACAACGAAGAGATACAAAGACACTAATTAATTGGAATTGTAGACAAGGCTTTGGGTATTCATCACTTGGTGGTTGGGCCATGGTACTACAACCTAAATGGTTCAAAATGGCTTCCAAATATCTGTCCACTGTAGTGGACACCATGCATGAAAGGGTTAAAAGCACATTTTAGTTCATATTTCATGGTGTCTTAAAATAGCACAATTGAGCACACTTAGATGTTCTTAAGATTATCTTAAGAAGTACTAAAGAAGAATTTTTAAGATATTAAATACAAAACTAGTGCGTGAAAATAGAGCACTTTAAGTACATTATAAAAGTGTTCTTTTTTCTTTCACTTGGGCGCTGCTTGTGTTCAGGAGTAACCGCTGTATTTCTTCTTTTCCATAAGCCAGTGTCACATTGTCAAACTATTCAGGATCATTTTTGCCTGCGTATCTTGAAACTTCCATCCTTGACTGGAATGCATTATAATAAAACCTATAATTCATTTATAATGTTAAAATCATGTTTTATGTTGATGAATGGATATGTAATTTGCAAAGATGTTTCTAGAAATGAACTTTTGCACCTGTTCTAGAAGCGTTAAAATGAGCAACAGAAAAACTGTGAGAATACATTCTTATATAGGGGTGTGACGAGACTAGACACAAGGTTTGGTTCATGAGAACAAGATGAGATTTTTTCCACAGTATTTTTAGGAAATCCTCAATGACAAAATTCTTGACCTGAAAAGTAGTGCATTTATTACCGTATTGACGATACTACCGTTTAAAAAAACAAAACAATGGCACCTGTATTTTGAAGGATTAGTATCACAATACTACCGTAGAAAAGGTATGCCGTGCAACCCTAGTGGCTGGATCACTGGAGCACAGTTGTAATTAATGGGAAACACTGCTATGCAACACAGGCAACTCCCCCATCATGACTATATACACGCCCTTCACTGCTGGAGTGTTTTGGTGCTCAGACCGATCCACTTTCAACATCGTTTCTCAGAAATCACTTACTGCATATTTAAGTGGATTTCTGTTGTCTTATGTTAGATCTTTAATTATTTTAGTTATTAATTGAATAATGTAACCTGTGCCTCATTTCATCCTTATAATATCCTGGGTTGCATAAAAATGAGCAACCTTCCTATAGAGCTGTTTTATACACTACTGATATGTGAACATCAAAATGCTCGATATTTTAACTTTTAATTAAAGGCATCATACATTTGCTGAACAGTGCTCCTAGTATGCTTTTTTTCATGCAGTGTGTAATATAGCGGTTTGTGAAAGTAAAAAAAGGGCTGAACAGTGCAGAACAAATAATGGTATTGTATCCGAAAAGAAGGAATTGATTCTGAACTGCCGAAACGAGACATCAGCCATTTCAGGTAATGGGCGTTTGGTTTCCGATGTGCACTGTAAGAGGTAGACTAATCACAACAGATTGGGCCATCTGACCAATCAGAACAGAGCAGGCTCATAGAAAGGAGGGGCTTAGAGAGGCAGAAACTCGTTAAAAAAATTAAGCGATTAAAGTGTTAAACCTATTGCAGGAGACTCCAAAACAAAACGAAGAACCTTTAAAATGGCATTATAGGGGCACTTTAATCCAGTATATCCAGTATAAATTCAGTAACTTGTCTTTGATTGTTCCAGATGTGGTCCTGTGGGCGTCAGTATCACACAGTGATCACAGTTCACACCTGCAGTGAAGCACCTCCCACAACAATTCACCAATAAATACTGGGAATATTCACATCATCCTACAAGAGAAGGACAAACTCCAGGTGTAGCAGCTGAAATCTGTATGAAGATGGAGTTTATTAAAGAGGAGATTGAAGACATGAGTATTTCAGAGCCATCCAGAATAAAACATGAAGAAACTGAGGAACAAATAGGTTGGTGTCCATTCTTGATTCTTCATTGTTTACAGCTAAGAAACTTTAAAGTCCCCCTTTGGTGAAAATCTAGTTTTTAATGTTGTTTATATATATATCTATGTGGTGTTTTTATTATGTCTTAAGACAAACCATGTGCAAATTCATTAGTCAACACCATTGCAGAGTATTTTCTCCTTAAAACTGCAGTGAACCAACACAGTTTAAAATCTCCCGTTCTCTACATCACAAACATGTTGTAACCAATCCCATCAATGTTCAGGCGGGCTTTAGTGTAACATTAATGATGCTGTGAAGCAGGGGGTCTCGAGAAGCCAGGTTATCCTGGTATGTTTTTCCGTTGTATAAAAAAATTGGGTACATTTAGCAATATAGCAGGTGAATTGTGCATATGATATAATTTACTATGTTATGATGAACTGTATGTCTCTCCACTGACATCCTGAGTTATTCAAAGCATTTCTAAGGATGCTGATTACTAGAAGGCAGCTGTCTGACTCTGAGATGGTGAACGGGAACATAGTTTGTGTAACATTAGCATCATATTATTAGATGTTTGATAACGTAGTCGAGCCAAAGGCTAATCATATCAATTACTGTTATGTGTCGCAAATAGAGAGCAATACTGAATCAGTTTCCAGTTCAAACATAATTGATTTATTTCACTAATTCCATTCAAAAAGTGAAACTTGTATATTATATTCATTCATTACACACAGACTGATATATTTCAAATGTTTATTTTTTTTAATTTTGATGATTATAACTGACAACTAAGGAAAATCCCAAATTCAGTATCTCAGAAAATTTGAATATTGTGAAAAGGTTCAATATTGAAGACACCTGGTGCCACACTCTAATCAGCTAATTAACTCAAAACACCTGCAAAGGCCTTTAAATGGTCTCTCAGTCTAGTTCTGTAGGCTACACAATCATGGGGAAGACTGCTGACTTGACAGTTGTCCAAAAGACGACCATTGACACCTTGCACAAGGAGGGCAAGACACAAAAGGTCATTGCAAAAGAGGCTGGCTGTTCACAGAGTTCCAAGCACATTAATAGAGAGGCGAAGGGAAGCAAAAGATGTGGTAGAAAAAAGTGTACAAGCAATAGGGATAACTGGAGAGGATTGTGAAACAAAACCCATTCAAAAATGTGGGGGAAATTCACAAAGAGTGGACTGCAGCTGGAGTCAGTGCTTCAAGAACCACTACGCACAGACGTGTGCAAGACATGGGTTTCAGCTGTCGCATTCCTTGTGTCAAGCCACTCTAACAGCGTCAGAAGCGTCTCGCCTTGGCTAAAGACAAAAAGGACTGGACTGCTGCTGAGTGGTCCAAAGTTATGTTCTCTGATGAAAGTAAATTTTGCATTTCCTTTGGAAATCAGGGTCCCAGAGTCTGGAGGAAGAGAGCAGAGGCACACAATCCAAGTTGCTTGAGGTCCAGTGTAAAGTTTCCACAGTCAGTGATGGTTTGGGGTGCCATGTCATCTGCTGGTGATTTCTAAAAATCCTTTCTTTGTATTGGTCTTAAGTAATATTCTAATTTTCTGAGATTCTGAATTTGGGATTTTCCTTAGTTGTCAGTTATAATCATCAAAATTAAAAGAAATAAACATTTGAAATATCTCAGTCTGTGTGTAATGAATGAATATAATATACAAGTTTCACTTTTTAATGGAATTAGTGAAATAAATCAACGTTTTGATGAATTAAACCAGTATTTTGACTTGTCATCGTGTAGAGTTTCCTACAGTAAAGTTGACCATGCGGATCAGGTATTCCGAGCTCGTATGATTTAGTGGAGGCGGGTCCAATTTGCATATTCATGGATCCATGTATACTAAATGAAGCAAGGGTGTAGAGTTACATTCAAGCCATTTTAAAGCATGAAAATTTATTTTCAAAAAGAAACATTTTTTTAAACATGTAAACTTGGTGATCAAAGATGAGTTTTAAGGGATAAAATTATTGACGACAGGCGGACTTTAATCTTGAATAGCTGTTAGCATCCACATTTTAATTAACAAGAAAATGATGGATACTTGATACTCTGTTTCTTTCTTCTGTTAAATCAGAGTTTTAACCACATAATACTTTCATTTTAGACTGGATGGAGATGAAACCACAAAAACATGAACTGAATGAAGCAAAGGAAGAAAAGCAGAGCATCAAAACCCAAAGAACAAAAGATAAGCCGCACATCTGCTCTCAGTGTGGAAAGAGTTTCAATCGCAAAGGAAACCTAAAGACACACATGAGAGTTCACACTGGAGAAAAACCGTATACATGCTCTCAGTGTGGAAAGAGTTTTTATCAAGCATCAAGTCTCAGTAATCATCTGCAGGTTCACTCTGGAGAAAGACAGTGCAATCAGTGTGGTAAAGATTTTCATTCATCATCACACCTAAAACAACACCTGAAAGTTCATTCAGATGAGAAGCCTTCTGTGTGTTCTTTCTGTGGAAAAAGTTTTTCAGGGCTTTATAGTTTTAAACAGCACCAGAAAACACATGATGAAGTGAAAGATCATGTGTGCTTTGACTGTGGAAAGAGCTTTACTAGAGCTGACTGTCTGAAACTGCACCAAAGAATTCATACTGGAGAAAAACCTTACAAGTGCTCATATTGTGACAAGAGTTTCACTGATTCAGGATCCCTGAAATCACATGAGCGAGTTCATACTGGAGAGAAGCCGTACTGCTGTACTCATTGTGGGAAAAGTTTTACTCATACATCAGCTCTCAGAATTCATCAGCGCATTCACTCTGGAGAAAAGCCATTTAACTGTGATCAGTGTGATAAAAAGTTTATTTCATCATCACATTTGAAAAAACACCTAAACATTCATTTAGATGAGAGGCCTTATGTGTGTTCTCTCTGTGGAAAGGGTTTTTCATGGCTGAACAATTTTCAACAGCACCAGAAAACACATAATGAAGTGAAAGATCATGTGTGTTGTGACTGTGGGAAGAGATTTAACAGAGCTGGCAATCTGAAACAGCATCAAAGAATTCATACTGGAGAAAGACCTTACAAGTGCTCATATTGTGACAAGAGTTTCAATCATTCTGGATCCCTGAAATCACATGAGCGAATTCATACTGGAGAGAAGCCGTACCGCTGTACTTAGTGCACTCGTGTGAAAATATCATGCAAGTGAGCAGCATTTATTTTCATGTTAAATACAATCAAGTAAATAGTGTGAGGTAACATTTGGAGTTTGTCCTAAAAGCACAATATCTTTTTGCCATATTGGTAAAAAAAAATGCTTGGGAAAACTTTTAAGACTTGAAAGTTAAAGCTTTACCAGTCCACAACTCTATGAAGTCATTGTTGTGGTTTATTTCCGTTAGGATGGATTGTGTGTAAATAGGTCTTTCTTGAATTGAATAACTAAATTGTGTACTAAATTGTCTACTGATAGTACATCTTGTCTAGTGCATGTTTGTTTCGACAATTTGTTTTATCGTTGTAATATTTTTCTCCTTCCCCCCCCTTTTTTCTTTTACATGATGCTACCATCCTGTTAAAATGGTTAGAAGGAAATATGAAATTGTGGGATTACAAAATTAAGAATCTGTTTTAGATCTACTGATCCTACATCTTGACATAACATCACATGACAAATTAAGGTGAAGTACATTGTATTTATCATTTTACAGGGTTAGTTCACCAAAAAATGAAAATTGTCATTTAATTATTCACCCTCATGTTGTTCCACACCTTCATTCGTCTTCAGAACACAAATGAAGATCTTTTTGATGAAATCTGAGAGCTTTCTGTCTCGTCCATAGACAGCTGCGCAACTGAAACTTTGATGCTTCAAAAAGTTCATAAAGAGATAAAACCGCTTTAGTGAGACTTGATGACTGCAGCGACCAAACATCACGCTCTTAATAAACAGTCCTGTTGAAGATAACCTGAGTCTCCGAATGCCTGTTGCATAAAGCTAGTTGAACAAACTTTGAGTTTCAGAGTAGGTTTAGAGTTGACAAATCCAACCCGGTTTAGATCCGGTTGAACGGTCTTGCAACGCTCTGTATAAACGTTCTCTGTCAACTTAGTTTTAAGCCAGAGTTTGGGCTTGGTTCATCCCAAAATGAAAGTTCTGCCCTCAGATTCATTCAGATGAGAGGCCTTATGTGTGTTGGAACATTTTTTATGGCAGTGTCAAATTAAAGGGTTAGTTCACCCCCCAAAAAATAAATTGTCATTAATTACTCACCCTCATGTCGTTCCAAACCCGTGAGACCTTTGTTCAATCACTCAATCCCAAATTAAAATATTTTTGATGAAATCTGAGAGCTCTCTGATTCGTCCATAGACAGTAATTTAACCACCACTTTCAAGATCCAGAAAGGTACTAAAGATATAGCTAAAATAGTCCATGTGACTACAGCGGTTCAACCTTAATGTTATGAAGCAACGAAAATAATTTTTCTGTGCAAAAACAAAACAAAAATAACGACTAAAAGTGGTGGTGAAATTGCTGTTTATGGATGAGTCAGATACCTCTCAGATTTCATCAAAAATATTTTAATTTATGTGCGTTCCAGCGCATGTAGGGATTAAGGGAAATGAGATGGCAGATAAACTAGCAAAGATGCATTATTGAAAGATAACAGACATGCAAATTAATATTAGCAAAGCAGAAGTTAAAAGCATAATATGGGAGAAGATAAATCAAAGAAAGGTGTGACAGAGAGGAGAAAGGGAAACATTTTAAATTTAAAGAAATGTTAAAGGGGATATGGTGGAAATATTGATACCGAGGTTAAGGTTGGGACATTGGACACTAAATAAAACCCTTAAGATGAAAGAAAAACGTCAGACTGGATTGTGTGAGGGATGTCAAGAAGATGAATCAGTAAAGCATATAATCATGACTTGTAGGAGATAGAGAGGTGCTGAGGAAGCTGAGGGAGATAGGGATGCACATGGGGCACAGCACAGATCAGAGTGGCCTACTGATTACTTTCTTTCAGAACAGAGTTGGTTATTTTGGAGAATTAAATATAGTTTAAGGTGGTGGGGGAAGTTTGTGTGTGTGTGTGTGTGTGTGTGAGTGAGAGAGAGAGAGAACTGAATTGAATTAAAAAAGTTCTTTATTACAAATTCACCAAAACACAGTTTACAAAATATAAATCATCTCATAAAAAAGTGAAAATTACAGGAAATGTGCAAAACGCAATTCATCTTCGAACGCGGAGCACAGTGCTCCTTTGCTACACCATTTTATTTCAAAAGACATAAGATCATCCATAGCCTTGTAGAAATTAAAGTCAATCAACACTCTAGACTTTACAAGAGAAGAAAACAAGATAGTAACATTTTGCCCAGGCTTCTGTTCAATCCTGTTTTTCTTCTACTTGAGTAAATAGCTAGCTTAGCTTGACCCAAAATAAAATTAAGTAACTGACAAATATCATGATTTTTCTGCACAAATTTGAAACCCAAAATAAAAAGTTTCCATTGAAAATATTTCATTAAACAGTCAAAAAGATTACCTAATACAGTAAATAAGGGCTTTAGTCTAGAACACTCCATAAAAGCATGGAAAAACGATTTCTCTATTAAAACAAAAAGGACATTCAGAGCTTACCTCAGGATTTAAAAGCATTAACAGCAATTGCTCCATGGAGAACCCTCCACTTATGTCCCCTACTCGCTTTGTTAACAGTGGCTTATACAAAACTCTCCATTCAGCTTTAACATATTCATCCAGTTTAAAATAAGAACGCCATGGTGTATCTACTTTGCTGTCCAAAATTTTCTTATTAAACCCAAACACATAGTTTGTACAACATTTTCCCCATAACTGAGAAGAAATCTACACTCAAAGATTTTCCAGCTTTTAAAAACAATCCCACACAATCATCTAATTTGGGAGACAAGTAAATAGTTGGAAAAGGGTCTTTAGCATTAGGAGCCCTTACTCCTATGCAGTTGTCTGTCAATAATTGTCTCTCCTCGTTTGTAAGAACAGATTGCCACTTTACCATCAGGTGAGCAATTGTGCAGGTTGAAAAAACACCCAGATGGGAAGCTACTTGCTCAGTGTTCGAGAAATTAAGACCAGCCACATTCAACAGAAGACCCAAAGTGGTGATCCTTGATTTACACAGCAAATTATTAAGTCCAGAAACAATACGGTCAACAGTGGAAATATCCAAACGGGCTCCATGTACTATGGGTTAATTTAACAACCAGAAGAGTGATTCCATACATGGTGTCCTTTGAAGATTAAAAAGACTCTATACTTTAAAAAGATTGCGATAAAAGAATGGCAATCTGAAAGTATTCAGTCTCAGGGGGTCCAAAAAGAAAAGAGATTTGTCCATCTGTAAGCCTCCAAGAGTCCGTAAAATCGCACATGCAGCAGTCCTCCAACCATAGTCACTTGGTCCCGAAAGAAGTCTTTGTATAAACTGCAGACAGAAAGTTGCTGTTCGACTTCTTTAGACAGGAACAAGATGCTCTCAGTAATCCAGTGTAGTTCATCCCAAAAAAAAAAGTCCACTAATAAAGCTTGAATTTCAGTTTTGAAGGTGGATCTAAACAGGCCAATTTGTGCCTGAGAGAAGATGCAATTAAATTATTTATAACTAAAGTATGCACTTTATAAGACCTGTTTGGAGCCAACCATTTCCATTTGTCTAATCAACCTTTTCGACAATTCCTCCCCAGTTTTTCTGCACACTAACATCATCTCCTAAATAAACCCCCAAATATTTAAAATCCCCTTTACACCAAAGCAACCCGTCAGGAAGACTCAGCTTCTCTTCCATCCCCTTTCCACACAATAAGGCTTCACTTTTGTTTCAATTTACCTTAGCAGAAGATAAAACATTAAAATCTTCAAGTAACTTTTTTAAAATGTCCATGTCTTTTTGACCGTTAACCATTACAACTACATCATCAGCATAAGCTGACGAATGAATATTACAGTTAAAACCAGGTATATTTAAACCATTCAAAAGAAATCTTATCTGTTGCAACAAGGGTTCGATGGCTAATGCATAAAGCATTCCTGACAACGAGCATCCTTGCCTGACACCTCTACTTACCTTAAAAGGAGTGCATAAGCCACCGTTCACTTTCAGCACACTTTCAACATCAGTATACAGCATCTTAATCATTTCTACGAAATCTTGGCAAAAACCAAAGGCTGCTAAAGTTTTCCACAGGTAATTATGTTCAACTCGATCAAATGCTTTTTCTTGATCCAAAGAGATCAAGGCACAATCTGAATTAAACAACTTGGAAACATCCAGGATATCCCGCGCTAAAGAAATGTTCTAGAAAATAGACCTACCAGGTATGCAATAGCTCTGGTCCGGATGAATAACTTGCTCCATTACTTCTGCTAGTCTGTTTGCCAAAGTTTTAGAGAGCAGTTTGTAGTCTGTGCAGAGAAGCGACACAGGGCGCCAATTCTTAATATCTGCCAGGTCTCCAGGAGTGTAAGGGCAGCTCAATGGCAGCCGCCCTTCAGCCAAGCTTTCACTGAGCACCATGAGCAAATCCTCCCCCAACACTGTCCAGAAAGACTTATAAAAGTCTACTGGGAGACCGTCGATGCCAGGAGCCTTCCCAGCCTCCGTGCCCTGAAAGGCCTTGTACAACTCATCCAGGCTCAAAGCCTTACTGAGTTTCTCATTGGCTTCGTCAGACACCTGTGTCAAGCTTTCAAAAAAGACATTTTCAATGTCAGGCTCTGTAACACATTCACATCTGTACAGCTTTTCGTAAAAACAAACTGCTCTCTTTCTAATGTCAATAGGATTAGATAATAATGTGCCGGATTCGGAAACCAGCCCGTGAATAAAACGTTTTTGACCATTCTTTACTTCCAAATTAAAGAAAAATTTAGTTGAAGCATCCATTTAGTCAATATTCTGAAAACGGGACCGAACCAGAGCTCCTTGCACCGTTACCCCTAAAAGATCACTAAGCTGAGATTTTTTTCAAAGACAGACCCTCCAAAACATTACTCCCCCTAGTCGAATCAGCTAACTCTTGAAGCTTGACTATTGATTGAAAATTTTCATTGATCTCGATAACTGTGCAGTGATGTTTCGAGTGTACTGTTGACAGAATTGCTTAATTTGCACCTTGCCAAAATCCCACCACTGCCTTACAGTTTAAAAAGAGTTCTTTGTGGTTCTAAAAGTTCCCCAAAATACTTAAAAGTTTCCTTAAAACTGTTATCATTAAGCAGAGTACTATTGAAATGCCAGTAAGCACTACTTGGTTTAATTGAATTTAAAATAAAAGAACAGCACACCATACTATGATCAGAAAAACAAACAGACACAATAAAGACTTGCTAAAAATACCACAATGGTGTTTAAAACTGTAAAACCTATCCAACCTAGCCAAAGATAGAACATTGTCACGAGTATGAGACCAAGTATATTGTCTTAGATTGCCATTAAAATGTCTCCATATGTCACACAGCTCATGTGTTTTAATGACTTGTATAAGTCTCTTACAGGAGGGTTCATGGGGTTCAATGTGATTCCGATCAAGGTTTTGCTCTGTACAATTACAGAAACTCTTCATCGTTACAATTCTGTAAGGTTGAATTGAGCGTACTTAAAAACAACATTCTTTCAACCCCTGAGGTCTGAAGTCTGCCTTTTATAATCTCTTCAACATCATAGGAAGCTGGCTTAAAACTTTTCGAAAATAAGACGGCAACACCTCGACTAACAGCAGTATTGTGACTTAAAATAGAGATACCGTCCCATTCCCTTGACCAATCTGCAGCATTCTTTAAATCGCTGTGGGTTTCTTGAAGAAAAACAACATCTAGTTTTTTCTGCTTAAACAATTCATATAGCATAACTCTTTCTCACATCTCTAGCTCCATTCACATTCACTGAAGCAACACTAACTTCACCCATACGAGGTAAGAGAAAAAAAGCCACTGAATATTATCAAATTAGCTCTTTTCACCACCATCATTGCTTATTTCAGTATTGAGCTTTCTCACCAACTTCTTTAACCTATATACTTCCTTATTAGTAAAGAAGCTTTCAGCCATGAAACCCCTTGTCTTTTCAATAAATTGTTTAATGTCAGGAAAATATTCATTTACTCGTACCCCTCTTCTGTTTTTCGTTGATTTAAAAAAATAGTTTAATATCATCCACATCATAACTACGACTCGCACATTCACTCTGTGAAAGAGAGACGCTGGAATCTGATAAAGTCTCCAATCACAAGTATTATCACTCTTCTTTTGTTTTAAAGGTACTTTAAACATTGACTGTTCTGCATCCATGAAAATGCCATCATTCTCACATACTTCAACAGAACCAGCGGGCCTAGCATCATCTGTCATTTTGTTAAACGTCTCCGTTTCGATTATCTCAGATTAGGCCTGAATAACCTCTTGCAGCTCGGCCGAAACCAGCTCAGGTTCAGCGCGCCCGGCTGTAATCTGCTCAATCTCAGTCCGATCCTCTGCGGCCTGTTCTACCGCGGTCACAACCGGCTCCACACGGACTACCGAGGGTTGATTGGTCGCGGGTAAATCAGTTACAGCATTCAAATTTTGCTACTGACGTTTCTTTTTTCTCAAGGCAGTCGCTGACTTAATGTCCCACTTTACTGCAACCAAAACATTCCAGTTGTTGCAAATACAACATAGTCAAAATCATCTATATGGAATTTAAACGTAAGATCCAGTTCAGCGTCGTCTTTTACGATCATATAGACAAAGCGTCTAAACGGAACAACATGTTTTAACAATGGAGAACCACATCCAATCGGGATCTTTTTAATTGGAGAAACCAACTTACCATGACGGGAAAGGGACCAAATTAATAACTCGACACCGATAAATGGAGGAACGTTAGACAGCGTTACTTTTTTAGATGGCATCGATAGAGGCGTGAATAAACCATCAATAGTAATCCCCTGTTCAACTAGCTCATTTGCTTTGTCAACAGTGTTTAGAAAAATGACGGTTACATTATTCATTTTTGATGCTGATAAAATACATTCATGTCCCACAACTTCTCCTATTGCCATACAGCAATCCTCTACACTCACCGCAGACGCCACCTTCACTGCATGACGCCGCGTGAGTGTACTCAAAACGTGTGAATCCGGGGCCGCCATGCTTTCCCGAATACAGGTAGCATGGCGGCCCGGGTCAGCACACAAACACCACTAGATCAAACACAGAGAGAAAGAAAGAAGATAGAAAAAAGTGAAAGAAAATTAATAAATAGTTATTCTAGACAGAGCAACTACACACAACAACAAAAACCCACTCGCGCGTGAGAGAGAGAGAGAGTCTGTAATAGACTGTAAACCTATTATCTGATCCAGACTCCGGAGCAGAAGGTGGCGGTAATGCACCAATAAGCTGGATGCCAACAGTCGTAAAACAATAAAGAAGAAACTGAGTAGCCTGCTTTTGTTGTCACGGAGAAAAAGGCTACTCGATTAATAACTTATTAGCCTAAATAACATCTGGATATGGTAAACCATATGTGGTAAAAGGTCTCCTGTCAGGTATGTATCGCTGTGATTTTAAACTAATCATGTTGCAAAACGGACCGTTACTGTGAAAAAGTTGGTCTGACGTTGGATATTCCACAGATATTAAAACATGTCAATAGATTCTTAAGTGAATAATTATAATTGTATAATTGTGAAAAAACCTTATTTGAAAGCATTAGAATGTAGAACTGAACACACATCGCGGTTAGTTTTAATCCTCAATGTGTTACAACGCAAATACTCTATAGCAGCGACGAGCTAGCGCTCAGGCCAGTTAGGGACCGTCTACAAAGTACGTGTGTGTGTGTGTGTGTGTGTGTGTACAAGACACATCGTTCAAAACTAACTGCTCTTTTGTTTCATACACCTAATTTGATCACTTAGAAATCAAAACACAATGTTTTGAGAAGCATTTTTAAAAAATATTTTATAGGGTAAAAATTCTTTTGTCATAATTGTATAATCATAATAATTTTATAAAAATAGTTTTGAATTAAATGTTTGCTTTTGCAAGCGCCAGCAGTGTGGTGTTTTGCATGTTGTGTGTGTGTTTTGTGGATTTGTTTGTAGAAATTGAGCCATAATTTCAGAAATTGTAAGCAATTAAAAAATCTCTTACTGATTCATAGAGGGTGTCTTTCTATAAAACATTTGATATTGTTTTTTTTCATGTTACAGATTCCTAGAAACTAAATCAAATCACCTTTATTTCTTACTGTCAAAGCAGCTTCACAGTAATAGCGAGAATAATAATGTTAATATCAAAGTTCTTCAGTTATGAATTCAGCTGTAAAGCAGCTCTAAAAAGACAATAGAGTTATTATTCAACTCAGTTTGTTTCAATATTAATATGTTTTCATCACCCTGTTTTCATGCGCATTTTGAATTATCGCATCAGAAACGAGTGATGGAAACACCACATTTTGAGATAAAAAAAAACGGCATGAATTTTAAATGAATTTGTTCAAAGTTTGAATGTAAAAATCAAAACAACTGCTACATGTTCCTCTAGGGGGCGGTGTACAGCACACACTTTGGGAGGCTTTGCGAGCTTTTTCTTGATTCTTGACTGCCAATAGATTGAATTGTACCCATATGTAATATCACATGTTTAAGAATCCGTTCAACAGCGCTCAAAATGCTAGAGGGAAATGCTTGTATCGTCACATTTTTAAAATTTCAGTATCGACTTGGTACTGTATCGGTACTTTTGACAACACTAGTGTCAATGTTGCAAAGTTCATCATGCGGTTCAAAATGCCAATTCAGCAACAAAGCAGCACTATTCAGTTCAGTTCAGTTTTGATTCAGTACATTGAATTATAGTGCAAAGTTAATCAATCAGTTATGTCCAAGCTTAATTCAGCTACAAGCAGCTCTACAGAAGGCAACAGTGTCATTATTCAGCTTAAGTCAGTTCAATGTTAATTCAGTTCAATTCAATAACAGTGCTTTTGTTGCAGAGTTCTTCAATTATGAAACGACTTTGAATCAGCAGTGCTTCCCACACATAGACTTTACTTGGGTCGGCCGTCCCACCCGTTTTTTTTTTTTTTATCCTCTTATACTTTTTTATCTGCTCGAGATAATGAAACCATCCACGATCGGATAACTAGTGGAAAATCTCCCCTTGTCCTACGTGTTTCCTACATGCTCGTTCAGTGTGCGCGAGAAATTTTAAAAATGTAACGATACCAGCATTTCCCTCTAGCATTTTTAGCGCTTCTGAACAGATTCTTAAACATGTGATATTACATATGGGATGCTTCCCCACATGAAGAAAGATTTGAGACATATTTTTTAATATACATTTTACTAGTATCAGTAAAATCTGTCCCATTCACTGAGACACTAGCCTATATGACAAAGCAAGGAGAACTCTACCATTTAAATGCTGTTATTTTGCATAATAATGGATATTAGTAGGTAATTAAATGTAATAGTAGCCTGTGTAATTAAAATGAATTTCAATAAATAAAAATATTGTTGCATTATTTGTCACACGTAGTAAACCATTTTTGTGCCGTGGGTAATAGGAGGATTTTTCACCTGGCTACCACCGCAAGTATATTTCAAACCTGTGAGGATCACATTTATTGGTATTAGCTTCTAAATAATATGAATCTTTTAAAGCCCAACCAAGCAAGCCAAAGGTGACGGTGGCATAGAAAAAATAAACTTTTGATGTTGGTTTTACTGTTAAAAACGAACCACAAACCGCTCATCTGATTTTATTTAATATACATTTTGAAAAGACAAGAGTGACGAACGATGGAATTATACACTGAAAATGCAAAATAGTACAAATAAAAACATGACGGACAAGTTCAAGGCAAACACGGTCAAAAAAAGGTGAAGGCTGATTTCATAGATTACAAGAAATGTTTAACTGGTATTAACATGTACTAACGACATTGATTATTACATTACATCGTATATGGATTGTGCCTTCTCTGTCGATGCAGGTGTCCTCGTGTCATTAATGTCATTTTTCACAAAGTGTTTTATAGCAAGAGATTGGTGATGGTGATATTCTGCTGTTTTGAGCGATGAGTGATTGTGCGTTTAATAGTTCTTTTAAAATTATGAAAAATGTCTACTGGTTTTATATGACTTTTTGGGAATGAAGGCTAACAATTTATATCCACAGCATACACATCTCTACATTTTCTTACTTTATAATATAGAATAGGACAAAAACCTTATCTGCATACCTTTTGTCATTTTTACATGTGCCCCAGCTCATTTTTATTTTCATATTTTTGAATAACTTCAGTATAAAGCAGTTTATAATGACCAAACAATATCGCGGTTATGCTCACGTGATGCTGCTGTTCTGTATGGTCACAAAGCTTAACATTTACATGCGTTTTAAGCATTGTGGTTTAAAAACAAGTGATTTAAAACCATTGAAGTGCAATAAGCAGCGAAACATAACTCATTAACACTTCTCATAAAGCGTGTGAGTACTGAACTGAGTTCTTTTTGCCGCCTAATTGGGCTTCAATAGTTAAATACACATACTTACATGTAGGGCTAGGCCGATAAACTATATCATATCAAATCGCGATAAAATTGATGTAGATAACAGTAATAAGCTCTGGACATTTGAACTCGATATGGATTAATCTAACAGTCAATAACACAGCAGAAGTAAACACGACAACTAGTAGATGCGTTTACTCTCTGATCGGTCTCGGTCACGTGACCTCTAAACAGCCCTATGAGATCCAGTGTTTTTTATACATTTGATTATGCAATTTATGTAGTATTTATTATTTATAGGGGTGTGACGAGATCTCGTGCCACATCAAGTACGTCATTAGTGTCAGACAAACTACAGGATTGTCACTTTATTTGATAATCACTTATTGATGTGTGTTTTTAATGTTTTACCCTTCAGGTTAAAGTACATGAGTAAAGCATAACAGCTACAGAAACTATACCTGCAAAATCGTCTCTCTTTTGACATTGAAATAGGCCATTCACGATTTCATGTGAATAGTGCAGCTCTGAGAAGTTTTTATTTGAATGTATATCTGAAGGGAAATTACTGTTTTCATAAAAGTTTCGATTGCATCTTTTTATCTTTCCTCAGTATGATGCCTAATAAAGTAGTGATTATAAGCGCAGCTCTGCTTGAGTTCAGGAGTAACCGCTGTATTTCTGCTTTTCTATAAGCACCACCTTCTGTCAGAGAGTGAATTTGTAATTGCATTCAGCCTGCTGTTTTGTACATATAACATTACATACATAGTCCATTAGTCTAAAATGTGAGGTTTAACATTATATGAAAGTTTTTGTTTGGTCAAAACTGGTATTATTTTAAGTGTAAAGTTGTTTAAATCATATTTGTATCATCATTTTACAGTTTATGTTACCAGACATCGGCGTTGTTTCAAAGCAACTTTATAAGTTGTAACTTATCTTTGATTTTCCAGATGTGGTCCTGTGGGCGTCAGTATCACACAGTGATTACAGTTCACGCCTGCAGTGAAGCTCCTCCCACAACAATTCACCAATAAATACTGGGAATATTCACATCATCCTACAAGAGAAGGACAAACTCCAGGTGTAGCAGCTGAAATCTGTGTGAAGATGGAGTTTATTAAAGAGGAGATTGAAGACATGAGTATTTCAGAGCCATCCAGTATAAAACATGAAGATAATGAGGAACAAATAGGTTGGTGTCCATTCTTGATTCTTCATTGTTGACTGCTGAGAAACATTAAAGTCCCCCTTTGGTGAAAATCTAGTTTTTAATGTTGTTTATATATATATCTATGTGGTGTTTTTATTATGTCTTAAGACAAACCATGTGCAAATTCATTAGTCAACACCATTGCAGAGTATTTTCTCCTTAAAACTGCAGTGAACCAACACAGTTTAAAATCTCCCGTTCTCTACATCACAAACATGTTGTAACCAATCCCATCAATGTGCAGGCGGGCTTTAGTGTAACATTAATGATGCTGTGAAGCAGGGGGTCTCGAGAAGCCAGATTATCCTGGTATGTTTTTTCGTTGTATGAAAAATTGGGTACATTTAGCAATA
Organism: Elopichthys bambusa; assembly: GCA_037101425.1. NCBI lineage: Eukaryota > Metazoa > Chordata > Actinopteri > Cypriniformes > Xenocyprididae > Elopichthys > Elopichthys bambusa. Next base: position 29,062,194 of record CM074444.1, on the reverse strand, counting down.
TAGCAGGTGAATTGTGCATATGATGTAAAGTTATGATGAACTGTATGTCTTCCTTCACTGACAATCCTGAGTTATTCAAAGCATTTCTAAGGATGCTGATTACTAGAAGGCAGCTGTCTGACTCTGAGATGGTGAACGGGAACATTAGCATCATATTATTAGATGTTTGATAACGTAGTCGAGCCAAAGGCTAATCATATCAATTACTGTTATGTGTCGCAAATAGAGAGCAATACTGAATCAGTTTCCAATTTTGATCATATCTTGCCATTGTGTAGAGTTTACTACAGTAAGTTGACCATGCGGATCAGGTATTCCGAGCTCGTATGATTTAGTGGAGGCGGGTCCAATTTGCATATTCATGGATCCATGTATACTAAATGAAGCAAGGGTGTAGAGTTACATTCAAGCTACTTTAAAGCATGAAAATTTATTTTCAAAAAGAAACATTTTTTTTAAACATGTAATCTTGGTGATCAAAGATGAGTTTTAAGGGATAAAATTATTGACAACAGGCGGACTTTATGGTAACAAAGCTTCAGTTCACCAGAATTGGTGGCTGTGAACTAATGAGCAACATAGAAACAATAAGTTAAACAAAAAATGCATCTAAATGCTTATAATCTTGAATATCTGTTATCATCCACATTTTAATTAACAAGAAAATTACGGAACTAACATATCAAAGATCTGATACTTGATACTCTGTTTCTTTCTTCTGTTAAAGAAGAAAGAGTTTTAACTTTTCTAACCACAATATTTTCATTTTAGACTGGATGGAGATGAAACCACAAAAACATGAACTGAATGAAGCAGAGGAGGAAAAGCAGAGCATCAAAACCCAAAGAACAAAAGATAAGCCGCACATCTGCTCTCAGTGTGGAAAGAGTTTCAGTCTAAAAGGACACCTAAAGACACACATCAGAATTCACACTGGAGAAAAACCGTATACATGCTCTCAGTGTGGAAAGAGTTTTTATCAAGCATCAAGTCTCAGTAATCATCTGCAGGTTCACTCTGGAGAAAAACAGTGCAATCAGTGTGGTAAAGATTTTCATTCATCCTCACACCTAAAACAACACCTAAAAGATCATTCAGATGAGAGGCCTTCTGTGTGTTCTTTCTGTGGAAAGAGTTTTTCAGGGCTTTATAGTTTTAAACTGCACCAGAAAACACATAATGAAGTGAAAGATCATGTGTGCTTTGACTGTGGAAAGAGCTTTACTAGAGCTGACTGTCTGAAACTGCACCAAAGAATTCATACTGGAGAAAAACCTTACAAGTGCTCATATTGTGACAAGAGTTTCACTGATTCAGGATCCCTGAAATCACATGAGCGAGTTCATACTGGAGAGAAGCCGTACTGCTGTACTCAGTGTGGAAAGAGTTTTACTCATACATCAGCTCTCAGAATTCATCAGCGCATTCACTCTGGAGAAAAGCCATTTAACTGTGATCAGTGTGATAAAAAGTTTATTTCATCATCACATTTGAAAAAACACCTAAACGTTCATTTAGATGAGAGGCCTTATGTGTGTTCTCTGTGTGGAAAGAGTTTTTCCTGGCTGAACAATTTTAAAAAGCACCAGAAAACACATAATGAAGTGAGAGATCATGTGTGTTTGGACTGTGGAAAGAGCTTTAATAGAGCTGACTGTCTGAAACGGCACCAAAGAATTCATACTGGAGAAAAACCTTACAAGTGCTCATATTGTGACAAGTGTTTCACTGATTCAGGATCCCTGAAATCACATGAGCGAGTTCATACTGGAGAGAAGCCGTACTGCTGTACTCAGTGTGGGAAAAGTTTTTCTCGTACATCAGATCTCAGACATCATCTACGCATTCACTCTGGAGAAAAACCATTTAACTGTGATCAGTGCGATAAAAAGTTTATTTCGTCATCACATTTAAAAAAACACCTAAACGTTCATTTAGATGAGAAGCCTTATGTGTGTCCTCTCTGTGGAAAGGGTTTTTCATGGCTGAACAATTTTCAACAGCACCAGAAATCACATAATAAAGTGAAAGATCATGTGTGTTGTTATTGTGGGAAGAGATTTAATAGAGCTGGCAATCTGAAACAGCATCAAAGAATTCATACTGGAGAAAAACCTTACAAGTGCTCATATTGTGACAAGAGTTTCAATCATTCAGGATCCCTGAAATCACATGAGCGAATTCATACTGGAGAGAAGCCGTACCGCTGTACTTAGTGCACTCGTGTGAAAGTGAGCAGCATTTGTTTTCATGTCAAGTACAATCAAGTAAATAGTGTGAGATAAAATTTGGAGTTTGTCCTAAAAGCACAATATCATTTTGCCATATTGGTAAAAAATTTTTTTAAAAAACTTAAAAGTTAAAATTTCACCAGTCCACAACTCTATGAAGTCATTGTTGTGGTTTATTTCCGTTAGGATGGATTGTGTGTAAATAGGTCTTTCTTGAATTAGATAATTAAATGGCGTACTAAATTGTCTTCTGATAGTACTTGTAATAAAACAGAAACATCTTGTCTAGTGCGTGTTTGTTTCGACAACTTGTTTTATCGTTGTAATATTTTTCTCCTTCCCCCCCTTTTTTTTCCTTTACATGATGCTACCATCCTGTTAAAATATTTAGTAGGAAATTAAGGAAATATGGAATTGTGGGATTACAAAATTAAGAATCTGTTTTAGATCTACTGATCCTACATCCTGACATAACATCACATGACAAACTAAGATGAAGTACATTGTATTTATCAACCACTGCAGTCATGTGGACTATTTTAACAATATCTTTAGTGTCTTTATGGATCTTGAAAGTGGTGGTTAAATTACTGTCTATGGACGAATCAGAGAGCTCTCGGATTTCATCGAAAAGATCTTCATTTGTGTTCCGAAGATGAACGAACGTGTTTGGAACGACATGAGGGTGAGTAATTGATGACAGAGTTTTTGGGTGAACTATCGCTTTAATAAAGGTAGTCAGGTAAAATATATGTGGGTTCTAGCACGTGTAGAAAGGGCACAGAGAGGAGAAAGGGAGACGGTTATTTCAAATTCAAAGAAATGTTAAAGGAGATCGGGTGGGAAGAAATATTGATGATGAGGTTAAGGTTGGGACATTGGACACTAAATAAAACCCTTAAGATGAAAGAAAAACATCAGGATTGTGTGAGGGATGTCAAGAAGATGAATCAGTAAAGCATATAATCATGACTTGTAGGAGATAGAGAGGTGCTGAGGGAGATAGGGATGCACATGGGGCACAGCACAGATCACAGTGGCCTACTGATTACTTTCAGAACAGAGTTGGTTATTTTGGAGAATTAAATATAGTTTAAGGAGGTGGGAGAAGTTTGTGTGTGTGTGTGTGTGAGAGAGAGAGAGAGAGAGAGAGAGAGTCTGTAATAGACTGTAAACCTATAATCTGATCCAGACTCCGGAGCAGAAGGTGGCGGTAATGCACCAATAAGCTGGATGCCAACAGTCGTAAAACAATAAAGAAGAAACTGAGTAGCCTGCTTTTGTTGTCACGGAGAAAAAGGCTACTCGATTAATAACTTATTAGCCTAAATAACATCTGGATGTGGTAAACCATATGTGGTAAAAGGTCTCCTGTCAGGTATGTATCGCTGTGATTTTAAACTAATCATGTTGCAAAACGGACCGTTACTGTGAAAAAGTTGGTCTGACGTTGGATATTCTACAGATATTAAAACATGTCAATAGATTCTTAAGTGAATAATTATAATTGTATAATTGTGAAAAAAGAAACCTTATTTGAAAGCATTAGAATGTAGAACTGAACACACATCGCGGTTTGTTTTAATCCTCAATGTGTTACAACGCAAATACTCTGTAGCAGCGACGAGCTAGCGCTCAGGCCAGTTAGGGACCGTCTACAAAGTACGTGTGTGTGTGTGTGTGTGTGTGTGTTTTATATTTTTTTAGCGTCTTGCATTTCTGTTTATACTGTAAATATACCTAATTTGATCACTTAGAAATCAAAACTCAATGTTTTTAGAAGCATTTTTAAAAATATTTTATATGTTAACAATTATTTTAAAAAATTTTAAAAATAGTTTTGAATTGAGTGTTTGCTTTTGCAAAAGGTGTGGTGTTTTGCATGTTGTGTGCATGTTTTGTGGTTTTGTTTGTAGAAATGGAGAAATAGTTTCAGAAATTGTAAGCTTACTGATTCGTAGTGTCTTTCTATAAAACATTTGATAATTTTTTTTTGTTTTTTTTCCCCCATGTTACAGATTTCTAGAAACTAAATCAAATCACCTTTATTTCTTACTGTCAAAGTAGCTTCACAGTAATAGCGAGAATAATAATGTTAATATCAAAGTTCTTCAGTTATGAATTCAGCTGTAAAGCAGCTCTAAAAAGATAATAGAGTTATTATTCAACTCAGTTTGTTTCAATATTAATTTATTTTAGTTCATTAAGTGTCAATACCTATGTTTCCATCACCCTGTTTTCAATAGCATTTACAGGTGCTGTAATGGAATTTTGAATTCCATTCAAAAAGTGAAACTTGTATATTATATTCATTCATTACACACAGACTGATATATTTCAAATGTTTATTTCTTTTAATTTTGATGATTATAACTGACAACTAAGGAAAATCCCAAATTCGGTATCTCAGAAAATTAGAATATTGTGAAAAGGTTCAATATTGAAGACACCTGGTGCCACACTCTAATCAGCTAATTAACTCAAAACACCTGCAAAGGCCTTTAAATGGTCTCTCAGTCTAGTTCTGTAGGCTACACAATCATGGGGAAGACTGCTGACTTGACAGTTGTCCAAAAGATGACCATTGACACCTTGCACAAGGAGGGCAAGACACAAAAGGTCATTGCAAAAGAGGCTGGCTGTTCACAGAGCTCTGTGTCCAAGCACATTAATAGAGAGGTGAAGGGAAGGAAAAGATGTGGTAGAAAAAAGTGTACAAGCAATAGGGATAACTGCACCCTGGAGAAGATTGTGAAACAAAACCCATTCAAAAATGTAGCTGGAGTCAGTGCTTCAAGAACCACTACGCACAGACGTATGCAAGACATGGGTTTCAGCTGTCGCATTCCTTGTGTCAAGCCACTCTGACAGCGTCAGAAGCGTCTCGCCTTGGCTAAAGACAAAAAGGACTGGACTGCTGCTGAGTGGTCCAAAGTTATGTTCTCTGATGAAAGTAAATTTTGCATTTCCTTTGGAAATCAGGGTCCCAGAGTCTGGAGGAAGAGAGCAGAGGCACACAATCCACGTTGCTTGAGGTCCAGTGTAAAATTTCCACAGTCAGTGATGGTTTGGGGTGCCATGTCATCTGCTGGTGTTGGTCCACTGTGTTTTCTGAGGTCCAAGGTCAACGCAGCCATATACCAGGAAGTTTTAGAGCACTTCATGCTTCCTGCTGCTGACCAACTTTATGGAGATTCAGATTTCATTTTCCAACAGGACTTGGCACCTGCACACAGTGCCAAAGCTACCAGTACCTGGTTTAAGGACCATGGTATCCCTGTTCTTAATTGGCCAGCAAACTCGCCTGACCTTAACCCCATAGAAAATCTATGGGTATTGTGAAGAGGAAGATGCGATATGCCAGACCCAACAATGCAGAAGAGTTGAAGGCCTTTCAGAGCAACCTGGGCTCTTATAACACCTGAGCAGTGCCACAGACTGATCGACTCCATGCCACGCCGCATTGCTGCAGTAATTCAGGCAAAAGGAGCCCCAACTAAGTATTGAGTGCTGTACATGCTCATACTTTTCATGTTCATACTTTTCATTTGGCCAAGATTCCTAAAAATCCTTTCTTTGTATTGGTCTTAAGTAATATTCTAATTTTCTGAGATACTGAATTTGGGATTTTTCTTAGTTGTCAGTTATAATCATCAAAATTAAAAGAAATAAACATTTGAAATGTATCAGTCTGTGTGTAATGAATGAATATAATATACAAGTTTCACTTCTTGAATGGAATTAGTGAAATAAATCAACTTTTTGATGATATTCTAATTATATGACCAGCACCTGTAAAGGTGCAATATGTAAGAATTTTGCAGTAAAACATCCAAAAACCACTAGGCCAGTGTTATATTTTGTTCACTTGAGTACTTACAATATTCCAAATGTTTGCAACTGTTTGTAAATCGTGAGAAAATTGCTATTTTAACCAAGGCTCCGGGACGTGAGAGGAGTCACCTGTCAATTGTGTCATACCCGCATTACCCTCGGTTTCCGGTTTTATTTGTAGAAACCATGAAAACACCAAAGATGCTTTAATATTTACATGTTTTAATAATTAAGGGAACAACTGTTTTGATATATTTATAGACAGAAAACGAATTACTGTTATATAGCTCAACACGCTTAGTCTTATTGTTTAAATCTAATTTTCTTGTTTTTTTTGCGAGTACCACGCATTTGAATGTATGAATGTATATCTAAAGGGAAATTACTGTTTTTATAAAAGTTTCGATTGCATCTTTTTATCCTTCCTCAGTATGATCAGAATCAGAATGAGCTTTATTCGCCAGGTGTGCACAAACACACAAGGAATTTGTTGTGGTTTTCTACAGGAGCGCTTGGTACACACATACATATGACATGAGAACAGAAAGAACATTTAAATAAGTAAACTAAGAAAATAATAAGTAAGTATAAAAATAATAATAATAATAATACTAATGTGGTATACATTTGGAACAGAAGACATACAGATTTGTATAGTATATACAGCAGGATGAGTATATATATATATATACACACAACTAATTTTTACTCTTAAGTACTAAAAGTTTAAGCTAGAGATAGCGTTGCGGAAAAAACTGTTCTTATGCCTAGATGTGCAGTGCTGATGGTGAGGGTCCTGGATGTAAGTTTTCCCAGCCTCACTAGCTGCTGCCTGTCTGTCAGGAAGCTGGTGATCCACTGACAGATGGAGGTGGGTACAGGGAGCTGGGTCAGTTTATTCAGGAGGGTATCTGGGATTATGGTGTTGAAAGCCGAACTGAAATCCACAAACAGGATCCTTGCATAAGTTCCTGGTTTGTCCAGATGTTGTAGGATATAATGCAGTTCCATATTGACTGCATCATCCACAGACCTGTTTGCTCAATAAGCAAACTGCAGGGGGTCCAGTGATGTCCTTCAGATAGGCCAGCACCAGTCTCTCAAATGACTTCATGACCACAGATGTCAAAGCAACAGGTCTGTAGTCATTTAGTCCTGTGATTTTCAGTTTCTTGGGTACAGGGATGATGGTGGAGCATTTGAAGCAGGAGGGGACTTAACACCGCTCCAGTGATCTATTGAAGATCAGTGTAAAGGTGGATGACAGCTGGACAGCACAGGCTTTGAGACAGTCTGGTGAAACATCGTCTGGGCCTTTGGCTTTCCTTAATAAAGTAGTGTTTATAAGCGCAGTGCTGCTTGAGTTCAGGAGTAACCGCTGTATTTCTGCTTTTCTATAAGCACCACCTTCTGTCAGAGAGTGAATTTGTAATTGCATTCAGCCTGCTGTTTTGTACATATAACATTATGTACATAGTTTATTAGTCTCAAATGTGAGGTTAAACATTATATGAAAGTTTTTGTTTAGTCAAAACTGGTATTATTTGAACTGTAATTTAAATCTGTTTTTTAAATCATATTTGTATCATCATTTTACAGTTTGTTACCAGACATCGGCATTGTTTCAAAGCAACTTTATAAGTTGTAACTTATCTTTGATTGTTCCAGATGTGGTCCTGTGGGCGTCAGTATCACACAGTGATCACAGTTCACGCCTGCAGTGAAGCTCCTCCCACAACAATTCACCAATAAATACTGGGAATATTCACATCATCCTACAAGAGAAGGACAAACTCCAGGTGTAGCAGCTGAAATCTGTGTGAAGATGGAGTTTATTAAAGAGGAGATTGAAGACATGAGTATTTCAGAACCATCCAGAATAAAACATGAAGATACTGAGGAACAAATAGGTTGGTGTCCATTCTTGATTCTTCATTGTTGACTGCTGAGAAACATTAAAGGGTTAGTTCACCCAAAAATGAAAATTATGTCATCAATTACTCACCCTCATGTTGTTCTACACCCGTAAGACCTTCGTTCTTCTTCAGAACACAAATTAAGATATTTTTGATAAAATCTGATGGCTAAATGAGGCCTGCATTGCCAGCAATAACACTTTCAATGACCAGAAAGCTACTAAAAACATATTTAAAACAGTTTGTCTGACTACAGTGGTTCAACCTTAATATTATAAAGCGACGAGAATACTTTTTGCGCGCCAAAAATAACAAAATAGCGACTTTCTTCAACAATATCTAGTGATGGGCGATTTCAAAACACTGCTTCATGAAGTTTCGAAGCTTTACAAATCTTACAAATCACATGATTTCAGTAAGCGAGGCTTCGTTACGTCATAAGTGTTTTGAAACTTCAATAGTTCACGTGACTTTTGCAGTTTGATACGCGCTCCAAAGCACTGATTCGAAACAAATGATTCATTTGGCGATGCATATGGCAAGCCGTTTTAGCTTAAATTGTTCCCAGCGTTACTCGTCGTAATTGCATTTTTAGTAAGAATTCAATTAGAGAGCTCTACAATTCAGTTCTTACTAGTAACAATTATGATTAGAGAGCTCTCTAAGTCAATTAGATCTGCAATTGAATTAGAGAGCTCTCTAAATCAGTACTTACTAGTAACAATTCCAGTTACAATCGTGTTCTTACTAGTAAAAACTTGTATTCATTAGATGCAAAACAGATTTGCAGTTACACCTCCCTAAATCCTGCCTGCAATGCTATTTTTCAAAATAAAAGTTATTATTGCATCAGAATGACCACAATACTGATGATAACTTAGATATGTGCACCAAAAATAACAAAATAGTGACTTGCTTCGTTACATCATAAGTGTTTTGAAACTTCAATAGTTCACGTGACTTTGGCAGTTTGATACGCACTCCAAACCACTGATTCGAAACAAATAATATATATGGCAATGCATATGGCAAGCCGTTTTAGCTGTTCCCAGTGTTACTCGTCGTAATTGCATTTTTACCAGTAAGAATTTAATTGGAGAGCTCTCTATTGTAATTGTTACTAGTAAGAACTGAATTAGAGAGCTCTAATTGAAATTCTTACTAGTGATAATTGAATTATAGAGTTCTCTAATCATAATTGTTACTAGTAAGAGCTGAATTGTAGAGCTCTCTGATTGAATTCTTACTAGTAAAAATGCAATTACGACGAGTAACGCTGAGAACAATTTAAGCTAAAACGGTTTGCCATAGATGCAGGCCTCACTGAGCCATCGGATTTTATCAAAAATATCTTAATGTGTGTTCCGAAGATGAACGAAGGTCTTATGTGTGTCGAACGATATGAGGGTGAGTAATTAATGACATTATTTTCATTTTTGGCTGAACTAACTCTTTAAGGTAACACAGCTTCAGTTCAACAGATTTACAGAAAATGCGTCTAAATGATCATAATCTTGAAAAACTGTTATTATCCACATTTTAAACAAAAAAATGACAGAACATTTTAGCACATTAAAGATCTGATACTTGATTCTCTGTTGCTTTCATCTGTTAAATCAGAGTTTTAACCACATAATATTTTCATTTTAGACTGGATGGAGATGAAACCACAAAAACATGAACTGAATGAAGCAGAGGAGGAAAAGCAGAGCATCAAAACTCAAAGAACAAAAGCTAAAAAGCCGTACACCTGCTCTCAGTGTGGAAAGAGTTTCACACAAAAAGTAAACCTAAAGATACACATAAGAATTCACACTGGAGAGAAACCGTTTACATGCACTCAGTGTGGAAAAAGTTTTTCTCAAGCATCAGGTCTCCGATATCATCTGCTCCGTCACTCTGGAGAAAAACCATTTAACTGTGATCAGTGTGGTAAAGATTTTACTTCATCATCAAACAACACATGAAAGTTCATTCAGATGAGAAGCCTTATGTGTGTTCTCTCTGTGGAAAGAGTTTTTCATGGCTGAACAGTTTTAAACTTCACCAGAAAACACACAATGACGTAAGAGATCATGTGTGTTGTGACTGTGGGAAGAGCTTTACGAGAGCTACCGATCTGGAACAGCATCAAAGAATTCATACTGGAGAAAAACCTTACAAGTGCTCATATTGTGACAAGAGTTTCACTCAGTCTGCACACCTGAAATCACATGAGCGAGATCATACTGGAGAGAAGTTGTACCACTGTACTCAGTGTGAGAAGAGTTTCACATGTAAAACTGGTCTCAATTATCATCTGCTCCGTCACTCTGGAGAAAAACCATTTAAATGTGATCAGTGTGGTAAAGATTTTATTTCATCATCACAGCTAAAACTACACTTGAAAGTTCATTCAGATGAGAAGCCTTATGTGTGTTCTTTCTGTGGAAAGAGTTTTTCATTGATGTGTCATTTAAAACTGCACCAGAAAACACATGATGAAGTGAGAGATCATGTGTGTTGTGACTGTGGGAAGAGCTTTACGAAAGCTGGCGATCTGAAACGGCACCAAAGAATTCATACTGGAGAAAAACCTTACAAGTGCTCATATTGTGACAAGAGTTTCACTCAGTCTGCACACCTGAAATCACACGAGCGAGTTCATACTGGAGAGAAGCCGTACTACTGTACTCCGTGCGGGAAGAGTTTTACACGTTTATCAAGCCTTCACACTCATATGAAAATATGTTGCAAGTGAGAAACATTTTCTTTTTTTTAATGTCAAATACATTCAACTAAATAGTGTGAGATAAAATATGGAGTTTGTCCTAAATGCACAGTATCGTCTAGTTTTGTAAATTTGGCGAAAGACTAATACGTTGAAGCTTCACCAGTCAACTCTTACAGTCTACATAAAGTTGTTTTTTTTTGTTTGTTTGTTTTTTTTTTCTGTCAGGATTGGTAGTAGTGAGTAGTGAACAAACACAAACACCTGGCAAACATTCACGGCAGCGTCCAGGGAGCGTCATTTCAGTCATTTCCTGTTGGTATTTAGACTCAAACCCACAACCCTTCGGGTTACCAGTATGACTCTAACCATTAGGCCACGACTGCCCCAAGAAACTGCCCCAAGGTCTTTCTTGAATTAGATATATAGATATATTGGGAGAAAAGCGTCACTAAATGACTAAATGTAAATGTAAAAGATATATTCATATCATTTAATTATTGAATAAGTGTACTATATTGTATTCTGATAGTATAAGTATGAGAATTAAAGCATCTCATCTTGATTGATCTATTAAATATACACAAAGAATGGATTATATCATTTTATATCACAGTTTAAACTTTCTAACTGATAAATATGTTTGAGATGTACAGTATTTTAGTCAAATCAAGTCAAATGATCAGGTTTTGTATCATACAAAGAGGCTGGAGTTCATTTTTATGAAGTTTGCATTATTGACTGCTTACGAATAATAAAGTACCAAAGCTTCAGTTCACTAAAGATGTGAATGAAGGGCAAATTTGAAATATTTTCTCCAAATGCTGTCTGAAAAGATACAAATCATTGGCAGATAATTTGCAAAATGAGAAAAATGCACTTATTTGTTTTTCTTTTTTCCCACGAAACAAGACTAAACACCTTGTCATTTTTTTTTTAACCTGAAAATGAATCAAACAACTAGTCAAAATAATATTTTTAGATATCTGAATTTTACCTACTCCTAGTCGAATCTGCTGTTGTGTGTCATAAGACTGAATTTACTCAGCTCCTCTCTCACACCAGAGCCCCGCCCCTAGTCTTGTTGATGCTTAGTGCTAACTGCTAACAACAGTAGCCTGCTTTTGTTGTAAACTGGATGAATTACTTTAGGAATTATTAAATAACATCTGGATGTATTGATGTGTGGTAAAAGCTCTTCATCATGTCAGGTATGTAGCGCGGTGATTTTAATTGAATCATGTTGTAAAACGAACCAACTGGAGTGTTTGTTCAATAATGACAATTTGCTCATAACCGCAAACTGATTTTATTTAATATTTTAAAAAAGTCTATAATGAACAAAGAACAATGGAATTATACACCAAAACTTCAAATACAAATAAACAATATAATAATAATAAATTGCAAATAAACTCGTGACATACAAGTTTCACTCATGGTGGCGTATGGCCGATATAAAGACATACACTTATGTTTATCTGAATTTATATTTAATAAATTAGAAATAAATAATTAAAAAATGAATATGTGTGTGTATATAAATACACACACATACGTATTATTCTTATTTGTAAGTCGCTTTGGACAAAAGCCTCTGCTAAATGTATTTATGTAAGAAATATTTACACAGATATGTTTACGAGGCTGAATCCAGCCACTTATTCGCAGATTCTTATTGACGCTATCCGGTCCACCTTAAAAGACGCGACGCATCCGCGTTTTTAGCCTCTTATTCATGCTTTTGATATAACTGATATAAAAATATACAGGCACATAAAATATAATTACAGTTTCTTTGTTTATTGAACATGTCATCAGCTCAACTTAAGGGACCTTTTGGTTTTGATCTTATTCACGCTTTTTAGGGACCCTGTTACTATTGTGTCTGTTTTCAGAAAAGAATAATAAACTATTTTGAAATATGAATAACACTGAAATAGTGAAAATTACTGTAAAGTTACAAAGGTATATGAAATACAGTATCATCATTTAATTATTGCACATGTCATCCTTTGAATACATTAATGAATCAATTGAATTAAAAAACAAAAACAACAACAATTTAAACAAATATTACAAACCAGATTCCAAAAAAGTTGGGACACTACAAATTGTGAATAAAAAAGGAATGCAATGATGTGGAAGTTTCAAATTTCAATATTTTATTCAGAATACAACATAGATGACATATCAAATGTTTAAACTGAGAAAATGTATCATTTTAAGGGAAAAATAAGTTGATTTTAAATTTCATGGCATCAGCACATCTCAAAAAAGTTGGGACAAGGTCATGTTTACCACTGTGTGGCATCCCCTCTTCTTTTTATAACAGTCTGCAAACGTCTGGGGACTGAGGAGACAAGTTGCTCAAGTTTAGGAATAGGAATGTCTAATTCTTGTCTAATACAGGCTTCTAGTTGCTCAACTGTCTTAGGTCTTCTTAGTCGCATCTTCCTCTTTATGACGCGCCAAATGTTTTCTATGGGTGAAAGATCTGGACTGCAGGCTGGCCATTTCAGTACCCGGATCCAGCCATGATGTTGTAATTGATGCAGTATGTGGTCTGGCATTGTCATGTTGGAAAATGCAAGGTCTTCCCTGAAAGAGACGACGTCTGGATGGGAGCATATGTTGTTCTAGAACTTGGATATACCTTTCAGCATTGATGGTGCCTTTCCAGATGTGGAAGCTGCCCATGCCACACGCACTCATGCAACCCCATACCATCAGAGATGCAGGCTTCTGAACGGAGCGCTGATAACAACTTGGGTTGTCCTTGTCCTCTTTAGTCCGGATGACATGGCGTCCCAGTTTTCCAAAAAGAACTTCAAATTTTGATTCGTCTGACCACAGAACAGTTTTCCACTTTGCCACAGTCCATTTTAAATGAGCCTTGGCCCAGAGAAAACGCCTGCGCTTCTGGATCATGTTTAGATATGGCTTCTTTTTTGACCTGTAGAGTTTTAGCCAGCAACGGCGAATGGCACGGTGGATTGTGTTCACCGACAATGTTTTCTGGAAGTATTCCTGAGCCCATGTTGTGATTTCCATTACAGTAGCATTCCTGTATGTGATGCAGTGCTGTCTAAGGAATCTTTGCAATTTTCTCTGAGAAACTCCTTTCTGATATTGCTCCACTATTTTTGGCCGCAGCATTGGGGGAATTGGTGATCCTCTGCCCATCTTGACTTCTGAGAGACACTGCAACTCTGAGAGGCTCTTTTTATACCCAATCATGTTGCCAATTGACCTAATAAGTTTCAAATTGGTCCTCCAGCTGTTCCTTATATGTACATTTAACTTTTCCGGCCTCTTATCGCTACCTGTCCCAACTTTTTTGGAATGTGTAGCTCTCATGAAATCCAAAATGACATTTCAAAATCTCTCACTTTCAACACTTGATATGTTATCTATATTCTGTTGTGAATAAAATATAAGTTTATGAGATTTGTAAATTATTGCATTCCTTTTTTATTCACAATTTGTACAGTGTCCCAACTTTTTTGGAATCGGGTTTGTAAATACGTGCATGGCTCTATTCACAATGAGCACTGTTGGAAATTCAGGATTTCTCCACCACATTTAAGGGTGCATTAAATCCGTTTATGTGGATTGTTAGAGCGTGTATTCATCTAGTCATGCAAAAAGAAATTTTGGAACATTTGACTGTAATTATATTTTTTAATTGACTGTTAAAATTTTAAATGGGACAATACATACAGAGCCGCCTATTGCGCCATCATCCATTTCTCGGCCGCCACAGAGGGTGCGTTAAAGTGGACATTAACCCCTCTAGAGCTACTCCTCTAACGAAATGCATATTTACAGCATTTTTTACTGTAGAATTTTTTTTTTTATGAGACGTTAAATACAGTGGCCCAGTAGTGCACAACACAACGAAATTAAAAAAGCAAACATAATTTCACAACACAACAAAATAAAGCCACAGCACAACGAAATCGAGCCACAACACAACGGAAATGCTCCCGACCACTAGGGGGCTCTCAGAGCTCGGTTTATAAAGTCGACAGTCTTACAAAGATATCAATACCATGATTAGTTTTAAGTATGTAAACATTGTATATCGACATGAAATATTAATTCAAAATCACCTACGTGCACAATAGCTTCATATTTATACCTGTGAATGATTTGACGCGCTACCACAGCGCATGATGAAGGGAACGTCTGCCAATTCCACCCAGTGCTTAAAACGTATCATTTGTATTAATTAAAATTACATTTAACATTTAAAAACAGACATGTTCAAATTCCAAAGCTTGTCAGTCTTACCAACAGGAACGCTTTGGAATTTGAACATGTCTGTTTTTAAATGTTAAACAAAGTAATTGTAATGAATACAAATGATTCGTTTTAATCACTTTGGCAGACGTTCCCTTCATCATGTGCTGTGGTAGTGTGTCAAATCATTCACATGTATAAATATGAAGCTATTGAGCACGTAGTTGATTTTGAATTAATATTTAATGTCAATATACAATGTTTACATACTTAAAACTAATCATGGTATTGATATCTTTGTAAGACTGTCGATTTTATAGAACAGTGCAAAGGAAAACTAACTTTACCGAGCTCTGAGAGCCCCCTAGTGGTCAGGAGCATTTCCGTTGTGTTGTGGCTTGATTTCGTTGTGTTCTGAACTTATGTTTGCTTTTTTTATTTCGTTGTGTTGCGCACTACTGGGCCACCGTAGTTAAACATGGCACATTACACAATGCACTGTTAAAGTAGTCCAGTATAAATTCAGTAACTTATTTTTGATTTTTCCAGATGTGGTCCTGTGGGCGTCAGTATCACACAGTGATCACAGTTCACACCTGCAGTGAAGCTCCTCCCACAACAATTCACCAATAAATACTGGGAATATTCACATCATCCTACAAGAGAAGGACAAACTCCAGGTGTAGCAGCTGAAATCTGTGTGAAGATGGAGTTTATTAAAGAGGAGATTGAAGACATGAGTATTTCAGAGCCATCCAGAATAAAACATGAAGATACTGAGGAACAAATAGGTTGGTGTCCATTCTTGATTCTTCATTGTTGACTGCTGAGAAACATTAAAGGGTTCGTTCACCCAAAAATGAAAATTATGTCATCAATTACTCACCCTCATGTTGTTCTACACCCGTAAGACCTTCGTTCTTCTTCAGAACACAAATTAAGATATTTTTGATAAAATCTGATGGCTAAATGAGGCCTGCATTGCCAGCAATAACACTTTCAATGACCAGAAAGCTACTAAAAACATATTTAAAACAGTTTGTCTGACTACAGTGGTTCAACCTTAATATTATAAAGCGACGAGAATACTTTTTGCGCGCCAAAAATATCAAAATAGCGACTTTCTTCAACAATATCTAGTGATGGGCGATTTCAAAACACTGCTTCATGAAGTTTCGAAGCTTTACAAATCTTACAAATCACATAATTTCAGTAAGCTAGGCTTCGTTACGTCTTAAGTGTTTTGAAACTTCAATAGTTCACGTGACTTTTGCAGTTTGATACGCGCTCCAAAGCACTGATTCGAAACAAATGATTCATTTGGCGATGCATATGGCAAGCCGTTTTAGCTTAAATTGTTCCCAGCGTTACTCGTCGTAATTGCATTTTTAGTAAGAATTCAATTAGAGAGCTCTACAGTTCAGTTCTTACTAGTAACAATTATGATTAGAGAGCTCTCTAAGTCAATTAGATCTGCAATTGAATTAGAGAGCTCTCTAAATCAGTACTTACTAGTAACAATTCCAGTTACAATCGTGTTCTTACTAGTAAAAACTTGTATTCATTAGATGCAAAACAGATTTGCAGTTACACCCATTTACCTCCCTAAATCCCGCCTGCGATGCTATTTTTCAAAATAAAAGTCCTATTAGAACTAATTATTAATGTGTCAGAATGACCACAATACTGATGATAACTTAGATATGTTTTGCTATTGAAAGATAATATTTAATCGCTACATTAATTCACATCTACATGGTATGGATTCTATCAAATACCAACAGATAAAACATCAAAACCTGACTGTCCCTGTTAGAAGTCATATAATGGGCCGTGGTTTGCCCAAGACAATGATCCAAAACAAACATCAAAACCAACACAAAAATGTGTCTCTGAGCACAAAATGAAGCTTCTGCCATGGCCGCCCCAGTCCCCTGACCTGAACCCTACAGAAAATTAGTGGAGTGAACCGAAGAGAAGAAGCACCAACATGGAGCTGGGAATCTGAAGGATCTGGAGAGATTCCTGCATGAAGGAATGATCTCTGATCTCTTGTCAGGTGTTCTCCAAACTCATCAGGCATTATAGGTGAAGACTCAGAGCTGTTATCTTGGGAAAAGGAGGTTGCAAAAAATATTGAATAAAAGGGTATGATTAATTGTGAGCAATGTGTATTAGAGAAAAACATTTATTTCATAATGAGATTTTTTTTACCCCCATTTAAAATTATTATTCTCCAGTGAAAGGTTTGATTTTTCTAGATTCTTAAAATAAAAGATCAAAGTGATTAACGATGCAGATTTATTTTCACAGCCTTCTTTGGTCATATTTACCAAGGGTATGAATAATTTTGAGCACAACTGTGTGTGTGTGTGTGTCTGTGTAATGTATGTATGTATATATATATATATATATATATATATTATATGGGGATTTTTTCGACAAGGATAAGGCAATATCTTGCTGACTGTTTTTGTGCGGGCTGGTTTAGGGCTGGTTTAGGTCTTACTAGTAACAATTACAGTTAGAGAGCTCTCTAATTCAGTTGTTACTAGTTAAAATGCAATTGTAGTGCTCTGCAGTTATACATATCTTTAATGTGTTTTTTTACTAGTAAATATTCCATTAGAGAGCTCTGCAATTGCATTTTTACCAGTAAGAATTGAACTGGAGAGCTCTCTATTGTAATTGTTACTAGTAAGAACTGAATTAGAGAGCTCTAATTGAAATTCTTACTAGTAAAATGCAATTATGACGGGTAACGCTGGGAACAATTTAAGCTAAAACGGCTTGCCATAGATGCAGGCCTCACTGAGCCATCAAAAATTTCTTAATGTGTGTTCCGAAGATGAACGAAGGTCTTATGTGTGTAGAACGACATGAGGGTGATTAATTAATGACATTATTTTCATTTTTGGCTGAACTAACTCTTTAAGGTAACACAGCTTCAGTTCAACAGATTCAACAGAAAATGCGTCTAAATGATCATAATCTTGAAAAACTGTTATTATCCACATTTTAAACAAGAAAATGACAGAACATTTTAGCACATTAAAGATCTGATACTTGATTCTCTGTTGCTTTCGTCTGTTAAATCAGAGTTTTAACCACATAATATTTTCATTTTAGACTGGATGGAGATGAAACCACAAAAACATGAACTGAATGAAGCAGAGGAGGAAAAGCAGAGCATCAAAACTCAAAGAACAAAAGCTAAAAAGCCATACACCTGCTCTCAGTGTGGAAAGAGTTTCACACAAAAAAGAAACCTAAAGAAACACATAAGAATTCACACTGGAGAGAAACCGTTTACATGCACTCAGTGTGGGAAGAGTTTTTCTCAAGCATTTGGTCTTAGATATCATCTGCTTCGTCACTCTGGAGAAAAACCATTTAACTGTGATCAGTGTGGTAAAGATTTTACTTCATCATCAAATTTAAAACAACACCTGAAAGTTCATTCAGATGAGAAGCCTTATGTGTGTTCTTTCTGTGGAAAGAGTTTTTCATGGCTGAACAGATTTAAACTTCACCAGAAAATACATGATGAAGTGAGAGATCATGTGTGTTGTGACTGTGGGAAGAGCTTTACGAGAGCTACCGATCTGGAACAGCATCAACGAATTCATACTGGAGAAAAACCTTACAAGTGCTCATATTGTGACAAGAGTTTCACTGTGTCTGGACACCTGAAATCACATGAGCGAGATCATACTGGAGAGAAGTTGTACCACTGTACTCAGTGTGAGAAGAGTTTCACATGTAAAACTGGTCTCAATTATCATCTGCTCCGTCACTCTGGAGAAAAACCATTTAACTGTGATCAGTGTGGTAAAGATTTTATTTCATCATCACAGCTAAAACTACACCTGAAAGCTCATTTAGATGAGAAGCCTTATGTGTGTTCTTTCTGTGAAAAGAAATTTTTATTGATGTGTCATTTAAAACAGCACCAGAAAACACATGAAGAAGTGAGAGATCATGTGTGTTGTGACTGTGGGAAGAGCTTTACGAAAGCTGGCGATCTGAAACGGCACCAAAGAATTCATACTGGAGAAAAACCTTACAAGTGCTCATATTGTAACAAGAGTTTCACTCAGTCTGCACACCTGAAATCACACGAGCGAGTTCATACTGGAGAGAAGCCGTACTACTGTACTCCGTGCGGGAAGAGTTTTACACGTTTATCAAGCCTTCACACTCATATGAAAATATGTTGCAAGTGAGAAACATTTTCTTTTTTTTTTCTTCTTTTTTTTTAATGTTAAATACATTCAACTAAATAGTGTGAGATAAAATATGGAATTTTCCTTAAATACACAGTATCATCTAGTTCAATTTTGTCAATTTGGTGAAAAGCTTAGAATTTGTCCTCTGCATTTAAACCATCCAAGTTATTTCATACGTATAATAAGTAGTGAGTAGTGAACACACGCAAACATCTGGAGCAGTGGGAAACGTTCACGGCAGCGTCCAGGGAGCGTCATTTCAGTCATTTCCTGTTGGTATTTAGACTCAAACCCACAACCCTTCGGGTTACCAGTCTGACTCTAACCATTAGGCCACGACTGACCCAAGGTCTTTCTTGAATTAGATATATTCATGTAATTTACTTATTTAATAAGTGTACTATATTGTGTTCTGATAGTACATATAAGTATGAGAAATAAAACAAACAACATCTCGTCTTGATTGATCTATTAAATATATACAAAGAATGGATTATATCGTTACAGTACCCCCCCCCCCCCCCCCCCCCCCCCCCCCAGGAAGCAAAATTAAATACCTTATGTCATTTTTTTTTTTTTTTTACCTGAAAATTATATTTTCAGATATCTGAACTGTACCTACTCCTAGTCGAATCTGCTGTTGTGTGTCATAAGACTGAATTTACTCAGCTCCTCTCTCACACCAGAGCCCCGCCCCTAGTCTTGTTGATGCTTAGTGCTAACTGCTAACAACAGTAGCCTGCTTTTGTTGTCACGGAGAGAAAATCTACAGGACGATTTACTTCAGGAATTATTAAATAACATCTGGATGTATTGATGTGTGGTAAACGGTCTCCATCATGTCAGGTATGTAGCGCGGTTGCAAAACGAAACAACTGGAGTGTTTGTTCAATAACGATAGAGAACCGCAAACTGCTCATCTTATTTTATTTAATATTTTGAAAAGACGAGAACAATGAATTATAACACCAAAACGTAAAATACAAATAAACGCGTGACGGACTAGTTTAATTCTTCATAATCAAGGCAAAACCAGTCAAAAAAAAAAGTATATAAAGACATACATATACACTTTATATTTATTTGAATTAATATTTATTAAATTAGAATTAATTAAAAAAAAATCTCTAAATAAAACAGACTTATTTTAGATGGCAGTCAACCAGATCTTAAATCAAAATGCTGTACACTATTTAGGATTATGTTTTAGGAGCATTCAAGACTTCGCCTATTCAAAGTCTGTATACTGAAGCAAAGGAACCATCTCTTGATAGAAGATGCTTGAAACTTGCTCTTCAGTGTGCAATTTAGATGAAAGCAAACAAATGCAATCCAGCTTACTCTTCAGTTTTTCACCCTCAGTGTCCAGATTTGTATGAAGCCAGACCCAAGTATATTAGTCCATTTGGTATTCGTATAAAATCCCACTTGGAGAACATGGACATTAATCTTAATAGACTTGCACAAAACCATTAATGCCCTATTCCTCCTTGGGACGTTAAAAAATTAAACATCGTGTGGAATTTGGCCCAACAAAAGAAGAACTTGACTCATCCAAATGAACATAAACAAGAATTCGTAGGAATAAAATGTAGTCTTCCTCTTCATAAACCAATGCATCTAAGACAGAGAAAGGTGTGTCTGCAGCAGCAGTGTTTGGACAAAATATTTTTAGTATCCGTATTCCAAGCAAAAGCTCAATATTTTTTAATGCTAAAGCTTGTGCATTGCTCACGGCTTTAGAACAAATAGAGAGAACACAACAACGACAATTTTTAATTTGCACAGATTCTAAATCTTGCCTCCAATCACTTGAATCTTTTAAAACTGACCATCCTATAATAGTCAGAATAATAGCAATAATAATAATGAACAACAGGCAGATGCTGCAGCAAAGAAATGGCGGGGATTAACAGTTTACCTAAAGACCAGATATGATGAATGAAGACCCAGAGTCAGAGTTTAAAAAAAAAAAAAATTGAAGACACTTTTACTGAAGAATAGTTCAGTTTCATCAGCAGAAGCCAGCTTCAAGTCTCACACGGAGTTCTAGGCCGCTCTGCCTACATTCACATTTCCATAACAATTATACTCTAACAGAGTCCACTAACTATGTCATTACTTGAGGTTGAATGATTCTGATTGGCTAAGAAAAATAGACAAAATTAGTAATCTTCCACACATGGACATAGTCAGAAGCATATCTCCATTCGTCAGGATGCTGACGATCGGTCCCTGAACTTGGATGCACAGGATGTCTTGTTAAGTCATGAAAAGTCGTCTGCATGTCTCAAGCAGAGTGCCAGTTGTCATCAATACCAATACAGGACCTACACACCAGGGGCGTTTCCTCCGAGGAGGCAAGGGGGGCAGTGCCTCCTCAAAAAAAAAAAAAAAAAAAATAGGATGAGAAAATAATCCATATTTAAAACAACACAAATATTACAAATTATGACATTAAAAAGAGTGCAAGTCACTGGTATTTCTTAAGGAACACTGCCCAACAGCGACACCCGCAGGTAACGTTACAGCAGGAGTCATGCCTCCCTTTCCACTCATAGAAAACCATTAGACCCCCTATAGCATGCGGTGGGTTTTGTGGGGGGTAACTGAGAATGAATGGGGGAAAGTCACGTGAGAGGAGGCAATGTCTCCATCGCGTTATGATTGGATGTAATTGGTTATGATTGGTTTGTGCAATAAATCCCGCCTCGTTTACGTGCACGTTCCGCGCTTCAGTTTGAATGAATAAATGATGGAATAAAAGATTTGATATTTAGAAAGATAAATGTTAATTAATAACTCAAAGGATATGTATTGAAGCGACAATGGATTCCAGAATCCACCCCTTCAGAAAGCTCAAGATCAGATCTCAAACCTGTGCTAAACTTCTATATATATATATACCAAAAATGGCGAATGGAACAGTTGTGTTAATAAGTTATATGAAGTTAATCCGATCGTAAATGAAAAGCTTTTTGTAAATTTTATTTTCGATAGTAGACATGATCTAACTGTTTACACAAGATGCCGAATTGGTCATTCCAGACTTACTCGTTTGTTTCTTATTGAAAGGTGATGTACCGCCAGTATGTAATTTATGTCAGACTCCTCTGTCTATAAAACATATTTTGTTGAAATGTACTGCTATGAATGTCACTAGGCAACGTTTTTAGATGTTAAATGTTTTCAAAGATTTGCTTAAATATGTAAAAAATGTTAATAAAATATCCAAATAAAAAACACTTGCACAGTGTGATATATTTCATGCAGTACATTATCCCAAAAGTTGTAAATCCAGAGAAATTCCCATTTTAAATAGTGGTTTGTCCCTTGTCAGTAGCCAGGTTCTAAGGAAAAAAGGTTTCGCGCTTCAAAATGTTTAGCGATATAGCTGATGGAAATGCCATTTGTCAATAAAATTTCATAAATGTCGTCACAATCTTTTTCTGTTTATCTCGCAAAAATTGGTTTGGAAACACTTTTTGTCAAAAAAAAAGGGCTTTACCGTAAATAAATGTGGTGTCACATGACAGAATTAGCCTGTAAATGCAGCGTAAATTAAATAATTTTCTAATCAAATAAAATAAATTAGGAAAATAAGATGGTTGACTCCAAAAGCTCTGACAGATTTTAGAAATGTTATTTGGCAGTAAGCCTCAGTTTACTTGTGACAGTAAGTCTCAGTTTAGCTAATGCAGACCATTTAAAAAAAGGTTAAATACACAAATAAAATGTTTTAGGTCACAGCTGAATCTGTCTCTGAAAAAAAATCAACAGCGATTTGATGTTTTTGATGGGTTTAATGTTATTGAACTCTGAAACCAGAACGAATAACTCTTTTCTTTGAATGATCTTGCTTTAAATGCGTTCCCAGCCACATCAAACAGTGACTGCATGTTCAGGGTGTTAAAGATTTTTGCAATATGCAAAGACTGAATATTTCACTGTACTAGCTTAATTCATCAAGCTTAATTTTGAAAATGCGACTTCTGGTGGTGAAAATTTACAAATTGTGCCTTTAAATTATATAAATACAAATTTGCTGAACGGTGATGGTAAATGAGAAAGTATAATAGTGTTTGCCTTTCTGTTACTAATCATATAAAAGCTAATTTTCATAGACGGTTTACTTTCTTTGTTTAGCAGTTATATCTAGTAACATATTAGACAAAACTGTTAAATAGAGACCATAACTAATGAAGATTGAGAATAGGAACGCTGTGTTCAGGCTCAGTGCCATCAAAATAAATGTTCCACTTTCTGCACATGCAAACAGTAAAACGAATTGGCCAATGCCGATGTTTGCAAAATGCCAAATATCGGAATATCACTAGTAGTCAACCGATATATCGCCATGGCCGATATCGGTTGACCACTAGTGATATTCTGTTGTTTTGAGTGATGAGCGCTAGTTCATTAAATACTTCTTTTAAAAATATTACAAATGTCGCACCAGACATGAGACGTGCAACTGATTTTATATGAGTTCACTTTTACATGTGCCCCAGTTAATTTTTATTTTCACATTTTTGAATTAGTTCTGTAGAAAGCAGTTTGTGACCCAAACATACAGGATCTTTATTATAGAATTCTTAGACAAAATGGCGGACGACAACAGTTTCCACGGTAGGATTGGTTAAGGTAGAGCTTAGCATAGGTGTATTTACATGCCTGTTACAGATATCTTTAAAGTAATTTTGACTAGTAAGAATGTTCACTCAAGATTAGGGGTGGACAGTATATCAGTAGACATGATTACCTGGTAGAAATTTTGGACTATCATCTCTATCACAGTTACACTTACGTGACATTGACGTTCTGCATGGTCACGAAAGTTTACATGCGTTTTTAAGCATTGCGGTTTCAAAACAAGTGGTTTTAAACCATTAAAGCACATTTCTGATTAGTTTAGATATTAATTAAATAATATAACATGTGCCCTGTTTCATCCTTATAATATCCTGGGTTACATAAAAATGAGCAACCTAGAGCTGTTTTATACACTACTAATATGTAACCATCAAAATGCTTTATATTTTAACTAAATTAAAGATACCATATGTTTGCTGTTAAATAATCCAGTATTAATTCTGTAACTTATCTTTTAATTGTTCCAGATGTGGTCCTGTGGGCGTCAGTATCACACAGTGATCACAGTTCACACCTGCAGTGAAGCTCCTCCCACAACAATTCACCAATAAATACTGGGAATATTCACATCATCCTACAAGAGAAGGACAAACTCCAGGTGTAGCAGCTGAAATCTGTGTGAAGATGGAGTTTATTAAAGAGGAGATTGAAGACATGACTATTTCAGAGCCATCCAGAATAAAACATGAAGATACTGAGGAACAAATAGGTTGGTGTCCATTCTTTATTCTTCATTGTTGACTGCTGAGAAACATTAAGGTAACAAAACTTCAGTTCACCAGATTTGGTGGCTGTGAAGAAATAAACAAATTAGAGACGTTAAATGCTACAGAAAATGCATCTAAATGGTCATAATCTTGAATAGCTGTTGTCATCCACATTTTAAATGGATTAACAAGAAAATAACAAAACTAGCCTTTAGCACATTAAAGATCTGATACTTGATTCTCTGTCTGTTAAATCAGAGTTCACTTGAACTTAACCAAATAATATATTTGTTTTAGACTGGATGGAGATGAAACCACAAAAACAAGAACTGAATGAAGAAGAGGAGGAAAAGCAGAGCATCAACACTCAAAGAACAAACGCTAAAAAGCCATACACCTGCTCTCAGTGTGGAAAGAGTTTCACACAAAAAGTAAACCTAAAGATACACATAAGAATTCACACTGGAGAGAAACTTTTTACATGCACTCAGTGTGGAAAGAGTTTTTCTCAAGCATCAGGTCTCAGTTATCATCTACGCATTCATTCAGGAGAAAAACCATTTAACTGTGATCAGTGTGGTAAAGATTTTACTTCATCATCAAATCTAAAACAACACATGAAAGTTCATTCAGATGAGAAGCCTTATGTGTGTTCTCTCTGTGGAAAGAGTTTTTCATGGCTGTGTCATTTAAAACAGCACCAGAAAACTCATAATGAAGTGAGAGATCATGAGTGTTGTGACTGTGGGAAGAGCTTTACTAGAGCTGACAGTCTGAAACAGCATCAAAGAATTCATACTGGAGAAAAACCTTACAAGTGTGAGTATTGTGACAAGAGTTTCACTCAGTTTGGAAACCTGAAATCACATGATCAACTTCATACCAGAGAGAAGTTGTACCACTGTACTCAGTGTGAGAGGAGTTTCAAATGTAAAACTGGTCTCAATTATCATCTGCTCCTTCACTCTGGAGAAAAGCCATTTAACTGTGATCAGTGTGGTAAAAAGTTCATTTCACCATCACATCTAAAACAACACCTAAACGTTCATTCAGATGAGAAGCCTTATGTGTGTTCTTTCTGTGAAAAGAGTTTTTCATGGCTGTGTCATTTAAAACAGCACCAGAAAACACATGATGGAGTGAAAGATCATGTGTGTTGTGACTGTGGGAAGAGCTTTACTGCATCTGGTGATCTGAAACTTCACCAAAGAATTCATACTGGAGAAAAACCTTACAAGTGCTCATATTGTGACAAGAGGTTTGCTCGGTCTGGAAACATGAAAGAACACGAGCGAGTTCATACCGAAGAGAAGCCGTACCACTGTACTCAGTGTGAGAAGAGTTTCAAACGTTTATCAAGCCTTCACACTCATATGAAAATACGTTGCAAGTGAGAAACATTTTTTTAATGTCAAATACATTCAACTAAATAGTGTGAGATAAAATTTTAAGAGTTTGTCCTAAATGCACAGTATCATCTAGTTGAGAATTTTGTAAATTTTGTGAAAAGCTTGGAAAATTATAAACACTAAAAAGTTGAAACTTCACCAGTCAACTCTTACAGTCTAAATAAAGTTGTTTTTGTAGTTGTTGGGTTTTTTTGGGGGGTTTTTTTTTTGTCAGGATGGGTTGTGTGCTAAATAGGTAAAAATGAAAGCCAAGTATGGTAAAACATATTTAGAATTTGTCCTCTGCATTTAAACCATCCAAGTTATTTCATACGTATAATAAGTAGTGAGTAGTGAACACACACAAACACCTGGAGCAGTGGGAAACGTTCACGGCAGCGTCCAGGGAGCAATTGGGCACTTCAGTCATTTCCTGTTGGTATTTAGGTTCGAACCCGCAAACCTTTGGTTTACCAGTCTGACTCTAACCATTAGGCCACGACTGCCCCAAGGTCTTTCTTGATTTAGATATATTCATATCATTTATTTATTGAATAAGTGTACTATATTGTGTTCTGATAGTATAAGTATGAGAATTAAAACAACATCTCGTCTTGATTGATCTGTTAAATATACACAAAGAATGAATTATATCGTTTTAATGAGTTTAAACTTTCTAACTGTGATAAATATGTTCGAGATGTACAGTATTCTTGTAAAATCAACTCAAATGAAGAGGCTGGAGTTCATTTTTATGAAGTTTGCATTATTGACTGCTTGCGAACAATAAAGTACCAAAGCTTCAGTTCACTAAAGATGTGAATGAAGGGCAAATGTGTAATAGTTTTTTTTTTTTTGAAGATACAAATCATTGGCAGATAATTAGCAAAATAAGAAAATTCACATAAATTAGTTTTTAAGACAAAATGCCTTATGCAATTTTTCTACCAAAAAATTAATCTAACAACTAGACAAAATGATATTTTCAGATATCTGAATTTTACCCACTAGTCGAATCTGCTGTTGTGTGTCATAAGACTGAATTTACTCAGCTCCTTTCTCACACCAGAGCCCCGCCCCTAGTCTTGTTGATACTCAGTGCTAACTGCTAACAACAGTAGCCTGCTTTTGTTGTCAGAGAGAAAAAATATACTGGATGAATTACTTCAGGAATTATTAAATAACATCTGGATGTATTGATGTGTGGTAAAAGCTCTCCAGCTTGTCAGGCATGTAGCGCGGTGATTTTAATTGAATCATGTTGCAAAACGAACTAACTGGAGTGTTTGTTCAATAATAACAGTTTGTTCATAACTACGGAGCCCCGGACATGACATGAAGGGAAAAAATAGTAGGCTAAATCATGCGCATGATTTTATAAATCGAGGGAACGAAATAGTAAATCGTGCGCACGATTTTTTTTTCTTGCATGTCATGTGCGGGGCTCCGTACATAATACAATATATTTTAAAAATATTAAATATTTTGTTAAATACTTGCATGTGTGTGTATTTATATATACGTAATAAATATACACAGTACACATATATATATTGTGAACAAACTTTTATTTGAGATGCGATTAATCGTAATTAATCATTATTTCAGTCTGCGTATTGTTTATTAGTTGGATTTCTTTCATCTTATGTTAGATTTCTGATTAGATGTTAACTGAAAATAGCGTGTCCTGTTTCATCCTTACAATATCCTGGGTTTCATAAAAATGAGAAACAGCTGTTTTATAAACTACTGATGGGTAACCATCAAAAATCCTTTACATTTGAACTTAATTAAAAACATCATCTCCCAGTTTCACAGACAAGGCTTAGGCTCATCCCACACTAAAATGCATGTTTGAGCTGTTTTAACTGAAAGTAGCTTGCACTGTCATATCTTAAAATATGTCAGTGCCATTGTTTTGTCTCAAGATGCACACCAGTAATGTTTTTTTCTAGAGAATGTTTATAAAAGATACTTAAATGCCCTAATAACTAAGGCCTAATCCTGGCTTGGGCCTGTCTGTGAAACGGGGCCCATGTGTGTTTGCTGTTAAAGAAATCAAGTATCAATTCAGTTACTTTGATTTTTCCAGACCTGGTCCTGTGGGCGTCAGTATCACAAAGTGATCACAGTTCACACCTGCAGTGAAGCTCCTCCCACAACAATTCACCAATAAATACTGGGAATATTCACATCATCCTACAAGAGAAGGACAAACTCCAGGTGTAGCAGCTGAAATCTGTGTGAAGATGGAGTTTATTAAAGAGGAGATTGAAGACATGAGTGATCCAGAACCATCCAGAATAAAACATGAAGAAACTGAGGAACAAATAGGTTGGTGTCCATTCTTTATTCTTCATTGTTGATCGTTTAAACATTTAGGTAGCAAAGCTTCAGTTTAACAGATTGGATAATAAATGATACAGAAAGTGCATTTAAATGGCCATAATCTTGTACAGCTATTGTCATCCACATTTTAAACAGATTAACAAGAAAATGACAAAACTGAACTTTAGAGTTTTAACCACATAATACTTTCATTTTAGACTGGATGGAGATGAAACCGCAAAAACATGAACTGAATGAAGCAGAGGAGGAAAAGCAGAGCATCAAAACTCAAAGAACAAAAGCTAGTAAGCTGCACACCTGCTCTCAGTGTGGAACGAGTTTTAGTCTAAAAGGAAACCTAAAGACACACTTAAGAATTCACACTGGAGAGAAACCGTTTACATGCACTCAGTGTGGAAAGAGTTTTTCTCAAGCATCTGGTCTCAGTTATCATCTGCGCATTCATTCTGGAGAAAAACCATTTAACTGTGATCAGTGTGGTAAAGATTTTACTTCATCAGCAAATCTAAAACAACACATGAAAGTTCATTCAGATGAGAAGCCTTATGTGTGTTCTCTCTGTGGAAAGAGTTTTTCATTGCTGAACAGTTTTAAACAGCACCAGAAAACACATAATGAAGTGAGAGATCATGTGTGTTTTGATTGTGGGAAGAGCTTTACGAGAGCTACCGATCTGGAACAGCATCAAAGAATTCATACTGGAGAAAAACCTTACAAGTGCTCATATTGTGACAAGTGTTTTGCTCAGTCTGGACACCTGAAATCACATGAGCGAGATCATACTGGAGAGAAGTTGTACCACTGTACTCAGTGTGAGAAGAGTTTCAGATGTAAAAATGATCTCAATTATCATCTGCTCCGTCACTCTGGAGAAAAGCCATTTAACTGTGATCAGTGTGGTAAAGATTTTACTTCATCATCAAATTTAAAACAACACCTGAAAGTTCATTCAGATGAGAAGCCTTATGTGTGTTCTTTCTGTGGAAAGAGTTTTTCAAGGATGAACAGTTTAAAACTGCACCAGAAAACACATAATGGAGTGAGAGATCATGTGTGTTTGAAGTGTGGGAAGAGCTTTACGAGAGCTACCGATCTGGAACAGCACCAAAAAATTCATACTGGAGAAAAACCTTACAAGTGCTCATATTGTGACACGAGTTTCGCTCGGTCTGGACAACTGAAAATACATGAGCGAGTTCATACTGGAGAAAGACCTTACAATTGCTCATATTGTGACAAGAGTTTCACTCATGTTGGAAACTTGAAATTACATGAGCGACTTCATACTGGAGAAAAACCTTATAAGTGCTCATATTGTGACAAGAGTTTCGCTCGTTCTGAAAGCCTGAAAACACATGAGCGAGTTCATACTGGAGAGAAGCCGTACTGTTGTACTCAGTGTGAGAAGAGTTTTAACCGTTTATCAAGCCTTCACAATCATATTAAAATATGTTGCAAATGAGAAACATTTGGGGTTTTTTTTTATGTCAAATACATTCAACTAAGTAGTGTGAGATAAAATATGGAGTTTGTCCTAAATGCACAGTATCATCTAGTTGAATTTTGTCATATTGGTGACAAAATAGTTTTATAACTTTTTTATAAATTTGTCTAAATAAAGTCGTTTTTTTTTTTCTGTCATCGATGGTGGGTTGTGTGCTAAATAGGTTAAAGTGAAAGCCAAGTGTGGTTAAAACGTACTTGGAATTTGTCTTCTGCATTTACAGTTGAGGTCAAAAGTTTACATACACCTTGTAGAATCTACAAAATGTAAATTATTTTAACAAATAAGAGGGATCATACAAAATGCAAGTTATTATTTATGTAGTACTGTCCTGAATAAAATAGTTAACATTAAAAAAAAGTGTTTACATAAAGTCCACAAGACAAATAATAGCTGAATTTATAAAAAATGACCCAGTTTAAAAGTTTACATACACTTAATTCTGAATACTGTGTCGTTACCTGGATGATCCACGACTGTTTTTATGTTTTGTGACGGTTGTTCTCGAGTCCCTTGTTTGTCCTGAGCAGATAAACTTGCACTGTTCTTAGGAAAAATCCTCCAGGTCTTGAAAATTCCTGTTTTCCAGCATCTTTTGCATATTTAAAACCTTTCCAACCCTTTCCAATTAATCTAACAACTAGTCATAATTATATTTTCATTATCTGAATTTTACGTACTCCTAGTCGAATCTGCTGTTGTGTGTCATAAGACTGAATTTACTCAGCTCCTCTCTCTCACCAGAGCCCCGCCCCTAGTCGTGTTGATGCTTAGTGCTAACTGCTAACAACAGTAGCCTGCTTTTGTTGTCACAGAGAGAAAATCAACTGGAGGAATTACTTAAGGAATTATTAAATAACATTTGGATGGATTCATATATGGTAAAAGGTCTCCAGCATGTCAGGTATGTAGCGCTGTGATTTTAATTGAATCATGTTGTAAAACGGACCAACTGGAGTGTTTGTTCAATAACGATAGAGAAGCGCAAACTGCTCATCTGATTTTATTTAATATTTTGAAAAGAAAAGAGTGAAGAACAATGGAATTATAACACCAAAACGAAAAATAAACGCGTGACATACAAGTTTAATATTTCTGAATCAAGGCAAAACCAGTCAAAAAAGGGTCAAGGCGGATTTCATAGATTACAAGGTAATACACTTTTTACTGGTATTAACATGTACAAATAACATTGATTATTACTTTACGTTGTATATAGATTGTGCCTTCTGTGTCATTGTAAGTTTACTCGTGCCATTAATGTAATAGTTCACAAGTTTTATAGCAAGAGATCCATGATGGTGATATTTAGTGGTCGACTGATATTGGTTTGTTGATGGCAGATATCTAGAGAGCAGGTTGGCCAGTGGCCGATATAAAGTCATAGATAAACACTTTATTTGTATTAATATTTAATAAATTAGAAATAAATAATTTGAAAATTAATTATAAAAAATAAATATCTTAAACAGACTTACTTCTTAATTCTGTAATCGATATACAGTGTTTTTCACAAATAAAGATATTGTTAGAAAAATATGAATAAAAGGGAAGTAAAAAAAAAACGTCTGCAGGTTTGTGAAATTAAATGTTTAAATGAGATATTCAAAGATTTGTTTAAAGGCACAATATGTAAGATTTTTTTAATAAAATATCCAAAAAACACTTGGACAGTGTGATATATTTCATGCAATTGTATACATAACATTATCCCAAATATTCCCAAGGATTTGTAAATCCAGAGAAATTCCAGTTTTAAATAGTGGCTCGTCTCTTGACGTAATATCCGCTGTGTCCTCGGTTTCCGCTACGACATGTAAAACTGCACCCCGTTAACCCACCAAATCATTTGCCAAATAGTCACATATCAATAAAAGGCTAATTTAGCATTAAATTTCACATTTCTTGCCGTTAATTCATTACGATGACATAAAATACTGTGATCAAATGTACAGATAATACAAAAAGTAATTCATTACCTCAGCGTGAATGTGATTTGTGAATGCTATGCTTCTCTGGATGGTGAAAACATCTCCTATAGGTGCCACTCTCCATCCTAACATCATCAAGCTTCGCCTTTGTCATTGTTTTGAAAATGTGAACTCTGGCTGTAAAAAAAACTTGCATATGATATAAATTCATATTTGCTGAATGCTGACGGTAAGTAATAGTGTTTGCCTTTCTGTTACTAATAATATAAAAGCTAACGCTATAATATGTTTTCATCAGGGGCGTTTCCTCCGAGGATGCAAGGGAGGCAGTGCCTCCTCAAAAAAAAAAAAAAAAAAAGGATGAGAAAATAATAAACAACACAAATAATACAAATTATGACATTAAAAAGAGTGCAAGTCACTGGTATTTCTTAAGGAACACTGCCCAACAGCGACACCCGCAGGTAACGTTACAGCAGGAGTCATGCCTCCCTTTCCACTCACAGAAAACCATTAGACCCCCT
This sequence comes from Elopichthys bambusa, assembly GCA_037101425.1. Classification (NCBI taxonomy): domain Eukaryota; kingdom Metazoa; phylum Chordata; class Actinopteri; order Cypriniformes; family Xenocyprididae; genus Elopichthys; species Elopichthys bambusa. The sequence continues at coordinate 29,029,973 of CM074444.1, read as the reverse complement.
ATAGCATGTGGTGGGTTTTGTGGGGGGTAACTGAGAATGAATGGGGGAAAGTCACGTGAGAGGAGGTTTGTTTGGCAATGAAACCCTAACCCTAATTTTGACTAGTAAGAATGTTCACTCAAGATTAGGGGTGGACAATATATTAGTAGACATGATTACCTGGTAGAAATTTGTCAACTGCTAGAAATTTTGGACTATCATCTCTATCATGGTTATGCTCCTGTGACATTGCTGTTCTGCATGGTCACGAAAGTTTACATGCGTTTTTAAGCATTGCAGTTTAAAAACAAGTGGTTTTAAAGCATTGAAGTGCATTTCTGATTAGTTTAGATATTAATTAAATAATATAACCTGTGCCCTGTTTCATCCTTATAATATCCTGGGTTACATAAAAATGAGCAACCTAGAGCTGTTTTATACACTACTAATATGTAACCATCAAAATGCTTTATATTTTAACTAAATTAAAGATACCATATGTGTTTGCTGTTAAATAATCCAGTATAAATTCTGTAACTTATCTTTTGATTTTCCAGATGTGGTCCTGTGGGCGTCAGTATCACACAGTGATCAGAGTTCACACCTGCAGTGAAGCTCCTCCCACAACAATTCACCAATAAATACTGGGAATATTCACATCATCCTACAAGAGAAGGACAAACTCCAGGTGTAGCAGCTGAAATCTGTGTAAAGATGGAGTTTATTAAAGTGGAGATTGAAGACATGAGTGATCCAGAACCATCCAGAATAAAACATGAAGAAATTGAGGAACAAATAGGTTGGTGTCCATTCTTGATTCTTCATTGTTGACTGCTGAGAAACATTAATGTAACAAAGCTTCAGCTGAACAGATTTGATGGTTGTGAAATAATGAACAAATTAGAGATTATAAATGATACAGAAAATGCATATAACTGATCATAATCTTGAATAGCTGTTGTCATCCACATTTTAAATAGAAATTTATGGAACTAACACATCAAAGATCTGATACTTGATACTCTGTTGCTTTCTTCTATTAAATCAGAGTTCACTTGAGCTTATTTAACCACATGATATATTTATTTTAGACTGGATGGAGATGAAACCGCAAAAACATGAACTGAATGAAGCAGAGGAGGAAAAGCAGAGCATCGAAACTCAAAGAACAAAAGATAATAAGCCGCACATCTGCTCTCAGTGTGGAAAGCGTTTCAGTCGCAAAGGAAACCTTAAGACACACATAAGAATTCACACCGGAGAGAAACCGTATACCTGCTCTCAGTGTGGAATGAGGTTTTCTCAAGCATCAAGTCTCAGGAATCATCTGCTCCGTCACTCTGGAGAAAAACCATTCAACTGTGATCAGTGTGGTAAAGATTTTATTTTGTCATCAGATCTAAAAGAACACCTGAAAGTTCATTCAGACGAGAGGCCTTACGTGTGTTCTTTATGTGGAAAGAGTTTTTCATGGCTGCGTCATTTTAAACTGCACCAGAAAACACACGATGAAGTGAGAGATCATGTGTGTTGTGAGTGTGGAAAGAGCTTTACTAGATCTTCCCATTTGAAAAATCACCAAAGAATTCACACTGGAGAAAAACCTTACAAGTGCTCATATTGTGAAAAGAGTTTCACTCGTTCGGAAAACCTGAAAGCACATGAGCGAGTTCATTCTAGAGAGAAGCCGTACTACTGTACTCAGTGTGGGAAGAATTTTAAACATTTGTCAAGCCGTTACACTCATATGAAAAAATATTGCAATGCTTCAGTGTCAAATACATTCAAGTAAACTGTGTGCGATAAAATAAGGAGTTCACCCTAAAAGCACAATATCAGTTTAATTTTGTGAATCTGGTGAAAAGCTTGGAAAACTAGAAGTTAAAGCTTCACCATTCAACAACTCTTAAGCCCGGGACACATCAAGCCGACGACCGGCCGTTGGGCAACGTCGGACGGCGTCGGATTTTTTGGCCAATTTAGTATGTAGAATCAGCGTCGGGCGAGAGAACTCTGATTGTCGCCTTTTTCTTAAATGTAGGAAGACACAAAGCCTTTGGTGGAAATAAATATCGTGATGTTATTTCCATCAAGAGGTGCATTCATTTGATAATGCAAGAGTCCAGTAAAGTTTACTCAAGCACATCCCATGTGCCACCATTGTGAAAAGAGTTTCACATGTAAAGAGAACCTGGATTATCACTTAAAAACTCGCACAGTAGAAAAACCTCACACTGCCATCATTGTGGAAAGAGTTTTGTACTTAACAAACATCATATAAGAATTCACACTGGAGAAAAGTTTTTCACCTGCCGTCAGTTTGGAAAGAAATTGAATACAGACTTAAAAGATGTCTAAGTCATACTTTAGAGAATCCATACACCTGTCCTCGGTATGGAAAGAGCTGTCTGAATAAATACAGACTTAAGATACACCTAAGACATCATACTAGAGAGAAACCAAAAACCTGTCCTGATTGCGGTAAGAGTTTTGCAAATTCTTTAGGAATTTAGGTTGTGTGGCTATGATAAATTGATGCTATCTGCTTATGACTAGTGAGTCTACAATGTGTACTATATATTCTGATTGTACATGAAATCCTAAAAAAAATAAAACATCTTGTCCACTAAGTTGTGTGTGCAAATATAAAATGGTTTTGATAGACTATTCAACAACCACTGTTTTATTACTTGATTTTAATCCAAGTTAAATGACAAAATGTGTGATCTGAATTGGCATATTTCCTTCATTTAATTAGATTTTTTAACATTTACTTTCACTGAAATATAAAAAACCTTGAAATATCATGGCTGACCAAATGTAGATGGTTGTAACATGACCTTGACATGCACTGGACCCACAAAGATATGCCAACATTTGCCACAATCTGCTATATTGCACAAGTCTGTATTGTTTTTAATTTTTAGTATATGTTTCGGTATTATTTTAAGTCTAAATATGCAGTAATGCATTAGATTCTCCTTCATAATGCCTTGAAGAAATTTAAAGTAGCATATATAAGACACTTCTAAATTAAATAAAAATCAGCAAGCCAGAATTACAATATTCCCTTTTTCCAAACTCAATACTACGCTCCAGTAGGTGGCGCTAATGCGCATTTGTAAACCAAACTACATTAAAACGTAAAAGAAGAAGTTTGTCGTCCTGAGAAGAAATAACAGGACAAATCCAAGCAGAAACAGCTGAATTCTGTGTGCTGTAATACAGTAAAGATGGAGTTTATTAAAGAGGAGATTGAAGACATGAGTGATCCAGAACCATCCAGAATAAAACATGAAGATACTGAGGAACAAATAGGTTGGTGTCCATTCTTGATTCTTCATTGTTGACTGCTGAGAAACATTTACAAAGCTTCAGTTCAACAGATTGGGTGGCTGTGACATAAGCAGTTTATAGATGATAAATGACACAGAAAATGCATTTAAATGATCATCTTCTATAGAAGTTGTCAAATATATTTTAATTGTGTAAAGTCAATGACAGAACTAAACTTTGGCACATCAAAGATCTGATACCTGATCTCTGCTGCTGTTAAAACAGAGTTCATTTTAACTGATTTTAACCACATAATATTTTTATTTTAGACTGGATGGAAGTGAAGCAGCAAAGAAAAGACTTGAATGAAGTGGAGGAGGAAAGTCATATCTTCACAACTCAAGGAACAAAAGCTAATAAGCCGCACACCTGCACTCAGTGTGGAAAGAGTTTCACACAAAAAGGAAACCTTAACAAACACATGAGAATTCACTCTGGAGAGAAACCGTATACATGCACTCAGTGTGGAAAGAGTTTTAATTGTACATCAGTTCTTAGTAATCATCTGCTCCTTCACTCTGGAGAAAAAGCATTTAAATGTGATCAGTGTGGTAAAGATTTTATTTCATCATCACAGCTAAAAAACCACCTGAAAGTTCATTCAGATGAGAAGCCTCACTCGTGTTCTCTCTGTGGAAAGAGTTTTTCAAGGCTGATCAGTTTTAAACTGCACAAAAATATACATAAAGAAGTGAGAGATCATGTGTGCTTTGAGTGTGGGAAGAGCTTTACTACAATTGCCCAACTGAAACGACACCAAATAATTCATACTGGAGAAAGACCTTACAAGTGCTCATATTGTGACAAAAGTTACACTGTGTCTGGAAATCTGAAAGTGCACGAGCGACTTCATACTGGAGAGAAACCGTACTATTGTGCTCAGTGTGGAATTGGTTTTGCACGTAAGGACAGTCTTAAGAAACACACAAGAATTCACACTGGAGAAAAGCCATTCGCTTGCCATCACTGTGGAAAGAGTTTCATACAAAAACCACATCTTATAAAGCATATGAGTATTCACACTAGACAAAAGCTTTACACTTGCTCTCAGTGCGGATTGAGCTTCACATTTGAATACAAACTTAAGATACACCTACGTGTTTGTACTGGAGAGAAATCATACACCTGTCCGCAGTGTGGAAAGAGTTTCGCACATAAATCAAGTCTCGGTTGTCATCTGCGTGTTCACTCTGGAGAAAGACCTTATAAGTGTCCGCGTTGTAATAAGAGTTTCACTCGGTCAGGAACCATGAGAAAACATGAGCGACTTCATTGCAAAACCACCACAGACTGCTGAGAGACAGTAACACTGCTTATATGGGAAGAGTTTCACCCAGTCAGGAGGTTTCTTTACTCATAGAAAATGAACTATAAGCTCTGGAAAAACTTAAGAGACCACAGCAAAATTAGCAGTTTCTCTGGATTTATTATTTATCTGTATCTGTTTGAGACATTTCTGATTTATTCTACAAACTACTGACAACACTTCTTCCAAACTTCAAATAAAAATATTGTGATTTAGAGCATTTATTTGCAGAAAATGAAAACTGGTCAGAATAAAGAAAAAGGATTTAATGTTTTCAGACCGTGAATAATGCAAATAAAACAAGTTCATATTAATTTTTAAACAACACCATATTAATCTTTTAGTTCAGAAATCAATAATTGATGGAATAACCATGGTTTCCAATCGCAGCTTTCATGCGTCTTGGCATGCTCTCTAATAGTCGATCACGTTGCTGTTTGGCGACTTTATGCCACTCCTGGCGGAAAAAATTAAAGCAACTTGGCTTTATTTAAAGGATTAGTTCACTTTCAAATGAAAATTACCCCAAGCTTTACTCACCCTCAAGCCATCCTAGGTGTACATGACTTTCTTCTTTCTGATGAACACAATCTGAGATATATTAATAAATATCCTGACGCATCCAGGCTTTATAATGGCGGTGAGCGATACCAACAATTATGAGCTGAAGAAAGTGCTTCCATCCACATCCATCCATCATAAACGTACTTCACAAGGCTCCGGGGGGGTTAATAAAGTCCTTCTAAAATGAAGCGACGCATTTGTGTAAAAAAAAAAAACATATTTAACAAGTTATGAAGTAAAATATCTATACCTTCAGTATTTAACTTACGAAGAAACCGTAAACAGTTCAAAAAGCTTGCGCTACGTCCCACACCTTTCCTATTCAACTTACGGAAAAAACGTAACCGATGCGATGCCAGTTTACACTTCTTCGTAAGTAGAATACTGAAGGTGGTGTGGCGGCAGATAGATATTTTACTTCATAGCTTGTTAAATATGGATATTTTTTTACACAAATGCATCGCTTCACTTTAGAAGGACTTTATTAACCCCCCGTAGCCATGTGAAGTATGTTTATGATGGGTGGATGTGGATGGATGCATTTTCTTCAGCTCATACTCATTGTTATCGTTCACTGCCATTATAAAGCTCGGATGCGTCAGGATATTTATTAATATACCTCCGATTGTGTTCATCAGAAAGAGTAAAGTCATATACACCTAGGATGGCTTGAGGGTGAGCAAAGCTTGGGGTAATTTTCATTTGAAAGTGAACTGATCCTTTAATGGCTGGTGACCCTCTTGCTTATGTGACGGTCTTGCTTGGGCGGTCAGTTCACAGCGTGTGACTCGTAATACTGAACAATGGAGACACAGAAAGTGGAAATAAGAGAGATCGTAGCAGAGGGAATAAATCAGTCCAACAGCATTTCTCATTAACTCTGCTTCTGTTTTAATATTTTTAAATTGATGAGAGTTGTGATCTTATATTGAGTACAATTTTGCAGATGGACAATTATAATAGACATTTTCAGGCAATCGCAGAACAATTCAAATTCAATGTGAAAGAAAACATCTCCACCTAGTGGTGAACATGTATATTTCAATTCGAACAAATCATTAATCTTTCAAACACATTAAAACAACAAATTTTTCAACATACCTGCACAACAGAGACACAAAACGTAGAAATAAGGGAGGGAATAAATCAGTTGTACATAAAACACAAGATAACACACAAAGGGATTACGACGTAATTCAAAGTCGAAATCACTCAACATGAAATAGCACATTCGATGCCAAACACACATCAAGAGATTAAGATGTTCATTGTAATGTACATTCGCAATAAAGCAGTTGTTTTAACTAATAATTCCCAGATTGCTCAGAATATGTTTACAATACATATAGTCCACAAGACAAAATGGAAGTTGAATTCATAAAAATGACCCCGTTCAGAAGATTACATATGTGAATAAAAGCCTAAATTAATTCTGAATCCTGATTGGTTCATGTCTGTGCTAGTGCACACACAAATGGCATTTCAGCCCACCAAAATGGGTGGGGTTGGCTGCCTATAAAAGCCACCGAAATGCCAGAATTCATCATAATCATTCGACCGAGGAGTGGCATAGCGAGACTCGCTGACAGCGCAGTAGCACGGCAAGCTTCGCAATGCTCATTCCCATTATCTCAGGGAACCAGGGTTACAGAGTAAGCTTAAACATTCCCTAAACAACATCTGTGCTTGGAGAGCAGGGATGTCCAGGTTATAAAATCTAGTGACGGTAGATGGTAAGGACCAGCTAGTCGCCTCACAGATATCTGAGAAAGAGACTCCACTGGACAATGCCCGAGAGGAGGCCATCCCTCTGGTGGAGTGTGCCCTCACTCCTAAGGGGCACAAGAAGTACATGGACTTGTAAGCCAGCACTATCGCATCTACGATCCATCTGGAAAGCCTCTGCTTTGAGACTGGCAGTCCTTTAGCGCGGCCTCTGAAGCAGACAAACAGCTGCTCTGATTGCTGATACGGCACACTCTAAAGGCCCTGACGGGACAGAGTGGATGAGGTAGCATAGTGTTATAAAAACATCTTTTGCCCTGCATTAAGTTGTGTGTGCAAACTGAAAACAGTTTTGATAGCCTATTCAGCAACCACAGTTTTATTGTTTGATTTGTGATTAAATGACAAAAGGGGTAATTTGTATCAGCTTATTTTCTTGTTTAATTAGATTTTTAACATTCAGTCCAAACATTCGCTTCAATATAAAAACCTTGAAATATCATGGCTGACCAAATGTAGATGGTTGTAACATGACCTTCACATGTACATCCACTGGACCCACAAAGATATGCCAACATTTGCCACAGTCTGCTATATTACACAAGTCTGTATTGTTTTTAATTGTTAGCATATGTTTCGGTATTATTTTAAGTCTAAATATGCAGTAATGCCTTAGATTCTCCTTCATAATGCCTTGAAGAAATTTAAAGTAGCATATATAAGACACTTCTAAATTAAATAAAAATCAGCAAGCCAGAATTACAATATTCCCCTTTTCCAAACTCAATACTACGCTCCAGTAGGTGGCGCTAATGCGCATTAAAGCGGTTTACAAACTGTCATGAAACATAATAGAAGAAGATGGTCGTCCTGAGAAGAAATAACGGGAGAAATCCAAGCAGAAACAGTTGAATTCTGTGTGCTGTAATACAGTAAAGATGGAGTTTATTAAAGAGGAGATTGAAGACATGAGTGATCCAGAACCATCCAGAATAAAACATGAAGAAACTGAGGAACAAATAGGTTGGTGTCCATTCTTGATTCTTCATTGTTGACTTCTGAGAAACCTTAACAAAGCTTCAGTTCAACAGATTGGGTGGCTGTGAATTAAGAAGCAGTTTATATACGATCTAGACACATGCTTTTAAATGATCATAATCTTGAATAGAAGTTGTCAAACACATTAATTGTATTAACAAGTCAATGACAGAACTAAACTTTGGCACATCAAAGATCTGATACCTGATCTCTGTTGCTGTTAAATCATAGTTCATTTTAACTGATTTTAACTACACAATATTTTATCTTAGACTGGATGGAAGTGAAGCAGCAAAGACAAGACATGAATGAAGTGGAGGAAATTCATACCTTCAAAACTCAAGGAACAAAAAACAAAAAGCTGCACACCTGCACTCAGTGTGGAAAGAGTTTCACAAAAAGAAGAAACCTTAACAAACACATAAGGATTCACACTGGAGAGAAACCGTATACATGCACTCAGTGTGGAAAGAGTTTTACTTGTACATCAGGTCTTAGTTATCATCTACGCATTCACTCTGGAGAAAAAACATTTAACTGTGATCAGTGTGGTAAAAAGTTTATTTCATCATCAATTCTAAAACGACACCTGAAAGTTCATTCAGATGAGAGGCCTTATGTGTGTTCTCTCTGTGGAAAGAGTTTTTCATGGCTGAACAGTTTTAAACATCACCAGAAAACACATAATGAAGTGAGAGATCATGTGTGCTTTGAGTGTGGGAAGAGCTTTACTAGAGATGACTATCTGGAACAGCACCAACGAATTCATACTGGAGAAAGACCTTACAAGTGCTCATATTGTGACAAGAGTTTCATTCAGTTTGGAAACCTGAAATCACACAAGCGAGTTCATACTGGAGAGAAGCCGTACCACTGTACTCAGTGTGGAATTGGTTTTGCACGCAAGGACAGTCTTCAGAAACACACAAGAATTCACACTGGAGAAAAGCCATTTGCTTGCAATCAGTGTGGAAAGAGTTTCACACAAAAAAGAAACCTTGACAAACACATAAGGATTCACACTGGAGAGAAACCGTATACATGCACTCAGTGTGGAAAGAGTTTTACTTGTACATCTGGTCTCAGTAAACATCTGCTCTGTCACTCTGGAGAAAAGCCATTTAACTGTGATCAGTGTGGTAAAGATTTTATTTCATCATCAAGTCTAAAACAACACCTGAAAGTTCATTTAGATGAGAAGCCTTATGTGTGTTCTCTCTGTGGAAAGAGTTTTTCATGGCTGAACAATTTTAAACAGCACGAGAAAACACATGATGAAGTGAGAGATCATGTGTGTTGTGACTGTGGGAAGAGCTTTACTACAACTGCCCAATTGAAACGACACCAAAGAATTCATACTGGAGAAAGACCTTACAAGTGTTCATATTGTGACAAGAGTTTCACTGTGTCTGGAAACCTGAAATCACACGAGCGACTTCATACTGGAGAAAAACCTTTCACGTGTCATCAGTGTGGAATTGGTTTTGCACGTAAGGACAGTCTTATTAAACACACAAGAATTCATACTGGAGAAAAGCCATTCGCGTGCCATCATTGTGGAAAAAGTTTCATACAAAAACCACATCTTATCAAGCACATGTGTTCACACTAGACAAAAGCTTTACACTTGCTCTCAGTGCAGATGGAGCTTCACACTTGAATAGGACAAACTTATACACCTATGTGTACTGGAGAGAAATCATACACCTGTCCTCAGTGTGGAAAGAGTTTTGCACATAAATGAAGTCTCAGTTTGGACTCTGTGTTTCGTCACAGTCTGCCTTAATCACTCATATTTTGTCATGGACACCTATGATTTTCAGCTGTGCATTCATGAATCATCATCATCACCTGTATTTATGTTCAGTTCTGTTTCAGTCTAGTGTCCGGTTGTCTTCAGTAAATGGATGTGTTGTGTGTTCATTTGGATTACCTGTTGGATTTATTAAATATTACCTATTTGCCTTCATCTTTGTGTGTTTTTACAACCACGTTGCTTGACGCATATAAAGCAATCGAGAAAATTTGGACTGAATCACTCAATTTATATACTTTTTGAAGCCTCTAATTGGGAGTTTTCCTCCTTAAATATCATATAAAAATTCATACTGCAGAAAAGCCTTTCAAATGTGATCAATGTCAAGAGATCATGAAGAAACATCCAAGAATTCACACTGGAGAAATGTTTTTCATCTGTCGTCAGTGTGGAAGGAGCTTCACAACTGAATACAGACTTAAAAGACATGAAATTATGAGAAATAAAAATTTTGTACATGAAATTATGAGAAATAAAACATCTTGCCTCCTGCATTAAGTTGTGTGCAAATATAAAACAATTTCGATAGCCTATTCAACAACCACAGTTTTATTGTTTGATTTGTGACCATTTTAATCCAAGTTTAAATTACTTGTAATAACTTCTCCCTTTTGAGAAAAAGGGAATATTGTAATTATTGTAAATATTGTAATTCTGGTTTGCTGATTTTAATTTAGACGTGTGTTATTTATCCTACTTTAAATGTCTTTAAGGCATTATGAAGGAGAATCTAAGGCCATTACTGCATATTTAGACATACTACAGAAACATATGCTAACAACTGAAAACAATACAGCGTTGTTCAATATAGTCGACTGGCAAATGTTGGCATATCTTTGTGGGTCCAGTGGACGTGTGAAAGTTGTGTTACAACAATCCACTTTTGGTCAGCCATGATATTTCAAGTTCTTTTTATTTTGAAGCAAACATTTGGAGAAAATTAAACAACTTAATAACTTAAAAACACAACTTTCACACGTCCACTGGACCCACAAAGATATGCCAACATTTGCAAGTCGACTATATTGAACAACGCTGTATTGTTTTCAGTTGTTAGCATATGTTTCTGTAGTATGTCTAAATATGCAGTAATGGCCTTAGATTCTCCTTCATAATGCCTTAAAGACATTTAAAGTAGGATAAATAACACACGTCTAAATTAAAATCAGCAAGCCAGAATTACAATATTCCCTTTTTCTCAAAACGTAATACTACGCTCCAGTAGGTGGCGCTAATGCGCATTAAAGCGGTTTACAAACTCATGAAACGTAAAGGAAGAAGATGGTCGTCCTGAGAAGAAATAACAGGAGAAATTCAAGCAGAAACAGCTGAATTCTGTGTGCTGTAATACAGTAAAGATGGAGTTTATTAAAGAAGAGATTGAAGACATGAGTGATCCAGAACCATCCAGAATAAAACATGAAGAAACTGAGGAACAAATAGGTTGGTGTCCATTCTTGATTCTTCATTGTTGACTTCTCAGAAACATTTACAAAGTTTTAGTTGAACAGATTGGGTGGCTGTGACATAATAAGCAGTTTATAGATGATAAATACACAGAAAATGCATTTAAATGATCATAATCTTGTATAGAAGTTAGTGCTGGGCGGTAAACCGGTTTCAGTTTTGAGACCGATATGTATTTTTTTAAAAACGCCGTACCGGTGCGTGGCTGAAACAGCTGCTTTATCTATTCAGTGACCATGAAGAGTGCTGAGTAGAGTGTATAGAGAGCAGACCATTCTTACACTAATGGAAACAACTCTATAACACAACAATAAATAACTCACAAAACTAACTCTTTAATTCTGCAAATACCATGTAGAGCTATGATTTCCGCGACACGGAAGAAATCACAGAATCCGGTCACAAGAACTGTAAGCGGAACGTCACAGAATTTGGCAAGTTTTCGATTAATAAATGAAAAACAGGGCTGTACAATGATTCGGATATCTGTAACCGGGTGACGTATGGGTTTGGTACTGCAATTCCCGTACGTATTTGGGGCAAGCGTAAGACTTGCGTCATTACGTAGTTGGCGCGCTATAAATAGACGCACGGAAGTATAGCGCGCCCTCGTTTCATTCATTCATTCATTGACTCTGGAAACAAGCGTGAGCTAGCATCAAGTAATTTGTTTGGTGTTCCAAAGCTACTGAAAGGCAAGCCTGCAACCTTTAGCCAAAAAAGCGTAACGGCTAATGCTAACGCCCCGCCCCTGGCGGTACACAGGGAAGGAGACCAGAGTAGTGATGGGCAAATGAAGCCTCATGAAGCACTAAGGCTTTTCCCTCATTGTTTCGGGAAAAGATTCAAAGCTTCGAGAGTGTCGAAAACAGCGCCATCTGTGTGTTTAATATAAAAAATAAAGCAGGCAAAACACCACACAGTGTATGTTAAGTGCTCAAATAAAAGCCTAATAGTGCGCGCGCGCGCGCATGTGTGTTGAATTTATCTCAGTGATAAATTAATGTACCCATTAAACTATGGCATTTAATGCCAGTATGAATATCAATTTGATGTAACAAAAGAATAAATGTATACATATATGAATTGCATACGGCAAATATTTTATTTTCCTGAAATAATTTGTATTCTTCGTATTACTTGTATAACTGGGTATCTAAAAATTTAACTGAATAAGTCAGAAAGAAAACCTAACGTTACTCATACAGTAAGATCTAGGGGTTCGAACATTCCGATACACAAAGTGAATCGCGCACGTGATTGGACGGAAAGTGAGGCTTCGTTTGTCATTGGTCACGTGATTTCTACGTTACCGACACAAGCCTCGAATCGAGGCTTCATCTGGCACGGCCGTTTATGCTCAGCACAAGCTCCAAAGCCTTGGTTCAAATGTCACATCACTAGACCAGAGGCTGTTTTTTGAATGGATGTCAATGGATGAGAGGCTTCACTATGGTGATTAAACCGCTTTTGTGGGGAAATAGCTAGTTATTTCATTAATTGACAGCCTGTTTGCTAATCTTCAGCATGTTTTACACTAAACAATACTTTCGTTGGGAACTATATGTAGATTTTAGCTTGATAAAAGGCAGACTAGGGAACGTTGCGTCTGATGTCACTGCCATTATACGATAGGCTGAGAGGAGCCGCACGTGATTAAGTTAGCCGTTACGGTTTCTCCAATGGTAAGAGATACAGCCCCTCTTATCTCCCCATTATATACATGCCGCTTTCCAGGCAACGCGTAACCGTGTTTTTCCAACCTTCTACCAAACCTAAGTCAAACCCGTGACTTCCCACCCGTGAACTCGCATTAGATCGATGTACTCCCAGTTTCGCGCTCTGACATCACATAGCCTGCCAAACAACAATGGCAGCCCCTACGGATGCGGTGTTTATGCAAGTGCACGGTAAAATAACGTAAAATAAAAGGTATAACAGCTTCTCTTGCCTTATGTGCCGTTTTTCCTCCTCTAATAAGCAAGGAGTAAGCACCTTTGGTGATAGAAGTAATTGTAAATGAGCATAAGCCTGTATGGTCCGCCATGCTGGTTTGTTTATACTCAGGCCGTTTGGCGTGACTTGCCTGGAACGCTACAAAGTTGTGGTTTGAAGTCGTGACTTGCGGGTTCAAAAACCTGCCTGGAACGCAGCAACAATCTCTGGGTGTTCTTAATAGAGAATACGAATCTGACGTCACACCGCGTTGAGTTCTGGGTAACTTCTTTGTTTATCCGCCATGGTGGAAGGATCGCGCAGCTTTTCCGTCATTGAGTTTAGTGCAGTAATTTGTCTTCTGTCATGATTGTGAAAAATGTCACCATTGTATGTCATTAATCCTGCACCGATAATGGCGATAGTAACTCAGATCATCGTTCTGAGAGAAAACTGGACAACGAAAAATGTTTTTCCGCCTTTTCTACGTGTATAAACACCAAGGGAAGCAGGTCGAGGAGATGACGAGAAGACGCCGGATGGCAAATCTTTTAGTAATGGCACTGATTAAACCCACTGCTTATCACTCAATAAAAGAATCACATTGCTAAGTGTTTTTGAAAGTTTTTATTTTGTTTGGTTTAATAATTAACATTACCTTTTAAGAGTATGGCTCTCACTCCGCTCGTGAATTAGCAGAACTTGAATGGGGACGGACATTAAAATGCTTAACAAGGAAAACGCTTAATGCACCAAGACAAAATTCTGTACATATCTATTAAAACATACTGTGTGGAGATACGCATATGAGCCCAAAATATGAACGCAACATGTTTACATGTCCTCTCATGAAAACGCTTAATGCACTTGATATTAAAGAGACCAAATTCTGTTTGCTAATAAAGCACATATGTGCAGAAAAACGGATGAGACCAAAATATGAACTTTTAGTATCACTTAAAATGCATAAGCCATTTTAAGCATTTTCTTCATAACGGTTTTATAAAGGGAAGAAATTGCTTAATGTGTAATTAAACGCGCTGCGTTCACACCCATTATTTTTAAGAGTTTCTCCTAAATCGGCAAGTTAGGAGCTACTTTTAGCCTTAAGATGTTTTATGGCCCCTGATCTAAATCAGAGTTTACTTGAACTGATTTTAACCACATACTATTTTTATCTTAGACTGGAAGGAAGTGAAGCAGCAAAGACAAGACCTGAATGAAGCAGAGGACATTTGTACCTTCACATCTCAAGAAACAAAACCTAAAAAGCTGCACACGTGCTCTCAGTGTGGAAAGAGTTTCACAAAAAAAGAAAACCTTAAAACACACATAAGAATTCACTCTGGAGAGAAACCGTATACATGCACTCAGTGTGGAAAGAGTTTTAATCGTACGTCATCTCTCAGTGTTCATCTGCTCCGTCACTCTGGAGAAAAAACATTTAACTGTGATCAGTGTAGTAAAGATTTTATTTCGTCATCTTGTCTAAAACAACACCTGAAAGTTCATTCAGGTGAGAAGCCTTATGTGTGTTCTCTCTGTGGAAAGAGCTTTACATGGCTGAAAAATTTTAAATTGCACCAGAAAACACATAATGAAGTGAGAGATCATGTGTGCTTTGACTGTGGGAAGAGCTTTACTACAACTGCCCAACTGATACGACACCAAATAATGCATACTGGAGAAAGACCTTACAAGTGCTCATCATGTGACAAGAGTTTCACTCAGTCTGGACACCTGAAATCACATGAGCGACTTCATACTGGAGATAAACCTTTCATATGTCATCAGTGTGGAATTGGCTTTGCATATAAGGACAGTCTTAAGAAACACACAAGAATTCATACTGGAGAGAAACCTTTCATATGTCATCAGTGTGGAATTGGTTTTGCACGTAAGGACAGTCTTAACAAACACATGAGAGTTCACACTGGAGAGAAACCGTATATATGTGCTCAGTGTGGAAAGAGTTTTTCTCAATCATCAGGTCTCAGTGTTCATCTGCTCCGTCACTCTGGAGAAAAAACATTCATCTGTGATCAGTGTGGTAAAGATTTTATTTCATCATCAAGTCTAAAACAACACCTGAAAGTTCATTCAGATGAGAGGGTTTGGTTTTGCATGCAAGGACAGTCTTAAAGGGTTAGTTCACCCAAAATGAAATGTCATTAATTACTCACCCTCGTGTTGTTCCACACCCATAAGAACTTCGTTTGTCTTTAGAACACAAGTGAAGATATTTTTGATGAAATCTGAGGGTATCTGATCCACACATAGGCAGCAATGTCATTGCATCTTTTGAGGTCCAGAAGGGTATTAAAGACATCGATAAAACAGTTGACGTGACTGCAGTGGTTCAACCTTAATGTTACAAAGTGCCGAGAATACTTTTTGTGCATAAAAACAAAACAAAAATAACAACTTTATTCAACAAATTCGTCTGTCCCCGTCAATTATTTTTGTTAGAACGGCGACTCATTATTAATACTGAGCCACCGTTTGGACGTAAACACTGAAGCTCTGTAACGAAAATAATGTAGCGACAGACGAATTTGTTGAATAAAGTTGTTATTTTTGTCTGACATACTTATTAGTTCGCCTACTGCTTTTTGCCTACTGTATAGTAGGGAAGTATGTGGTTTCGACGCAGCAATGCTCTTACGAAACAGAACAATCTTTCATATGTCATCATTGTGAATGAGTGCTGAGTCATCACTCTAAAACAGAGTGTACTGTATAAAAATTCACACTAGAGAAAAGCTATTCAAATGTGACTAATGTCAAGAGAGCATGAAGAACATCCAAGAATTCACACTGGAGAAATGTCAACTGTTGTCAGTGTGGAAAGAGCTTTGCAACTTGTGAGAACGATGTGAGAGACTGATACTGTTATATAGAAAATGATTCCTTCAACTTACTGCTGCTGAAAGTGGCTCTAATTGAATCATAGAGTGTACTTAGTTTGTCACCCATGGCTTTTCCATTTGGCTTTATTTTTGTTAAATAAATTATAACACGTGTAATATATAATTTGTTGTTTATCTGAGGTGGTATTTACCTAAATATAAGACCTTGCAAATGACCAGATGATTTTTATTATGTTCCGATACATATAACCATAAAATTTTAAAGAGTGTCCTTTCTTTTTCATGTTTACATATAGTCCACAAGACAAAATAAAAGCTGAATACATAAAAAATACCCTGTTCAAAAGTTTACACATTAAATTAAATCTGTTCATCATATTGTCATAATCACGTTTGTTTGGACTCTTTGTGTTTCATCATCTTCTGCCTTAATCGCTCATTTGTTGTCGGCTGTGCACTCATTAATCACCACCATCGTCATCATCACCTGTATTTATGTTCAGTTCTGTTTCAGTCTAGTGTCCGGTTGTCTTCAGTAAATGGACGTGTTGATGTTTGTAACACGACTTTCACGTGTACATCCACTGGACTCGAAAAGATGTGCCAATATTTGCCTCAGTCTGCTATGTTTCAGTATTATTTTAAGTCTAAATATGCAGTAATTCCTTAGATTCTCTTTCATAAAGCCTTGAAGAAATTTAAAGTAGCCTATATAAGACACATCTAAATTAAACAAAAATCAGCAAGCCAGAATTACAATATTCCCTTTTTCTCAAAACGTAATACTACGCTCCAGTAGGTGGCGCTAATGCGCATTAAAGCGGTTTACAAACTCATGAAACGTAAAGGAAGAAGATGGTCGTCCTGAGAAGAAATAACAGGAGAAATTCAAGCAGAAACAGCTGAGTTCTGTGTGCTGTAATACAGTAAAGATGGAGTTTATTAAAGAAGAGATTGAAGACATGAGTGATCCAGAACCATCCAGAATAAAACATGAAGAAACTGAGGAACAAATAGGTTGGTGTCCATTCTTGGTTCTTCATTGTTGACTTCTGAGAAACATTTACAAAGTTTTAGTTGAACAGATTGGGTGGCTGTGACATAAGCTGTTTATAGATGATAAATACACAGAAAATGCATTTAAATGATCATAATCTTGTATAGAAGTTAGTGCTGGGCGGTAAACCGGTTTCAGTTTTGATACCGATATATATTTTTCAAAAAACCGCCATATCGGTGCGTGGCTGAAACAGCTGCTTTATCTATTCAGTGACCATGAAGAGTGCTGAGTAGAGTGTATAGAGAGCAGACCATTCTTACACTAATGGAAACAACTCTATAACACAACAATAAATAACTCACAAAACTAACTCTTTAATTCTGCAAATACCATGTAGAGCTATGATTTCCGCAATAGAGAAAACACGGATGAAATCACGGAATCCAGCCATTATACTTAAATAAAGCGGAACATAACGGAATTTGGCCATTTTTGGATGAATAAATTAAAAGTAGGGTTGTGAATCAGATATCGATACGGATTAGTGTCTGGCTGTGAATATTAAAGCTAAAAAAAAGACTGCCATTGAAATCTGAAGTTTGTATGAATGAACGCCGCAGTCTACTCCTACCAGGGTTGCCAAGTTTTCACAAGAAAACTTGCCAAATTGCTACTCAAAACTAGCCCAATCATGTTTCACGGGGTTCACACAGGAAAAATAGCGTTCGAGGGGTTAAAATTCGCGTTTTTGCGGGGCTCCCCAGGTTAAAGTCGCATTCCAGGGGCTAAATATCATTTTATTTGGGGTTATTTCAAACCGCGGACTTGGCAACACTGACTACTACACATACTAAAGCACGCATGACGCTCGCGATGCTGTCTCACTCTATACACGAACACATAAAATTCATCTGCAGAGCTGCTCTTAGAGTCACTTTATTAACATTGCACCGTTTAATTTGATAAAACTATCGACATTTGTCGTATCATATATACTAGGGGTGGGACGGTTCAGATTTCTCACGATTCGATTTGTATCGCGGTTTTAGTGTTACGGTTTCAGTGCAGTTCGGTATGTGCTATTCAATTAAAAGTAGGACAATTGTCAAATAAAGATAAAGAAAATAAAAACAAATAATCTAACTACAAGAAACCGCACAAATAAATACATGATAGCTAAGATACACATAAAATAAACAATGCTTTACAGGTTTTCAGGTACAGAAATTGAATAAAGTAATCAAATGTAAAATAACACTGCATATAAACTTCTTTGAGTAGTTAAATAAAGATTGAAGTTACAAAAGCTATTCAGTCAAGAGTGATTTCTTCGTGCTTTGTCGTTCGATTAACATTAAAACACAGAGAGCGGGAATATTAGACTGCTGTCCCTTTAAGACGTAATTCAAAGATCCAGTACACTGATACTGAAACTGAGACATAACCTACTATGTTTGTTAGGATACTCGCTAAGATGGGCATGTTGACATAATTTTTGTGTGAATTTGTCCGTTTAGGTGCAAGACTTGAAAGAATTTGCGCGCTGTGACTCGGCTCTCCATGTACGCGCTTCGGATGAGTACACACAGATCTCCTCCCAGAGCGCGAGTTCTCTTTAGCGTCAGATGAATGTTTAAATTGGCAAGGTTTAAATGAGTTTAGTTTAAACACAAATAGCAAAGTGAGATGTTCAGGTCTTGCGTCGCGCGCTATCAACACCCGGGTAATGACTGCGTAAATGACTGGTCATAGATCTTTCGGTACGTCATTGAACATTTGTTTACAAAGAGTGACTGTTTTGTCCATGTTCTTTTGATCATCGCTGTTGTAATGTATTGGGAAACTAAAATGCATATCCATCGACTGAAACATACATTAGCTGAATCCGTCTGTCTGTTTTGCACTTTGTTTTCAACAAACCATATTATAGATGCGTCGCCAGAATTGGGATGAACCACGGTGCAAGCGTGTGCCGAACCGTGGGTGAAGAACTGTACGGTTAGATTTTTAACAGCAAACCGCCCCACCCCTAATATACACAGAAAGTCAAAGGTCTTCACGACCCTGTCAAAATAAAAGTTCGGTATAACATTAAATATTACAATTGTACAACCGATAGTACATCAATTATTAGCGAAAATAATAATACCGTTTATTAAAACACAATAATACAGTTTATTTAAACACAAACTCAAAGGTCTTCATTGAAATTACAGAAATTGCTCAGTAAAAACTTAGCCTACTTATTATTATTATTATGAATTTAATTAAATTCATTTGATTACATTTTAAACTAAATTTTTAGTTTTATTAATTGAATTGATTACATTTCTTTAATTTTTATTTGTCCTTACAATGTTTATATAATATATATTCCCTGTACTCCTGACAGTAAAATATGCCAAAAAAAAAAAAAAATACAGATAGATTTTTGGTCAAACCACCCAGCATTAATAGAAGTTGTCAAACACCTTTTAATTGTATTAACAAGTCAATGACAGAACTAAACTTTGGCACATCAAATATCTGATACCGCATCAGAGATCTCTGCTGCTGTTAAATCAGAGTTCACCTGAACTGATTTTAACCACATAATATTTTTATCTTAGACTGGAAGCAGCAAAACCTGAATGAAGCAGAGGAAATTCGTACCGTCACATCTCAAGGAACAAAACCTAAAAAGACATACACGTGCTCTCAGTGTGGAAAGAGTTTCACACAAAAAAAAAACCTTAACATACACATAAGAGTTCACACTGGAGAGAAACCGTATACATGCACTCAGTGTGGAAAGAGTTTTAAACATGCATCATCTCTCAGTGTTCATCTGCTCCATCACTCTGGAGAAAAAACATTTAACTGTGATCAGTGTAGTAAAGATTTTATTTCATCAGCAAGTCTAAAACAACATCTGAAAGTTCATTCAGATGAGAAGCCTTATGTGTGTTCTTTGTGTGAAAAGAGTTTTTCACGGCTGCGTCATTTTAAACTGCACCAGAAAACACATGATGAAGTGAGAGATCATGTGTGTTTTAATTGTGGGAAGAGCTTTACTACAACTGCCCAACTGAAACGACACCAAGTAATTCATACTGGAGAAAGACCTTACAAGTGCTCATATTGTCACAAGAGATTTGCTCGGCCTGGACAACTGAAACTACATGAGCGACTTCATACTGGAGAAAAACCTTACAAGTGCTCATATTGTAACAAGAGTTTCACTCAGTCTACACACCTGAAATCACACGAGCGAGTTCATACTGGAGATAAACCTTTCATATGTCATCAGTGTGGAATTGGTTTTGCACGTAAGGACAGTCTTAACAAACACATGAGAGTTCACACTGGAGAGAAACCGTATATATGTGCTCAGTGTGGAAAGAGTTTTTCTCAATCATCAGGTCTCAGTGTTCATCTGCGCATTCACTCTGGAGAATAAATATTTAACTTTGATCAGTGTGGTAAAGATTTTATTTCATCATCAAGTCTAAAACAACACCTGAAAGTTCATTCAGATGAGAGGGTTTGGTTTTGCACGCAAAGGACAGTTTTAAAGGGTTAGTTCACCCAAAATGAAATGTCATTAATTACTCACCCTCATGTTGTTCCACACCCATAAGAACTTCGTTTGTCTTCAGGACACAAATGAAGATATTTTTGATGAAATCTGAGGGTATCTGATCCACACATAGGCAGCAATGTCATTGCATCTTTTAAGGTCCAGAAGGGTATTAAAGACATCGATAAAACAGTTGACGTCACTGCAGTGGTTCAACCTTAAAGGATTAGTTCACTTTCAAATGAAAATTAGCCCAAGCTTTACTCACCCTCAAGCCATCCTAGCAGGCCCGATTCTAGGATTGTGTGACTGGGGGGACATTTTGAAAACTTTTTGGGGTATTGTAGTGTTGGTTGGTCACATTTGATTCAATTTATGATTTTTTTTTAACTACTAAACTAAACTAAACTACTAAACATATGATTGTTTATTGCACCAAAAGTAATTTGAGAGGAACTTTAAATATATGTACAGTTCAAGTCACATTATGTTTGTTTACATATAGACCACAAGATATTAATAAATTAAGAACTTTGTATCTTTCTTTTCCTATACTCAAAATGCTAAGGAAGTACACTTTTTAAAAAAAAAAAAAAAAAAAGTATGATATTTACCCATCCTTAAAACTTCTTAGATATAGATTTGTTATTGATCACAATAGTGATTCTGAAATTGAAACAATAATACATTTTGTTTTTTAATTGTTTAGTTTCTTGACTTTTTAGAGACTTTTGGTCATTTTCTAAAAATGACATAACTTTTGGTATAATAATGGAAGATGTACACATTCAATTTCTACGGAACAATATATTCATCTTTGTGCGAGATGCATTCTGGGATACCTTGCTGTCTCAAGTCCGCACAAGTCACCTCTTGATGCATCCTCGATAAAAGGGGATTTGAACTGTACTTAGCTAGATGTGAACTTTGAACTGGAACAGTACTTGGACAGCGACTGATGACATTTCAGTACAGACAAGAACGCATAACATTCCCTTATTCTAAGCTTAATACTACACTCCAGCAGGTGGCGCAAACGCACCTTAAAGCGGTTTACAAACTATCAGAAAACGTAAAAGAAGAAGATGGTCGTCCTGAGAAGAAATAACAGGACAAATTCAAGCAGAAACAGCTGAATTCTGTGTGCTTTACTATAGTAAAGATGGAGTTTATTAAAGAGGAGATTGAAGACATGAGTGATCCAGAACCATCCAGAATAAAACATGAAGATACTGAGGAACAAATAGGTTGGTGTCCATTCTTGATTCTTCATTGTTGACTGCTGAGAAACATTTACAAAACTTCAGTTCAACAGATTGGGTGGCTGTGACATACTAAGCAGTTTATAGATGATACACAGAAAATGCATTTAAATGATCATAATCTAGTTAGTGCTGGGCGGTAAACCGGTTTCACTTTCGAAACCGATGTGTATTTAAAAAAAAAAAAAAGTCATACCGGTGCGTAGCTGAAACAGCTGCTTTATCTATTCAATGGCTATGTAGAGATATATAGAGAGCGGACTTATATTAACTGCATACCCTTTTTAAACTAATGGAAACAACTTTATAACACAACAATAAATAACTAACTAATCTAACTCTGTTATACTACAAATACCATGTAGAGCTATGATTTCCGCAATGAAGAAAACACGGATGAAATCACGGAATCCAGCCATTATACTTTATAAAGCGAAACATAACGGAATTTGGCAATTTCTGGGTGAATAAAGCAAAAGTAGGGTTGTGAATCAGATATCGATACGGATTAGTGTCTGACTGTGTATATTAAAGTTAAAAAAGACTGCTATTGAAATCTGAAGTCTGTATGAATGAACGCCGCAGTCTACTCCTACCAGGGTTGCCAAGTTTTCACAAGAAAACCCGCCAAATTGCTAGTCAAAACTAGCCCAATCATGTTTCACGGGGTTCACACAGGAAAAATCGCGTTCCGGGGGTTAAAATTCGCTTTTTTTGCGGGGCTCCCCATGCAAAAGTCACAAATACCATGTTATTTGGGGTTGCTTCAACCCGCGGACATGACAAACAACCCGCGGACATGACAAACAACCCGCGGCAACAGTGTAAAATGAGCAAAATTCCACGGGAAAACCGCGGACTTGGCAACACTGACTACTACACATACTACTGAAGCACGCGTGACGCTCGCGATGATTCTGTCTGCTGCCTTGCTCACTATACACACGAACACATGAACTTCATCTGCAGAGCTGCTCTTAGAGTCACTTTATGAACATTTCACCGTTTAATTTGATAAAACTATTGACATTTGTTGTATCATATGCACAGAAATTCAAGGTCTTCACGACCCTGTCAAAATAAAAGTTTGGTTACGGTATAACTTGAAATATTACTATTGTACAACAGAGTGTACATCGATTATTAGAGATAATAATAATAATACTGTTTATTAAACACACAAACTCAAAGGTCTTCATTGAAATTACAGAAATTGCTCAGTAAAAACATAGCCTATTTATTATTATTATTAATTAAATAAATTCATTTGATTACATTTTAAACTAAATTGTTAGCTTTATGAACTGATTTGATTACATTTCTTTAATTCTTGTTTGTCCTTACAATGTTTATATATTATATATTCCCTGTACTCCTGACAGTAAAAAATGTCAGAATAAAGGTCCAGTAAAAAGAAAAAAAAGTGATACATTCGCCATGTCTTGACATTATTCTAATGAAGTTTGAAGCAAATCAGGTAAAAATAAGAGGGTGATCTCAAAGCATTTTGAAAGTGACATGCTGCCAGTTGGTGGCACTATAATTTTGACTCACAATAGTGACATCCATGTGATCGGCCTCCTACAACGAACACACTGCTAAAGTTTCATAAAAATCAATCAATGTATGCAGAAGTTATAACACGTTTCCCTTTTCTCGCCATAAATTTATCTCGCCACAGCCAAATCGTTCGCGATATCAAAAATCTGCTCGCAATTTAGCATCCTCAGTGTCTTGACTTCATGCTGACCGAGTTTGGATTAATCGCCTAGGAGGAGTTTATCAAATTCCAGAGCATGTGTTTTTCAAACAACCCATAATAGCTGACTTCCTGTTGAGCTGGCGTATAACTTAGAGCACGAAAGTTGTTTGGCCCGATGAGGTCTACATGTGTACTGAGTTTCATACAAATACGTGCAAGCGTGTTTGATATATGGACCAAGTTTTCGGACCCTATTCAAGGGGGCACCGTAGAGCCCGTGTGCCACGCCTGCGTCCTAATTGCCGCAGATTCCAATGTTTGTGCCAGTTTTCAAGAGTTTTTGAGCACGTTAAGGCCCCCAAAAAGCCCCTCATGATTGAAAAAAAATAATACTCCTTAGAAAAACAATAGGGCCCTGCGCCTTAGTGGCTTACCGGGTTTCGTACTAATACATGTAAGGGTGTTTGATATATGGACCAAGTTTTCGGACCCTATTCAAGGGGGCGCCGTAGAGCCCCTGTGCCATGCCCAGGTCCCAGCCTCTGCGGCATCCTAATGGCCGCAGATTCCAGTGTTTGTGCCAATTTTCAAGAGTTTTTGAGCATGTTAAGGCCCCCAAAAAGCCCCGGATGGTTGAAAATAAATATATTCCTTAGAAAAACAATGGCTTGGGCCCTAACAAGTAAATGACAGAACTAAACTTTGGCACATCAAAGATCTGATACCTGATCTATGTTGCTGTTAAAACAGAGTTCACTTTTACTTATTTTAACCACATAATATATTTTTTTTTATCTTAGACTGGATGGAAGTGAAGCAGCAAAGACAAGACCTGAATAAAGCAGAGGAAATTCGTACCTTCACATCTCAAGGAACAAAACCTAAAAAGACATACACGTGCTCTCAGTGTGGAAAGAGTTTCACAATAAAAAGAAACCTTAACATACACATAAGAATTCACACTGGAGAGAAACCGTATACATGCACTCAGTGTGGAAAGAGTTTTACTTGTACATCAGCTCTCCGTAATCATCTGCACATTCACTCTGGAGAAAAACCATTTAACTGTGATCAGTGTGGTAAAGATTTTATTTCATCATCAAGTCTAAAACAACACCTGAAAGTTCATTCAGGTGAGAAGCCTTATGTGTGTTCTTTCTGTGGAAAGAGCTTTACATGGCTGAAAAATTTTAAATTGCACCAGAAAACACATGATGAAGTGAGAGATCATGTGTGTTGTGACTGTGGGAAGAGCTTTACTACAATTGCCCAACTGAAACGACACCAAATAATTCATACTGGAGAAAGACCTTACAAGTGCTTATCATGTGACAAGAGTTACACTCAGTCTACACACCTGAAATCACACGAGCGAGTTCATACTGGAGAGAAACCTTTCATATGTCATCAGTGTGGAATTGGTTTTGCTCATAAGGACAGTCTTAACAAACACATGAGAGTTCACACTGGAGAGAAACCGTATATATGCACTCAGTGTGGAAAGAGTTTTTCTCAAGCATCAGGTCTCAGTGATCATCTGCGCATTCACTCTGGAGAAAAACCATTTAACTGTGATCAGTGTGGTAAAGATTTTAATTCACAATCACATCTAAAACAACACTTGAAAGTTCATTCAGGTGAGAAGCCTTATGTGTGTTCTCTCTGTGGAAAGAGTTTTTCATGGCTGAAAATTTTTAAATTGCACCAGAAAACACATGATGGAGTGAGAGATCATGTGTGTTGTGACTGTAAGAAGAGCTTTACTACAGCTGACCAACTGAAACGACACCAAAGAATTCATACTGGAGAAAAACCTTACAAGTGCTCATATTGTGACAAGAGTTTCACTCAGTCTCCACACCTGAAATCACACGAGCGACTTCATACTGGAGATAAACCTTTCATATGTCATCTGTGTGGAATTAGTTTTGCTCATAAGGACAGTCTTAACAAACACATGAGAGTTCACACTGGAGAGAAACCGTATATATGCGCTCAGTGTGGAAAGAGTTTTTCTCAATCATCAGGTCTCAGTGTTCATCTGCGCATTCACTCTGGAGAATAAATATTTAACTGTGATCAGTGTGGTAGAGATTTTATTTCATCATCAAGTCTAAAACAACACCTGAAAGTTCATTCAGATGAGAGGGTTTGGTTTTGCATGCAAGGACATTTTGAAAACTTTTTGGGGTATTGTAGTGTTGGTTGGTCACATTTGATTCAATTTATGATTAATTTTTTTAACTACTAAACTAATTATGATTGTTTATTGCACCAAAAGTAATTTGAGAGGAACTTTAAATATATGTACAGTTCAAGTCACATTATGTTTGTTTACATATAGACCACAAGATATTAATAAATTAAGAACTTTGTATCTTTCTTTTCCTATAGATGGGTTTCTTGTATACAAACAATACTTGGCATGTAACGTTTTGCAGAACTCGACATAACACCTGTACAATATTGTAACGTTAACCAACCATTGTAATTAACGTAGATTTCGCATTGTTTGTAAATTCTTTTTGACTATAATAAACTGCCATTTCAGAGTTGGATCTGTTTGTTTGTGTTTCATTTGCATATTAATTTAACATTATGTAAAACGTTATAGCTAACAAGGGAGGAAGAACTGTAAAAAGCCAGAAAAATAAAACCGCACAATATTTCTAGTACACTGAAAAAAATGTTTTTTGCTGCTTGTTCAGATTACTTGATTAAAATGAGCTAAAGCAACACAATTCCTTCACATTTTGTCCTAACTTAATTTCATTGTGTTTAATCCACGTAAATATATGATGTATTGAAGTTTACTTAATCTGTTTTTGTTGGGATTACATTAATGAATTTTGTTCCATTAACTGAAAATAGGCGGTGCTTGTTAGTTCCCAGCATGCATTGCATATGGCTGGATAAAGAGAGAGCAAACCTAGACCTGATAGAGCTGTGGTCCGCAGATCCAGTTCCCACCCAAGTGCCTTGAGACTCCGCTGGACTCCCTCGTCACTCCAGGTCGGCCTCCGGTGGTCGACGCCCAGCTACCGCCATGGACTTCTGGGATTCTGGCCGTGCCTTCACCCTGCACCCCTACGGCGTCATGGGGCTCCTCCCTACAGCCACCTAACTGTGACAGTAACATCCAAATATGATTCAAGTTTCCTCAGTGATTTATGTGCTCATTACATGTTGAGGTAGTTGCTGATGTTTTTGGTTACTCACATTTGAAAACACCTGCATCGATCTTCTCCGCTTGTGTCCACTCTATATATAGTAGGTAAGTAGGCATATTTGGACTCGACATAAGTATACGAATGTCCGAATCTCGCGAGAATTAATAAATCACCCAGGTAATTCTTGCCTTCTCTTTTATGAATAATACAGGATTCGGACATACTTATTCGTTCGCCTATTGTTTTTGCCTAGTATATAGTAGGGAAGTATATGGACGCAGCAATAGTCTTACAAAACAAAACCATCTTTAGGTCATCAATGTGAAAGAGTTTCAAACATAAAGAGAACCTGGATAATCACTTGAAAACTAACACAGAAGAAAAACCTCACACTGCCATCATTGTGGAAATAGTTTAAATATTGTATAAAGATTCACACTGGAGAAAAGGCTTTCACCTGTCGTCAGTGTGGAAAGAGCTTCGCATCTGAATACAGATTTAAAAGACATGAAATTATGAGAAATAAAACATTGTGTGTGCAAATATAAAACAGTTTTGATAGCCTATTCAACAACCTCTGTTTTATTGTTTGATTTGTGACCATTTTAATCCAAGCTAAATGAGGTATAATCTGAATCAGCATATTTCCTTGTTTAATTCCATTTTTCAGATTTTCTCCAAACATTTGCTTCAATATAAAAAACTTGAAATATCATGGCTGACCAAAAGTGGATGGTTGTGTAACACAACTTTCACGCGTCCACTGGATCCACAAAGATATGCCAACATTTACCACAGTCGGCTATACTGAACAACGCTGTATTGTTTTCAATTGTTAGCATATGTTTCTGTATTGTTTTAAGTCTAAATATGTCCTTAGATTCTCCTTTATAATGCCTTGAAGAAATTTAATGTAGCATATACAGTATAACACACTTATAAAGTGAATACAAATCAGCAAGCCAGAATTACAATATTCCCTTTTTCCAAACTCAATACTACGCTCCAGTAGGTGGCGCTAATGCGCATTAAAGCGGTTTACAAACTGTCATAAAACGTAAAAGAAGAAGATGGTCGTCCTGAGAAGAAAGAACAGGAGAAATCTGTGCAGAAACAGCTGAATTCTGTGTGCTGTAATACAGTAAAGATGGAGTTTATTAAAGAGGAGATTGAAGACATGAGTGATCCAGAACCATCCAGAATAAAACATGAAGAAACTGAGGAACAAATAGGTTGGTGTTGATTCTTGATTCTTCATTGTTGACTGCTGAGAAACCTTAACAAAGCTTCATTTCAACAGATTGGGTGGCTGTGACATAAGCAGTTTAAAATGCATTTAAATGATCTTGTATAGAAGTGAACACATTTTAATTGTATTAACAAGTACATGACAGAACTAACCTTTGCCACATCAAAAACATCTGATACCTGATCTCCATTATTTTCTGCTGTTAAATCAGAGTTCACTTGAAACTGATTTTAACCACACAGTATTTTTTTTTATCTTAGACTGGATAGAAGTGAATCAGCAAAGAAAAGACCTGAATGAAGCAGAGGAGGAAAGTCGTACCTTCACAACTCAAGGAACAAAAGCCAAAAATCTGCACACCTGCACTCAGTGTGGAAAGAGTTTCACACAAAAAAGAAACCTTAACAAACACATAAAAATTCACACTGGAGAGAAACTGTTTACATGCACTCAGTGTGGAAAGAGTTTTTCTCAAGCATCAGGTCTCAGTGTTCATCTGCTCTGTCATTCTGGAGAAAAAGCATTTAACTGTGATCAGTGTGGTAAAAAGTTTATTTCATCATCACATCTAAAACAACACTTGAAAGTTCATTCAGATGAGAAGCCTCACTCGTGTTCTCTCTGTGGAAAGAGTTTTTCAAGGCTGGATCATTTTAAACTGCACCAGAAAACGCATAATGAAGTGAGAGATCATGTGTGCTTTGAGTGTGGGGAGAGCTTTACTAGAGATGACCATCTGAAACAGCACCAAAGAATTCATACTGGAGAAAGACCTTACAAGTGCTCATATTGTGACAAGAGTTACACTGTGTCTGGAAATCTGAAAGTGCACGAGCGAGTTCATACTGGAGAGAAACCTTTCACGTGTCATCAGTGTGGAATTGGTTTTGCACATAAGGACAGTCTTAAGAAACACACAAGAATTCACACTGGAGAAAAGCCATTCGCTTGCCATCATTGTGGAAAAAGTTTCATACAAAAAACACATCTTATCAAGCACATAAGTATTCACACTAAACAAAAGCTTTACACTTGCTCTCAGTGCGGATGGAACTTCACCCTTGAACACAAACTTAAGATACACCTACGTGTTTGTACTGGAGCGAAACCGCACACCTGTCCGCAGTGTGGAAAGAGTTTCGCACATAAATCAAGTCTCAATTGTCATCTGCGTGTTCACTCTGGAGAAAGACCTTTTAAGTGTTCACACTGTGACAAGAGTTTCACTCGGTCAGGAACCTTGAAAAAACATGAGCGACTTCATTGCAAAACCACCACAGACTGCTGAGAGACAGTAACACTGCTTATATGGGAAGAGTTTCACCCAGGCAGGAGGTTTCTTTACTCCCATCATAGAAGCTGCTGAAATTGACACTCAAAATGTTCACGTTTCTGGGTTCTGAACGCAAAGGTCTTCTAAATTAGGGTAAATAAAGTATTTTTTATTGCACATTCTGTCAGGCTGGCTTGTGTGCTAGGTATTGTATGTCTAGGATACATTAATGCCATCTGCTTATGACTATAAATGTGTACTATATATATATATATATATATATTAGGGGTAGGGATGGGTATCGTTTAGGTTTTACTGGTATTGCTACTCTTGCCGATACTGCTTATTGATACTTTAACGGTATGGTTAAACTTGCAATTTTCTCACGATTTACAAATAGTTGGAAACATTTGGGATATTGTAAGTACTCAAGTGAACAAAATGTATAACACTGGCCTAGTGGTTTTTGGATATTTTACTGCAAAAATATTACATATTGCACCTTTAAATAAACAGTGCTTTAATTTCAGGAAGGTCTACTAACACTACTGATCTACTAATACTTCAGGTAATATGGCAAGACATCTAATAAAGTAATCGGATGTAAAATAACACTGTATAGTTTTCACTATATAAATTGTTAGATTAATGCTTATTAAAGCTAAAGTTATTCATTTAAGAGCAGTGAGTGATTTTCCATTTGCCTTTTGTTGTTTGACTCACATTTATGGCACAATCTTCAGCAGGTTTATTAGACTGCTTCCACTTTAAGACTGAATGTAGATCTAATAATACACATCATATTTTCTCACAACAATTTATTTATGAATAAATAATTGTCTGTAAGAACATCAGATAAGGTGCTCATTTCCCAGTTAAGCTGCATGCTAACTAGCAAACTGGTTATTGTTGTATACTTCTATCAGTTAAGTACTTTAACTCTTCAAACTTTTATTTTTATATTTGCAACATTTATTTTTTCACTTATACATTGTGTTACTGTGATTTTACTGGTACGGCTATTTTTGTATTTTGTTCGTTGCTGAAATATGCTGGTAATTCTGTATTATTTTATTGAAGTTCAGCTATGAAATGTAAAAGATGAACCCTGAATAAAGCTGTTGATGTGAAGCATGTGTAATCGAATATATGACAGTAAAATAAAATAAAAAATACAAATTAAAGTAATAGGATGTACTTAATTTTGCTTAAAACTACTGTATTTAGTTTTTACAGAATTTTAATACAGAAGCTTGCTGGCTATTTGTTGTAAAAAAAAAATTCACAGTGTAGGTTTTAGGGAGAAATGACAGTGAAATCAAAAATAAAATCAAATTAATAGCCTAAAGTGTAAAGAAACATTTGAATGTTTAGTTCTCTCATTCATAGTCACTCATTAAGCAGGGACAATCGTGTTGTGTGCGCTGTAGCTCCGCGTGAGAGAGATCTCTCTCTTCTGGATTATGAATAGCAAAATTGCATCACAGATAAATGGTTTAATATTATCGCATATAGAAATGGCTGGCAAAATAGAATTTGCAAGATAACATCTATATAACAAATAAATAGTATGTGCATTTCCATCATTTATAGACAGCTGATGTGCCAATCCAACATGGGGGTCGCCAGTAAGCCGAAGGCTATTCTGCCGTCGCACAGGGCGCCCCAGCCCATCTTGGAGGCATCTGTCACGACCACTTTCCTCCTGAAAACCGAGCCCAGCGTTACCCCGTCCTGGTAAAAGCGGGGTGATTTCCAAGTAACCTTGACGCAATCTTGCGAGTATGTCGGCCCGTGTGCCATGCACGAGGTGGGACATGGGCCTTCAACCAGAGCTAGAGTGGTCTCATGTGGAGCATGCCCAGCGGACTGACTGAAGAAACTGTCGCCACGAGGCCCGACAGCTTCTGAAGCCTCTTGAGGAGGAGAAGGGACCCCACTTTGAACAAGACCACCATGCTTCTGACTTTCAGGGCGCACTCCTGTGAGAGCCAAGCCTGCATTTGAACTGAGTCAAAGACCCCAGGAACGAAATTCGCTGACTGGAGAGCAGTGAGCGCTTGCCACAGTTGACCCTGAAGCCCAGATTTTCCAGATGACTGATGAGCAAGAATCTGTGGGCATATAGCTTCCTTCTCGATTGGGCTATAAGCAGCCATGCAGAGTATGCAGATTCCTGGCTGTCTCAAAGGGGAGAAATACTGGCGTTCATTCATAAAAAGATGGCATTAAACAAATATTTAAAATGTACTGCCTTTAAGTTGTTTCTACATTAATTTGGAAAGGAACTGTGAAATTATTACAATATAAAAATGTTAAAAAGTCCAATGTTTAATTAACTAGTTAATTATATGCATATATTCTGATGATATGGCATTTCTGCATGACTTATATAGGCCGTCAACCCTGCCCTTTCAATGAGGACATGCCGATGTAATTCAAAACGCAAAATAAACATACTAAACATTTTGCCGAAAAAGCTCACAAGGTACTTTTTATATTATTTTTATTCAAAATTTTTTAAGGCTACATTATGTGGCTAGGATACAATGATGTCATCTGCTTATGACAAGTTAGTCTATTAATGTGTACTATATATTGTTCTGATTGTACATCAAATTATGAGAAATAAAACATCTTGTTCGCTGCATTAAGTTGCGTGTGCAAATATAAAACAATTTTGATAGCCTATTCAACAACCAGTTTTATTGTTTGATTCGGGATCATTTTAATCCGAAACGTGTAAGCTGAATCAGCATATTGCCTTTTTTAAGGTTTTTTTTTCTTTTTCCTTTTTTTCAGTATCACTTTAAGTCTAAATATGCAGTTATGCCTCTGCTTTAGATTCTCCTACATAATGCCTTGAAGAAATTAAAAGTATAAAATCAGCAGGCCAGAATTACATTATTCCCTTTTTCCAAACTCTATACTTTACACTCCAGTAGGTGGCGCAAATGTGCCTTAAAGCGGTTTATAAACTGTCATAAAACGTAATAGAAGAAGATGGTCGTCCTGAGAAGAAATAACAGGAGAAATCCAAGCAGAAACAGCTGAATTCTGTGTGCTGTAATACAGTAAAGATGGAGTTTATTAAAGAGGAGATTGAAGACATGAGTGATCCAGAACCATCCAGAACAAAACATGAAGAAACTGAGGAACAAATAGGTTGGTGTCCATTCTTGGTTCTTCATTGTTTAATTCTAAGAAACATTAACAAAGCTTCATTTCAACAGATTGGGTGGCTGTGAAATAATAAGTAGTTTATAGATGATAAATGGCAGAAAATGCATTTAAATGATCATAATCTTGTATACAATCTTGTTGTATCATACTTGATACTCGCATACAGATACCTGATCTCTGTTGCTTTCTGCAAAATCACTTTATCTGATTTTAACCACATAATATTTTTAATTTAGGCTGGATGGAAGTGAAGCAGCAAAGACAAGATCTAAATGAAGTGGAGGAGGAAAGTCATATCTTCACAACTCAAGGAACAAAAGCCAAAAAGCTGCACACCTGCACTCAGTGTGGAAAGAGTTTCAGTCACAAAGGAAACCTTAACAGACACATGAGAGTTCACACTGGAGAAAAACCGTATACATGCTCTCAGTGTGGAAAGAGTTTTACTCGTACATCAGGTCTCAGTCATCATCTGCGCATTCACTCTGGAGAAAAAACATTTAACTGTGATCAGTGTGGTAAAAAGTTTATTTTGTCATCACATCTAAAAAACCACCTGAAAATTCATGCAGATGATAAGCCTTATGTGTGTTCTCTCTGTGGAAAGAGTTTTTCATGGCTGGTGAGTTTTAAACTGCACCAGAAAACACATAATGAAGTGAGAGATCATGTGTGTTCGGAGTGTGGGATGAGCTTTACTACAATTGCCCAACTGAAACGACACCAAATAATTCATACTGGAGAAAGACCTTACAAGTGCTCATATTGTCACAAGAGTTTCACTTTGTCTGGAAATCTGAAAGTGCACGAGCGAGTTCATACTGGAGAAAAACCTTTCACGTGTCATCAGTGTGGAATTGGTTTTGCACATAAGGACAATCTGAAGAAACACACAAGAATTCACACTGGAGAAAAGCCATTCGCGTGCCATCAGTGTGGAAAAAGTTTCATACAAAAACCACATCTTATCAAGCACATGTGTTCACACTAGACAAAAGCTTTACACTTGCTCTTGGTACGGATGGAGCTTCACACTTGAATAGGACGCACCTGTGTGTTTGTACTGGAGAGAAAACGGCGAAAAGTAAACTATTTTAAGCCGAAATCAAACCTACACAAAGATTCAAACATAAACTCGTGCGCCAAAGTGTGAAAGGATTTATAAAAGTCTCAAAACAAAAAAATGCTTTATCATTGATTGATTCCTTATAATCTAAAATATCAAACACAAGCCATATATTATTTGCTATATACCTACCTTTCATAAAGCCAGACTGGGAAACAGACAATTACTTCTAAGCATGGTTCAGATTTTCAATCTACAAGTTATGATCTGAATTATATAAAATAATTGGGCACCAATAATCTTTTTTTGATGCAGTGTGCTTTCATGATTTATTATTGAATGCCAAATTTGAAATGATCACTTTGGTACTTTGGGCAGGCAATAATATAGAATAATAATAATTTAAAAACAAAAAACAGGGAAGTAGGCCAAATTAGTCGCCAAGCCCCCGGGGATTTACCGGTGCTCCCAAAGGCCAGTAGGCCAGGTGCTGATATTTGGGAAAACTGGCCTCATTTATAAAATGTTGCACAGAAACCGTCCTAAATTTGATCTTGCGATCATTTCTCCGATGTGCGTACGTGTGATACATAGAGTGTACACACAGAAAACGAGCGTACGCCCCTCTTACGGATGTGAAATCTATAAATCGCAAATGATCTTGAACTTGCGCGCAGCTGAATGGTTTCAGTTCTCTGCGTTTTAAACGACACCTAATTAATGTCATTTACATATAAAAGATCATCAGTCATCGTCCAAATCCTTGGCGAGCTGCAATAGCTTAGATTTCCAAAAACCTACAGACCCTGACATGGCTCTAAGCACTTTTCCATGTCAAAGACCGTTTTTATAAATATGAGTGTTGCCGTGGATTTAAGCGTACACACGCTTTATAAATGAGGCCCCAGCACTTTTGCTTGTTGATTGTTTTGTATGATACTTGCTTGTATTGTTCCTACCATCATATAAATATATATTTTTTAAAAATCATCACAGGTTTGCTCATTGGACCTGTAAATAATGCATTTGGGTCAACAGTTTGTTTATTGTTGAATACTTTACAGCTTCTGTTATTTTTTACTACATCCACCAAATCTGGTGAACTGAAGCTTCGGTACTTTATTGTTCGTAAGCAGTCAATGTATGATACAACCCTGATCATTTGGTTGACAGTAATGCTATACATCCCAAACATATTTATCACAATATTAAGACAGAACGTTTAAACTTATTCATGTGATTAGAACTATATAACTCATTCTGTGTTCATTAAATAGATCAATCAAGACAAGATGTTGTTTCTGTTTTATTTGTCATAATTGCATGTACTATCAGAAGGCAATATAGTACGCTTAGTAAATAAGCAAATGACTTCAATATATCTAAAGCCGGGTGTACACGGCACAATTTTCACCATGATTTGGTCTTCTTGAGATGAATTTTGAAAATACTAAAGGATTCCTCTGATCCTAGGCTAAAATCTGTAGTCTTTGGTTTGACATGTTGACCAACACGTTGAGAAAATTCACGAAATTCTGGCAGTGTCAGATGAGACTTCTCTTACAATAACTATCAAATTGACTTGTTTTTCAAGACAAGCCATAATCAAAATTAATGCTAGAGATTTCAGTGCCGCGTGTAATGCAGCTTCTAGTCACCGAACTTGTGTGGGTTGATGATGTACAACTCCGGACAAGTTTTCATGTGCGCGTCTTGACAGTCTGACATAACTGACAGTGTGACATGAGGATCAAGCAAGCAACAATCGCAAAGGATTATTATAAATGGTACAGTGTGCACCCGGCTTAATTCAAGAAAGAACTGATTTTATTTACACTGTAAGAGTTGTTGACTGGTGAAGCTTCAACTCTTCAGTCTTTCTAGTTTTCCAAGCTTTTCAAAAACAAAATTAAACTGATATTGTGCTTTTAGGATAAACTCCATATTTTATCTCACACCGTTTACTTGAATGTATTAGACATGAAAATGAATTATGCTCACTTGCAACATTTTTTCATATGATTGTAAAGACTTGACAAATGTTTAAAACTCTTCTCACACTGAGTACAGCGGTACGGCTTCTCTCCGCTATGAACTCGCTCATGTACTTTTAGAGATCCTGACCGAGCAAAAGTCTTGTCACAATATGAGCACTTGTAAGGTTTTTCTCCAGTATGAATTCTTTGGTGCTGTTTCAGTTGACTAGATTTAGTAAAGCTCTTCCCACAGTCACAACACACATGATCTCTTACTTCATTATGTGTTTTCTGGTGCACTTTAAAACTGTCCAGCCTTGAAAAACTCTTTCCACAGAGAGAACACAAGTGAGGCTTAACACCCTTATGAACAATTAGGTGTTTTTTGAGATATGACGATGAAATAAAATTTTTACCACACTGATTACAGTTAAATGGCTTATCACCAGAGTGACAGAGCAGATGATTACTGAGAGCTTTGGTACATCTGAAACTCTCTCCACACTGAGTACAGTGGTACGGCTTCTCTCCAGTATGAATTCTTTGGTGCTGTTTTAGTTGACTAGTTGCAGTAAAGCTCTTCCCACACTCAAAACACACATGATCTCTCACTTCATTATGTGTTTTCTGGTGCAGTTTAAAGCTGTCCTGTCGTGAAAAACTCTTTCCACAGAGAGAACACACATAAGGCTTCTCACCTGAATGAACTTTCAGGTGTGTTTTTAGATTTGATGATGAAATAAAATCTTTACCACACTGATCACAGTTAAATGGTTTTTCTCCAGTGTGGATGTGCAGATGATAAATGAGACCTGATTCACCAGGAAAACTTTTTCCACACTGAGTGCATGTATACGGTTTCTCTCCAGTGTGAACTCTCATGTGTCTTTTAAGGACTCCTTCATTTTGGAAACTCTTTCCACACTGTGAGCAGGTGTGCAGATGTTTGGCTTTTGTTCCTTCAGGTTTCAAGTCATGTTTCTCCACTTCATTTAGTTTCTGTCTTTGCTCCTTCATTTCCATCTGGTCTAAAATAAACATATAAGGTAGTTAGAATCAGTTCAACTAGGATACATGTGAAAATTCAAATGAACATTTAGCAGAAGACAAGAGATCAGGTATCTGTCTGTGTGATTATCAGGTATCAGATCTTTGATGATCTTAGTTCTGTCATTCACTTGTTAATACAATTAAAATGTGTTTGACAACTACTATACACGATTATCATATAGATGCATTTCTGTATCATTTATCATTCATATGCTGCTCTTTAATTCACATCTACCAAAGCAGTCAACAATGAAGAATCAAGAATGGACACCAACCTATTTGTTCCTCAGTTTCTTCATGTTTTATTCTGGATGGCTCTGAAATACTCATGTCTTCAATCTCCTCTTTAATAAACTCCATCTTCACACAGATTTCAGCTGCTACACCTGGAGTTTGTCCTTCTCTTGTAGGACGATGTGAATATTCCCAGTATTTATTGTTGTGGGAGAGACACTAGATCTGCCAAATTCAGACAGAAGATACTGAATGTACATTAAAAGCTATTTCAATTTAGTGAACATGCGTTTCGTCTTAGAAAGAGAGTATCTTGGTATGGTTTTATATAAAATTTTATTACTAAACCAGGGCCCATAATGCGTTTCATTACATTAATAGTTAAACACTAGATCCGATTAACGTCAAACTATTTAAATTTGGCTCACACGCAGATTGGAAATATACGGCATCGAGCGAAAATATTCGGCAAATCTTTTTTTTTTTTTTTTCATGGTCGATAATCAGTCAGCAACAGCGCTCAGCTTGAACTACTCTCTTCTGCGCATCCTCAGTTAGTGCGCGCGATGTCACGACTTCTTAAAGGGGCCGCACATTCTTAAGCAAATCACATCGCTGCACTGATATAATGCAAAAAATACGCTATAATCATAAACATGGCTTCGACAGTGTAGTCACCTTCT
The DNA here is from genome assembly GCA_037101425.1 of Elopichthys bambusa. Lineage (NCBI taxonomy): Eukaryota > Metazoa > Chordata > Actinopteri > Cypriniformes > Xenocyprididae > Elopichthys > Elopichthys bambusa. Next base: position 28,992,530 of record CM074444.1, on the reverse strand, counting down.
AGTTTTTCAGCTGTACATGCTTGCATCCTAATTAGTCTTCTTTTGTATGTTACATCTGTATGTTTATTAGGGGTGTAATAAAATATCGATATACTTGAATATCGCGATATTATGTTTGGCGATACTGTATCGATTCTCAAAAACAATGTATGGATATTTATTTATTTATTTACATCCAAGATTCGTGGCTTTGTGTTTGGTTTAAACGCAACCGCTAGATGCCAGTGTTATCTCAGAATGCAAACTGACGCGGAGAAGAGCAAGGTCAGTCCGTGCATCGCTAGCATTAGCAAACCCAGCTCACAAGACAATAGAATTATTCCGGCTAAAGAAACCACTAAGGAGATCGACAAGAGTCATGTTGTTTGCAAAATAGGCCATGTTATAATCAAAACTCGGGAAACACATTGAATCTGGGAGCTCACTAAACATCCCAACGCGATCCTGCTGAGTGGCGTTTCGATAGAATATGTACTGCACACTTTCGTCTGAATAACAAAATAAACACACAACAAAAATGACAGCGGTGACAGCAGAAAGAAAGCATCTGAAGAGCTCTGTTCAGCACTTCAGTGAGGTTTAAATAGCACTTTATATAATAGATTGCTTTAAAACAAGCAGCATTACAGTATTAAATATGAAAAAAAACCCAAAAAAAAACAGTCATGCAGTCATGGAAAGGATTATGACTTTCTGTTGTTGATTTCATGTTTAGAAATTAAAAACTGCTATAATGTGAACCTTTAAAACATACACCTAAAGAATCCTGCAGTCACTTTACTATTTTCCCTTTACTTAGATTACACAAAAAAGTGATTCGTGATATAAATACAAATGATACTGTCTTGACTAAATAAAATAAAGTTTATTTGTCAGGTTTTATGCATATGGTTGTGTTCTTTATGACAGTTTTTTTTGTAGATCCTCTTTTTAAAAAAATAGAAATATCACAATATATCGCCTTTCTTACAGTATCGCAATATATCATAATATATCATATCGTGACCCTGTATCGTGATGCGTATCATATCGCCCGATTCTTGGCAATACACAGCCCTAACATTTATATACACACACATTATACATATATACAGTGGGTACGGAAAGTATTCAGACCCCCTTAAATTTTTCACTCTTTGTTATATTGCAGCCATTTGCTAAAATCATTTAAGTTCATTTTTTTTCCTCATTAATGTACACACAGCACCCCATATTGACAGAAAAACACAGAATTGTTGATATTTTTGCAGATTTATTAAAAAAGAAAAACTGAAATATCACATGGTCCCAAGTATTCAGACCCTTTGCTGTGACACTCATATTTAACTCAGGTGCTGTCCATTTCTTCTGATCATCCTTGAGATGGTTCTATACCTTCATTTGAGTCCAATTGTGTTTGATTATACTGATTGGACTTGATTAGGAAAGCCACACACCTGTCTATATAAGACCTTACAGCTCACAGTGCATGTCAGAGCAAATGAGAATCATGAGGTCAAAGGAACTGCCTGAAGAGCTCAGAGACAGAATTGTGGCAAGGCACAGATCTGGCCAAGGTTACAAAAAAATTTCTGCTGCACTTAAGGTTCCTAAGAGCACAGTGGTCTCCATAATCCTTAAATGGAAGACGTTTGGGAAGACCAGAACCCTTCCTAGAGCTGGCCGTCCGGCCAAACTGAGAAGAGAAGAGCCTTGGTGAGAGAGGTAAAGAAGAACCCAAAGATCACTGTGGCTGAGCTCCAGAGATGCAGTCGGGAGATGGGAGAAAGTTGTAGAAAGTCAACCATCACTGCAGCCCTCCACCAGTCGGGCTTTATGGCAGAGTGGCCCGACGGAAGCCTCTCCTCAGTGCAAGACACATGAAAGCCTGCATGGAGTTTGCTAAAAAAAACACCTGAAGGACTCCAAGATGCTGAGAAATAAGATTCTCTGGACTGATGAGACCAAGATGGAAGTTTTTGGCATTAATTCTAAGCGGTATGTGTGGAGAAAACCAGGCTCTGCTCATCACCTGTCCAATACAGTCCCAACAGTGAAGCATGGTGGTGGCAGCATCATGCTGTGGGGGTGTTTTTCAGCTGCAGGGACAGGACGACTGGTTGCAATCGAGGGAAAGATGAATGCGGCCAAGTACAGGGATATCCTGGACGAAAACCTTCTCCAGAGTGCTCAGGACCTCAGACTGGGCCGAAGGTTTACCTTCCAACAAGACAATGACCCTAAGCACACAGCTAAAATAACGAAGGAGTGGCTTCACAACAACTCCGTGACTGTTTTTGAATGGCCCAGCCAGAGCCCTGACTTACCATCCAACCTGACAGAACTGGAGAGGATCTGCAAGGAGGAATGGCAGAGGATCCCCAAATCCAGGTGTGAAAAACTTGTTGCATCTTTCCCAAAAAGACTCATGGCTGTATTAGATCAAAATGGTGCTTCTACTAAATACTGAGCAAAGGGTCTGAATACTTAGGACCATGTGATATTTCAGTTTTTCTTTTTTAATAAATCTGCAAAAATGTCAACAATTCTGTGCTTTTCTGTCAATATGGGGTGCTGTGTGTACATTAATGAGGGAAAAAAAATGAACTTAAATGATTTTAGCAAATGGCTGCAATATAACAAAGAGTGAAAAATTTAAGGGGGTCTGAATACTTTCCGTACCCACTGTATATATATATATATATACATATATATATACACATATATACACACATATATACATATATATACACACATATATACATATATACACACATATATACATATATATATATATACACATATATATATATATATATATATATATATATATATATCTCAGTGTTTAGCTGTAATAAAGCTTTTCAAAGACTCACAACACACAATACATCTTATGATGCTTACATTGAATCCATGAAAATAATAAGTATATCTAAATTAAAGTACAGGGTTAGATATTTGTACATTAAGCTTATTTAATAGTTTTAATGTAGGCTAGTGTAAAATAGTGTGGGAGGCACAGTATAAAACTTTTTAAAGTTTTAGTTTATTTATACAGAGACTTTACAGTTTACTGGAATCTTTTAAATAGTAAATAAAGAAAATAATTTTATTTCTCAGTTTGTTTGCCGTTTTAACTTTACAACTTCTGTTATTTTCTAACTACAGCCACCGAATCTGGTGAACTGAAGCTTTGGTACTTTACTGTTCTTAAACAGTCAATAATGAAGGATAAAACAGGACACCAAACTCTTTGTATGATACAAGACATGATCATTCAGTCTGGGATTATTTTAATAATGCAGTACATCTCAAATTTAATTAGTACAGTATTGTGTGAAACTAAATTCATTCTCAGTCAATAATGGCTCAATCAAGACAAGTTGTATATCCTCTTATTTCAGAACTCTATATACTGTAGAACACATTAATAGACTAATTAGTGAAAAGCAAATTATATTAATGTATTCCAGACACAACCCAGCCTAACAGAATATACAAAACTGCACTTTTAATGCAAGAGTTGTTGACTGGTGAAGCTTCAACTCTCAAGTCTTTATAGTTCTCAGAGCATTTCAACAAATAAAATGAAACTAAAATGTGTATTTGCAATGAAAATTAAAGTTAGTTATTGAAGTTTTAATGCATTATGATATTTATTTATATGAATAAGAAGGCTTGATGAAAAAAGAAAACTCTCTCCACACTGAGTACAACGGTTCTCTTCAGTATGAAGTCGCTTATGTGTTTTCAGGTGTCCAAACTGAGAGAATTTCTTGTCACAATATGAGCACTTGTAAGGTCTTTCTCCAGTATGAATTCTTTGGTGCTGTTTCAGATGACTAGATGCAGTAAAGCTCTTCCCACAGTCCAAACACACATGATCTCTCTCACCGGTGTGTATTTTCTGGTGCAGTATAAGAGAGTTCCGCCATTTAAAACTCTTTCCACAAAAACAACACACATATTGCCTCTCATTTGTATGCATTTTCAGATGTTCTTTTAAATTTGATGATACATTAAATCCTTTACCACACTGATCACAGTTAAATGGCTTTTCTCCCGAGTGAACGCGCAGATGATTATCGAGAGCAATTTTACTTTTGAAACTCTTCTCACACTGAGTACAGTGGTACGGCTTCTCTCCAGTATGAACTCGCTCGTGCGCTTTAAGGGTTCCAGACAGAGTGAAACTCTTGTCACAATATGAACACTTGTAAGGTTTTTCTCCAGTATGAATTCTTTGGTGCTGTTTCAGATTGCCAGCTCTATTAAAGCTCTTCCCACAGTCACAACACACATGATCTCTCACTTCATTATGTGTTTTCTGGTGCTGTTTACAATGATCCAGCCGTGAAAAACTCTTTCCACAGAGAGAACACACATAAGGCCTCTTATCCAAATGAACTTTCAGGTGTTTTTTTAGATTTGCTGATAAATTAAAATCTTTACCACACTGATCACAGTTGAATGGCTTTTCTCCGGTGTGAATGCGTAGATGATTTTGGAGTCCAGATATATATGTGAAACTCTTTTCACACCGAGTACAGGAGTGCAGCTTTTTTGCATTCTTTCGTTGAGTTTTCAAGTTAAGTTTTCCCTCCACTTCATTCAGTTTGTGTCTTTGCTCCTTCACTTCCATCTGGTCTGAAATAAACATATTAAGTCAGAATCAGTTTAAGGAGGATAAATGTGAAAATTCAAGATTCAATGGCAGAACACAAAAGAGATCAGATATATGTATAAAGTATCAGATATTTGTTGTGGAAAAGGTTAGTTCTGTCATTTGCTTGGTAATACAATCAAAATGTTCATGACAGTTGCTATTATACAAGGTTATGATCTATTTAGATATTATTTATCAACCCTACATTGTGCATTTTACAGCAACTAAATCTGTTTAACTTAACCTTGGTAACATTATTTTTTTCAGCAGTAAAACAATGAAGAATCAAGAATGGACACCAACCTATTTGTTCCTCAGTTTCTTCATGTTTTATTCTGGATGGCTCTGAAATACTCATGTCTTCAATCTCCTCTTTAATAAACTCCATCTTCACACAGATTTCAGCTGCTACACCTGGAGTTTGTCCTTCTCTTGTAGGATGATGTGAATATTCCCAGTATTTATTGGTGAATTGTCGTGGGAGTTGTGATCATGTGTGATTCCGACACAAACAAGACCAGATCTGGCAAATTCGAAAATAAGTTACTGAATTTAAATAGAAATCCTTGAAATACAATACGTATACAGGGTACTTTGTATGGTTTTGTATGCTAAAACAGGGCATATGATGCATTCATTACGTTAATACTTACATCAACTCTGGAGCGGAATCGGCCAAATATGTAAATTAGGAATATCTTCCACATACAGGCTGTAAATATACGGCATTCAGCGACAATTTTAGCACGAACTGGTGAGATTTTCAGCACTCGTGTCTCGTGCTACTTTCTTCTGCTCTCGTTTCGTTTGTTCCCATGGCTTTGTCAGGGTTGCCAGAACTAGCGAAATCGCAAACTCTATCGTATTGCTGCCATCTTCTGGATATTCATAGTAACACATCCACACATATATTCATATCAGGCAATTTGACGAATATGTTTTCATTATTATTACTGGGATATAAACGTTAAATTAACATTTATTGATCTATTAGCATTTCACATATTTGAAATTAGATAAAACTAAATTATCAGTGCACCAGCTGTGTGTCTATGCATTTATTTGTTACATTAGTTATTCAGCGTTTCAAATCCGATGAAAACTGAGAAAAAGTTGAAGACTTTTTTAAGCTGCATTTACCGTTCCGCGGTTAAAAAAATAAAATAAATTTGTCACGTGAATTCATCACGTTCACCAATAGGAAGCTGTTTTGGTTTGAAAGCGACTGCTGGGTGAGCTGTGCTTTACAAGTCGCTAAACTATTTACAATTTCGCTAATGTGTCTGCACCGGCCATTAGTATTAATGCCTTCAATTATCATTTGAAATGGAACTAAACATAAACTAAGCATGTTATAGAAAGTTTTGAGATGTCTGGACTTTGTTCTCACAAGATATAAGCATACTAATCATAAAGGAGAAAACTGTATAGTGTTTTTACAACAAAGCAACTACAAAGAATAAAAAAAATAAAGTAAGAAAGTAAATGAAAAAGTAAAACATTAATGTACGTGTTTTTAAGTTTTTCCATTCAAGCGATTTTAACCATTTCAATGCAAGACTTGAAAGAACTCAGTTCAGTACTTGTGCGCTGTTTTCTGTGCATCCAAAGCGTGTAAACACATAGGGTGCGTCTCAATCAGCTCCCTAGTTTAGTAGTCAGGGCACTGATCAGGGAGTCAGCCATTTTAAGAGCTGTCTCAATCGCAAAATCCTTCCAGTGCACTGAAACGTTTGCTCCCTAAAAAGAGGTGCAACATCACAAAATTAACAAGGTGCATGGATGGAAAAAACGTTTATTTTTATGAACAATACCAGCAACACTTCTGAAATAGAGAGGTCAAAATAATCAGTGTGGCTTAAAAAAAATACTGTTTATTTCACCACCAACACATTTCGGCACACAGGCCTTCATCAGGGCTAAAACGGGCTAAAATGTGTAGTAAGCCAGGGTCTTTACTGTCCTTACCAGTGCCGGAATTTGTGTTCACAACTGATTCAGGAGCTAGGGAGCTGAGTCGCATCTCAGTCTGTTGCAAAGCTCTTTGTCTCCTTCCAAAAGTTCCCTGTTTTCACCTGATTTATTATTGTCATGTCTGAGATCTTGAACTACAAGATCACCTCTTGTGAAATCAAATCTATTACCACCTCTGAACAGAATCAAATATCAGACTACAATATTATAAAGGAATAACACATTACTTAAAATCACACAAAAACAAACATGTTGTCAGTGAAATGGTCATTTTATTTTTGTTATTATACAGAGCCTATAATTGAAGAGAAATGTGTAGGCTATCTATAAAAAACATGATTAAAAAACTCCATATTAAAGTTAAATCTCAAATTTAAGGAATCATTTTATACTTATAAATGGCTGTTTGTTGGTTTTTGTTACATTTGTTTCTGGGCTCTTTTAATTTTGGATTAAAGATTACAGTGATCACACACTTTTGCTGCTCTCCAAGATAGAAACACATCCACAAATCTCATTGTATTTCACAGCAAGGCTAGTTCAGCTACACATTTAATTGAATTTAATAGCTTCATATACTGAATCTCAAATGATTTTCTTGAACGCATTAGATCTGAGGATAAAAATTTGCTCAGTGTGACACATGACAATGGTTTTTAATATGAATCCTTAAAGTCGTTGATTGGGTGAAACTCTCTCCACACTGAGTACAGTAGTACGGTTTCTCTCCAGTATGAACTCGCTCGTGTGCTTTCAGGTTTCCAGACTGAGTGAAAGTCTTCTCACAATATGAGCACTTGTAAGGTTTTTCTCCATTATGAATTCTTCTGTGCCGATTAAGTTGGCCAGCTGCAGTAAAGCTCTTCCCACAGTCAAAGCACACATGATCTCTCACTTCATCATGTGTTTTCTGGTAGAGTTTAAAACTGTTCAGCCATGAAACACTCTTTCCACAAAAAGTACAGAAGTGAGGCCTCTCATCTGAATAAACTTTGTTCAGATGTGATGATGATCTAAAATCTTTACCACACTGATCACAGTTCAATGTTTTTTCTCCAGAGTGAATGCGCAGATGATTACAGAGACCTCTGGAAGATTTGAAACTCTGCCCACACCAAGTACAGTTGTACAGCTGCTCTCCAGTATGAAGTCGCTCATGTACTTTCAGGTTTCCAGACACATTGAATCTCTTGTCACAAACGGAGCACTTGTAAGGTCTTTCTCCAGTATGAATTAGTTGGTGCCGTTTCAGTTGAGTAGGTGTAGTAAAGCTCTTCCCACAGTCACAACACACATGATCTCTTACTACATTATGCATTTTCTGGTGCTGTTTAAAACCATCCAGTCGTGAAAAACTCTTTCCACAGAGAGAACACACATAAGGCCTCTCATCTGAATGAACTTTCAGGTGACTTTTTAGATTTGATGACGAATTAAACTTTTTACCACACTGATCACAGTTAAATGGTTTTTCTCCAGAGTGATGGAGCAGATGATTATTGAGACCTGATGCTTGAGTAAAACTCTTTCCACACTGAGTGCATGTATACGGTTTCTCTCCAGTGTGAACTCTCATGTGTATGTTAAGGTTTCCTTTTTGTCGGAAACTCTTTCCACACTGTGAGCAGGTGTGCAGCTTTTTGGCTTTTGTTCCTTGAGTTTTTAAGTCACATTTCTCCTCCACTTCTTTCAGTTTGTGTTTTTGCTCCATCGCTTCCATCCAGTCTAAAATAAACATTAAGTAGTTAGAATCAGTTTAAAATTCAAGTAAACCCTGATTTCAAGGGATAGTTCACCCAAAAGTTAAAATACTGTCATCAATCGCTCACCTTCATGTAGTTTCGAACCCATAAGTTTTTTGTTCATCTTTGAAAACACAAAGATATTTCAATGAAACCTGAGAGGTTTATGTATAAACCTCATAAAGGCGTCATAAAACAAATCTATATGAATCCATGTCTTGTGAAGAGATCTAATTGCTTTATATATCAACAAATTTAATTTAGAGTTATATACATGTACATATATATATATATATATATATATATATATATACACATAAACAAAGTCACATACATAGACTGCATCAAATATAGTAAACATGGATACGACAAATTTTTTTTTTTGGGAAAAGTAACCCTCTAAAAGCAGAAAGCATCGGGTATCTCTCTGTGACCAAGTATCAGATCTATGATGTGTCAACGGTTAGTTTGGTCATTCTCATGTTAATGCAATTAAAATGTGTTTGACAACTGCTTTATAAGATTGTGATCATTTAGATGCATTTCTTTATTCATTTATTATACTATATTGCTCATTATTTCACCAAAGCTGTCATAATGAAGAATCAAGAATGGACACCAACCTGTTTGTTCCTCAGTATCTTCATGTTTTATTCTGGATGGTTCTGGATCACTCATGTCTTCAATCTCCACTTTAATAAACTCCATCTTTACCACGTCAGACAGATTGCACTTGTTACTTCTTTGTTCTTCCCTTGTAGAATGATGGGGTATTATCAGCATAGTCAGTAATAGTCAGTAATGAATGACATCCTGTCGCTGTGAGTGCTGCTTGAAGAACCAGACCTGCTGAAGTTAAAAAATAATAGATGTTTATAAAACTGATTCACATGTTTAGTATTTCTATTTATTTGATTCCTTTATGTTGTGTTCATTTATTTTGTATTTCATAGTTTTATCCGTCTTATGTAATTTTATTACATCTTCATTTTTATTTACCTTTTATATGTCGAAAATAAAATATATGCTGTGCTGATAGCATCTTTATTTTATCTTTCACTAAAATTAAATAGCTGAACACAGCGAAATGGATTGTAATAAACAGTAACACTTTATTTTAGTGTCTCAATTACATGTACTTATTTATAGTAATAACAGTAGATTATGCATAATTACAAGCAGCTAAACCTAAATCAAACCCTAACCCTAATTATATATTAGGGGCTCCTTAAAGTGTCACCAAATAAATTAATTCATTCATTCGTTTGTTCGTTCATTCATAGCAGTGAATTTAGTTTAGTTATATAACTCAAAATAAAATTAATTTAATAATAATGAAAGAGGACATTCAAAGTAGATATTCTGATAGAAACAAACATTTATAAATACAGAGAATGAATGAATTAAGGATTAGTGAAGCTCGAAACATTGCCTTTTATTTACACAGTTATGCAGTTGGTGAAAGCAGACACTGCAAAATGGAATAAAATAGAAATAGCTCAGATATTAAGGCACTGAAACCAACTTGCTAACATGTAAACACACACACAAAAAAAAAAAGTGGGAAAAAAACCACATAGTTGAACGCGAATGTTTGTAAAAGGTAAGCATCTGTTTTAGACAACGGGTTTTGTTTGGTTTAGTTATGTATTATTTAAAGCGTTTATCATTTAAAGTATCGGTTTTACCTAGTTGTGGTTGTTGTTGTTTACATTCCTCGTTCTCTTTCTCTCATCTCGTCTCATCTCACCCTGCCCCAAACGCGCTCTCAACTGTCGTAAACACCTACTGTAGTCACTGAGCAGCAAAAGTTACTCGTTCGTTTTCCTCCAGGTGGCGCTCGATGACACACAAGTCAAGTCACCTGTATTTATACAGCGTTTTTTACAATGCAGGTTGCACACTGAACTTGTGAATTTATGACATCTCTTCGTTTACTGCTACAAACTGCCCTGGTGAAAACATACTATAGTAATTTATAGTAAATACTATAGTGTTTTTGAACCATGCTATAGTATATTGTAGTATACCATATATATTATAGTATTTACAACATTTTGTTAATGAATGCTACAGCATAGGCTACTATATTAACTATAGTGAACTGATAAACTGTAATAAATATTGTAGTATACTTAAGTTTTTACTATAGTAAACTGTAGTGTATATTGTAGTACCCTATAGTTTTAGAAAACTTAGTACAGTATTGGGTAAAGTCATTTGTTTATATTACTAAAGTTGCTATGTTACTACAGCAACTATAGAATTACCACAACAAATTAATTCAAGTACTTTACTATAGTATGGTTCAAAAACACTATAGTATTTACTATAAATTACTATAATATTTTTTCACCTGGGTGATAACTGTCAGATAAGTATAATTTGAACCATGCCAATGCAATTCCACTAATGCCAACATAATTTTCGAGTCTATTCAAATAATGTTGTGGTCGATCCAGTAACACTAATAGAGAGATACAACCACGATCTGATGATAGGAGAAAATCATTAGTAACTCTAATGAGAGCAGTCTCAGTACTATGATAAGGTCTAAATCCTGACTGGAAATCCTCACAGATACCATTTCTTTCTTAAAAAAAAAAATTCTAGTATTGTTGACAGAAAAGGTAGATTTGTGATTTGCCTGTAATTGATTAATTATCTAGGATCAAGTTGTGTTTTTTTAATAAGAGGTTTAATAATAGTACGTATCCTAGTGATAAAGATGAATTAATGATATTAAGAAAAGGATCTATGACCTCTGGAAGTATCTCTTTCCCTAGCTTAGTCGGTATAGGGTCTAACATACATTCTGTTGATTTTGATGATTTAAGGAGTTTATACAGTTCTTCCTCTCCTTAAGCAGTGAATTAATTGAATTTTTCATCAGGGACACTACAATGCACTGTCTGACGCGATACTGAAGTAGACGGTTTGCATGGTTATAATTTTCTCTCTAATATTATTAATCTTGCAAGTAAAGAAGATTATAAAGTCATTACTGCTGTGCTGTTTGGAAACATCAGAAGTTTAAGCTTTATTTCTCGTTAATTTAGCTACTGTATCAAATAAATACCTAGGGTTGTGTTTGTTTTCTTTTAAGGGATTTAAAAAATTTGCAGATCTAGCAGTTTTTAAGGCCTTTCTGTATGCAAAAAAAAAATGCTTTCTTTCCACAATATGCGAAAACCTCTAGTTTTGTTGTCTTTCAGCTGCGCTCCATTTTTCTGGCTGCTTTCTTAAGGGCCCGAGTGTGCTCGTTGTACCACGGCGTTGGACTGTTTTCCTTAATCTTCTTTAAAGGATTAGTTCACTTTCAAATTGAAATTTATTGATAATTTACTCACCCCCATGTCATCCAAGATGTTTATGTCTTTCTGGAAACATTCCAGGATTTTTCTCCTTATAGTCCAAACGGTTGAAAATCAAAACTACAGTTTCAGTGCAGCTTCAAAGAGCTCTACACAATCCCAGAAGAGAAATAAGGGTCTTATGTAGCGAAACGATCGTCATTTTCTAAAAATGTTTTAAAAATTATATATGTTTTAACCATAAACGCTCGTCTTGAACTAGCTCTCTTCTTCTTCTTCTCTATTAGAATTCCGTCAGTGTAGACGCTGCTAAGTGTATTACTGCCCTCCACAGGTCACAGTTTGAATTAAATTCTCATATACAATATGCTTGTGCAAGTATATAACAATTAGTTCAAACTTTGACCTGTGGAGGGCAGTAATACACTTAGCAGCGTCTACACTGATGGAATTCTAATAGAGAAGAAGAGAGATATTTATGGTTAAAACATATATAATTTAAATTTTTTTTAGAAAATGACCGATTGTTTCGCGAAATAAGACCCTTATTCCTCGTCTGGGATCATGTAGAGCTCTGCACTGAAACTGCAATTTGGACCTTCAAACGTTTGGAGTCCATTGAAATCCACTATAAGGAGAAAAATCCTGGAATGTTTTCATCAAAAACCTTAATTTCTTTTCGACTGAAGAAAGAAAGACATGAACATCTTGGATGACATTGGGGTGAGTAAATTATCAGGAACATTTTAATTCTGAAGTGAACTAATCCTTTAAGCGGAAAAAGGAGCAACTATGTCTAATGTCTAATGTGCTGGAAAAAAGAGAGTCAGTAGTTTCTTTTGTAACATCGAGTTCTTCTAAGTTATCCGGTATGCTAAGGAGATGAAACTGATCAGGAAGATTATTTATAAAGCAATCTTAAGTGGTAAAATTGATAGTTCTACCAGGTGCTTCTTGAACTGAGACACTATACAGTGATCTATCGCTCCACATTAAAAAGCAGCAAAATCACATATAGGCCACGTTCACACAGCAGTAGAATATGGTTGTCAGTCCTGTATTTGAGCACAATACAGTCATATACAGGAGTGACAACCGTATAACCTACTGTATAACTGAAGTCACACACGTATGGTTTCAGGACTCACAACTGCATTCTCTGAATATTTGCTCTGTGTGAACGGATCCGGTCTGAACAACTAGTTGTCTTTGATGTTATAGAGAAAGCTGCTAAAGTGTCAAAAGTGATAATTTCAGATACAATTCGTAAAGCTCCGAAGCAGTGTTTTGAAATCGACCCATCACTATATTGTTGAAAATTCATTATTTACTTGTTTTTTTTTGGCGCACAAAAAGTATTCTCATCTATTTATAATATTAGGTACAACCACTGAAGTCACATGAACTGTTTTAAATATGTTTTTAGTACATTTGTGGATCCTGAGATTTTCAATGGCATTGCTGTCTATAGAGGCCTCACTGAGCCATCGGATTTAATCAAAATATCTTAATTTGTGTTCTGAAGAACACGGGAAGAATACGGGTGTACAACGACATGAGGGTGAGTAATTAATGACATTATTTTCATTTTTGGGTGAACTAACCCTTTAACATACTCAGAGTTTTCACTTAGCCGCCTTCCTGAAACAGGCCCCATGACACATTTTTTGTTTTCAGCCATTATTTAATTGATTTATCGTGTGATTTGGGTTATTGTCTTGATGCACTTTTAAGTTGAGTTCCTAAATGTGTTCCACTGTTTCCTCACCGAGAATAAATAAATAAATAATAATGTTTTGCATATGTACAGATTACACAAGCATGCATGCAGCATTATCATAGCCTATATCAGTCTCCTCATGTTCATATATTTTCTGTAAACTTTCTTTGGTTGTGTTCATGCTGGTATTTTTATTTATTTATTTTTTTAATGTGGTTATTTACTGAGATCACCTTCAGCTCAGAAACAAATTCTACTGAAATTGGCATGAACATATAGTAGAATTAAATAATAATATAAATTCTGGGGAAAATGATGATATAAAATCATAAATTTTGAACTAAAACAAATTTGCATAAACTGAGAACAAATACTTTTAACCCTATCATTTTGAAAATATATTAATAAATGTGTAACCATATAGTAGAATGTCTGCCTTGGCTACAATTTGTCACAAGTTCACAACATGAACATACATAAGAAAATAATATTATTACATAATACAGTCTAGTATACTTAAAGACACTGATTTATGTGCATTTAATGTCAAACATGTATTTAATTGTTGTTTGCATGTTTTTTATTTTTATTATGAGTCGTTTAAATACATTTTAAAACGAAATATTTTTAAATATCCTATTTGTATTAAATGGCTATTTTAAATACGTCTCATACTCTGTCCATCATTTGTAACAACATGAACATGAAGGAAATAATACGATCAAATATACAGTCAAATGAAACACTTTACAAAATGTTAGACATTTATTAATATATTTTTAAAATAATAAAAAAGTTGTATAGGCTTAGGCTAGTTGTTTTATTGCTAAAGTAACAATAAACTACAGTCTTTGTATCCATTAACATTAAATCTTCTCATACTCTGTGTCGTTAAGTATTAACATAAACATAAAGGACATAATATTATCACACATGTATACAGTCAAATGGGAAACACTTTACAACCTTACATTTATTAATACTTTTTCTAAATAAAAACAGGGTATAGTTGTAGCCTATATCCTTGAAGGATAAATTGCTGTGTTTGTATCCATTTATTGACATTAAGCATGATCAATAGGCTATGTTTTAAATTTTTTAAATGTTTAAATTTGGTCATGATATACCCAATATGCTTAAAAGTATACTGGATATCATTAGGGCCCGAGCACCGATGGTCAATTCTTCTTCTCCGAAATGAATCGCATTTTTGAGGGCCTAAACATGCTCGAAAACTCATGAAAATTTGCCCATGCGTCAGAAGTGGTGAAAATTTACGTCTGATATGGGTTTCAGTATTAGGTGTGGCAAAATGGCTTGATAGCGCCACCTACATAATTTCAATTAAGCGCCCTTTGCACTACGTTTCACATACAGTTGTGAAATTCAGTAGACACATGTAACAGCCCAAAATCCCTACAAAATCTGAAAATCTTGAATTTTCTCTGCAAAATTTCTGCTGTTTTTGCGATTTCCAGAGGTTGTACTTTAATGAACTCCTCCTAGAGATTTAATCAGATAAACATCACATTTGGTCAGTGTAATCTAAAGGCTGACATTAAATTGCAAAGATCTATAGTTTTCGCTGTCTTATTTGCTGAATCAAGGAGAAAACAATCTGGATGTTAAATACCAAAGCAAATCAATTTACTGTGTCACTTCAGTCAAATCAAAAGAACAACTGGTCACACATGCGATGCCCACTACAGTCTATGATCCCACTCAATGATCAAACCAAAGGAACACTAAATAGCACACTTATAAACTAATCAAATAATGTGTGTTCTGTCTGTGTATTCATACAGTGAAATGGCAGAAGCCAGTATTTCAGTGGATCAGAATCGGCTCACTTGTCCAGTGTGTCTGGATCTACTGAACGATCCAGTGACGATTCCCTGTGGACACAGTTACTGTATGAGCTGCATCACAAACAGCTGGAATCTGGGGGATCAGAGGAGAATCTACAGATGTCCATTATGCAATCAGACCTTCACTCCAAGACCAGTTTTAAGTAAGAATGTGTTGTTTGCTGAGATGGTGGAGGAACTAAAGAAGACGAGTCTCCAAGCTGCTACTCCTGCTGCTGATCCTCCTGGATCTGAAGATGTGTCGTGCGACTCCTGCACTGGAAATAAACAAAAAGCAGTGAAGTTGTGTCTGGAGTGCCGAAGCTCTTACTGTCAAAATCACCTCCAACAACATGAGAGTCTCTTCAGAGGTAAAGGACACAATCTGATGGAAGCCACTGGGCGACTGCGGGAGTTGATCTGCCCTCAACATGGTAAAATGTTGGAAATTTACTGCCGTACTGACCAGCAGTGTATCTGTATGCTGTGTTTGGTGGATGAACACAAAAATCATGACACTGTATCAACTGCAGCAGCAAGAACAGAGAAACAGGTATTGCTGTCTACTGCAGGGGTTCCCAACTACATTCCTGGAGGCCCCCCAACACTGCATGTTTTCCATGTCTCCTTAATCAAACACACCTGATTCAGATCACCAGCTCATTAGTAGAGACTCCCAAGACCTGAAATGGGTGTCAGACAAAGGAGAAATACAAAATATGCAGTGTTTGGGGGCCTCCAGGAACGTGTTTGGGAACCCCTGCTCTACTGGATCTTGTGATTTTTCTCTCAGTCAGGGAAACTGATGTGGTTAATTGTGTGTCAGGGTTCAGTAATGAACACATACATAGATCATTTATTCTGAAATATAATACACATTACCGCTCAAAGTTTGGTACCACTAAGATTTAATTTTATTCAGCACGGATATAATACATTTATGATATTTTATAAACAAAACAAAAGTCAGGAGGAGCACGTTCAGTCAGCTCAATCAGCTATATATATATATATATATATATATTGCCAAAAGTATTGGGACACCCCTCCAAATCATTGAATTCAGGTGTTCCAATCACTTTCATGGCCACAGGTGTATAAAATCAAGCACCTAGGCATGCAGACTGCTTCTACAAACATTTGTGAAAGAATGGGTCGCTCTCAGGAGCTCAGTGAACTCAAGTGTGGTACCGTGATAGGTTGCCACCTGTCCAATAAGTCCATTCATGAAATTTCCTCACTACTAAATATTCCACGGTCAAATGTTAATGGTATTATAACAAAGTGGAAGCAATTGGGAACAACATCAAATAAAATCACAGAGCACAGTCAGCGCATGCTGAGGCGCAAAGTGCGCAGCAGTCACCAACTTTCTGCATAGTCAATGGCTACAGATCTCCAAACTTCCTGTGGCCTTCAGATTAGCTCAAGAACAGTGCAT
This sequence comes from Elopichthys bambusa, assembly GCA_037101425.1. NCBI lineage: Eukaryota > Metazoa > Chordata > Actinopteri > Cypriniformes > Xenocyprididae > Elopichthys > Elopichthys bambusa. The sequence goes on along the minus strand of CM074444.1, from coordinate 28,975,847 downwards.
AGAGAGCTTCATTGAATGGGTTTCTATGGCCAAGCAGCTGCATCCAAGCCTTACATCACCGAGTGCAATGCAAAGGTTCGGATGCAGTGGCGTAAAGCACGCCGCCACTGGACTCTAGAGCAGTGGAGACGTGCTCTCTGGAGTGACGAATCACACTTCTCTGTTTGGCAATCCGATGGACGAGTCTGGGTTTGGTGGTTGCCGGGAGAACGGTACTTGCCTAACTGCATTGTACCAAGTGTAAAGTTTGGTGGAGGGGGGGATTATGGTGTGGGGTTGTTTTTCAGGGGTTGGGCTTGGCCCCCTAGTTCCAGTGAAAGGAACTCTTAATGCTTCAGCATACCAAGACATTTTGGACAATTTCATGCTCCCAACTTTGTGGGAACAGTTTGGGGATGGCCCCTTCCTGTTCCAACATGACTGCGCACCAGTGCACAAAGCAAGGTCTATAAAGACATGGATGAGTGAGTTTGGTGTGGAGGAACTTGACTGGCCTGCACAGAGTCCTGACCTCAACCTGATAGAACACCTTTGGGATGAATTAGAGCGGAGACTGTGAGCCAGGCCTTCTCGTCAACATCACTGGCTGACCTCACAAATGCGCTTCTAGAAGACTGGTCAAAAATTCCCATAAACACACTCCTAAACCTTGTGGAAAACCTTCCTAGAAGAGTTGAAGCTGTTATAGCTGCAAAGGGTGGGCCAACTACATATTAAACCCAAGGATTAAGAATGGGATGGCATTAAAGTTCAAGTGCACGTAAAGGCAGGCGTCCCAAAACTTTTGGCAATATAGTGTATGTAAGGCTGCACGATTTATCGTGATTAATCGCATTTAAACCGCACGTGATTTGCCAAAGGCTGCAATTATTTTATGCGCAGCTTGTCGGAGCTGTACGGCTCTGTGATCAGTAGTAAACACTTCTCCATCTGAAAGCCAGAGGGCGCTCTCGCACAGAAACTCCAAATAAGCCCTGCCGTAGAAGTATATAACACGTCATTCCTGGAAATCCCTATGGGCATCATACTATCACCGTAGCTGAATAAACAGAAGATTGAAATGCTTTGATTAAACATGACTAATAAACACACGACTGCCTTATTCTGTGTAAGAAGCCACATCATCTCACAGAAGGATGCTCAACTGTCGTTATGAAGTGAGTTTGGAGTAAAAACATGTTATTAAATGTTGTCTTTTGTTGGACAAAATGTTAATAAATGCTTCTCATGTCTGGAAAGATGTTTGACGCGTGTTGCTTTTTCAAATGTACGTTATAAGTGACTCAAACTTGCAGTGCTTGGATCAGCATTTGCAGCCATACTTCATTGACAATCGCAATTTCAAATTTCAAGAATCTCGTTTAAGCGTAATTTCAATGTTATTTTTCTTACTGTGCGATTAATCATGCAGCCCTAATAAATAAATATTTGTATAATTCATATATCTTTCTCCAACAGAGACAGAAAGAGTTGAGAGAGGCTGTGGAGTCTCATAAGGTGAGTTTGGAGAAGATAAGTTTGGACTTTCCTCTTCTAGCCCCACTGAAGTCACTGTGTGTTGTGAACAGTGCTCTGCACAGACCGCAGTGGAGGACAGTGAGAGGACCTTCACTGAGCTCATCTGCTCCATTGAGAGACGTCGCTCTGAGGTGACGCATCTGATCAGAGATCAGGAACGAGCTGCAGTGAGTCGAGCTGAAGAACGACTGGAGCGACTGGAGCAGAAGATTGATGATTTGAGGAGGAGAGATGCTGAGATGAAGGAGCTTTCACACACACAGGATCATGTTCATTTCCTTCAGGTAACATAGATCTTCTCAAGCCCTGAGAAGGCTTTAACAGGCTTTTGGAATTACAGTTTTTGTCTTTGCGTCTGTAGGGTTTGCCATCTCTCTATCGCCCTGGATCTACAGACAGCTTCGGTATCTATCAGTTCTCATCTGTCTTTTGACAACATAGTGAGATCATTCTCACAACTCATAGACAAACTGCAGCAGTTCTCCAGAGAGACTACAGAAAATACTAACAGAATAGGTAAACACTAGTCTGTTCTCAGAAATGAGTTTAGCACCATACATGCATACACATATATGGCACATACACATATATATATATATATATATATATACACACAGTTGCATGAAAAAGTATGAGAACCACTTGCAGAATCTGTAAAAATGTGAATAATTTTAAGAAAAAAAAGAGAGATCATACAATATGCATGTTATTTTTTATTTAGTACTGTCCTGAGTAAGATATTTTACATAAAAGATGTTTACATATAGTCCACAAGTCAAAAAAAAAATAGCTGAATTTATTAAAATAACCCAGTTCAAAAGTTTTGGAACGCTTGATTCCTAATAATATGTGTCATTACCTCGATGATCTACGATTGTTATGTAATGGTTGTCTCTTATTTGAGACAGTTAAACTGAGCTCTGTTCTTCAGAAAAATCCTCCAGGTCCTGCAGATTCTTCAGTTTTCCAGCATCTTTTGCATATTTGAACCCTTTACAGCAGTGACTGAATGATTCTGAGATCCATCTTTTCACACTGAGGACAACTGAGGGACTCAAACACAACTATTAAAAAAGGTTCAAACATTCACTGATGCTCCAGAAGGAAAGACGATGCAATAAGATTTGGGGGGTGAAAACTTTTTGAATTTGAAGATCAAGGTAAATTGTACTTAATTTGTCTCTTGGAAACATGCAAGTATCTTTTGTTGCTTCCAAAGGGCAGTACTTAATCAATATATATATATATATATATTTAAACAAAATAAGAAAAATTTGGACATCTGTTCATCCTGTTCAAAAGTTTTCACCCCCCAGCTCTTAATGCGTCGTGTTTCCTTCTGGGGCATCAGTGAATGTTTGAACCTTTTGTAATAGTTGTGTTTGAGCCCCTCAGTTGTCCTTGCTGTGAAAAGATGAATCTCAAAATCATACAGTCACTGCTGGAAAGGGTTCAAATATGCAAAAAATCCTTAAACTGAAGAATCTGCAGGACCTGGAGGATTTTTCTGAAGAACAGAGCTCAGTTTAACTGCTCAGGACAAACAAGAGACTCATGAACAACCATCACACAACAAACAAACAGTTGTAGATCATTCAGGTAACCACACACAGTTTTAAGAAGCAAAGGTTCACAAACTTTTAAACGGGGTTGTTTTAATAAATTCAGCTATTTTTTGTATGTATATATATCTTTGTGAGAATGAAACTGCATTTGTGTTTTAGTGTCTGTAGGGGAATCCATCCATGTCATTGGAGCTCCTGAATATCAGACCAGAGAGGAATTCTTACAATGTAAGTTTCTATAAAAAATCATATCTAAAATTCAGTCTAGTTGGAGAGTTTGACTGTTTTACAGTATGTTAATGGCCTTTTTTACTTTGTGTGTTACATGGGCTGCAACAATTATCATTATAAAATCAGTAATAAAAACATCAAGATGGAGAGCAAAATGGAAAGGGAGTGAGAGAAAACTATTCGTTTTCATAGAAAATTTGTTGATGGACATGAATAGACCGGTTTTAAAACTACTGTAAATTGAACCGTATTTGATGCTTGTAACACAAGTAAATTTGTCATGAAATGGGGTTGCTTTTACCCTACGGGAAGAATAAATGATTGTTTATATGTAATAACATACTATGCCTTTTAAATAATTAGTTTATACTGTTTTGCTTTCAGTGTATAGCATAGATTTTTTGCAGCCCTATATGAAATTGTACTTAACAGGATTGAGGTTTCACTGATGATTTTAGTGGCTCGTTTCCACCGTGTACAGCTCAGTACAGTTCAATACAGTACACAATTTTTGCCGTTTCCATTGTCATAAGTTGTGAATGGTACCCAAATTCCGAACTGTACTGTACTACTTTTTTGGGACCCTTTCATTGGGGTACTTAGCACAATAGTACCGGTACCAAAAGGGTGGAGCTACACTCACTGCAGAACACTGATTGGTTGACAGAGAATTGTCACTTTGCGCATGCTACAAGGGAAATGACAACGCAATACAATGTGTATTTTTCAGCTGTTTTTCCTTGCCTTCAGCCTTTGCTCAAACAAAGCTGCTGGATGTCCTCCATTGTTGTTTACCGTCACTTTCTTCTTCACACGAGAATGACGTTGATCGCTACTTTCCGGCATACACCTCGCCTATCTAGTAAGGGTACTGTTGCCGGATCAGGGTTTACCGTCCCGAATCGTAATGTACTGTACTGAACTGAATCATACCGCTCGGTGGAAACGAGCCATCAGAGACACATTTTTAAAAAGTCCAACTTTAGGATTATAAAACTATCTTGGACCCTGTAAAGAGTTATATTAATGATGGAAGGTCATGATCTCTTTATCTCCATTAGATTCCCATCTGTTGACTCTGGATTTGAACTCAGTGAATGGTTGGCTCCGTCCATTTGAAGTCACATGATCTGTTTTAAATATGTTTTGAGAACCTTTCCGGATCTTGAGAGGTTCAGTGACATTGCTCTCAATGGAGGCCTCACTAAGCCATCAGATTTCATCAAAAATATCTTAATTTGTGTTCTGAAGAAGAACGAAGGTCTTACGGGTGTGGAACGACATGAGCGTGAGTAGTAAATTATATTATTTTCATTTTTGGGCGAACTAACCCTTTAATGCTTCTGTATATGAACAAGTTAAATGCTATAAAGGACTCACACAGCTTCCAGATTGTAAGTGAAATGTTCATTTTATTGTGTTAGAGCAAACAGGTGACTTTTTATATCGCAGAGAATATTTATAATGCAATAGATGTCATTTTACATAAAGAAGTTTCACATAACAGTAGCACAAAATAAAAAACACAAACACAAAGCCTCAGCTTAATGACAGTCAAAAACTAAATTAAAGTTATTGATATCTTATCTCTCAATTAAATTATCTTTTCATGCAGACAAATGGCTGATTGTTGTTTTAGGGGGGGACATTAGCTATAGTCTTATAATTATTATTTCATTTTGTTTGTTTTGTTTTTGTTACATTTGTTTCTGGTCTAAAGGAGTTATATGTAGTTGCCATAGTACACATTTCAAATCTTAATCCTGTAAATTGTGATATACTCATCTTTACATTTCATTCGACATTGCTTTGGTTGACAAAAAAAAATTACAAACTAAAAACAGAATTATTTTACTTATTTAACTTCAATCACTGTGACATCTTTGGACAATGGTTTTTCATATGAACCCCTACCCAACTTGCTCGGGTGAAATTCTCTCCACACAGAGTACAGTAGTACGGCTTCTCTCCTGTATGAACTCTTATGTGTCTTTTTAATTGGGAAGCTGTTGCAAAGGTCTTCCCACACTCCAAACACACATGGTCTTTCTCACCGGTATGCGTTTTCTCATGCCGTCTAAACGATTCGACCCATGAAAAACTCTTTCCACAATAAGAACACACATGAGGCCTCTTATCTGCATGAATGTTCATGTGGCATTTCAGATGTGATGATGAAATAAACTTTTTGCCACACTGATCACAGTTAAATGGTCTTTCTCCAGTATGTATGCGCAGATGAACTCTGAGAGCTGATGCGCCAGCGAAACTCTTTCCACATTGAGGGCATGAATATGGCTTCTCTCCAGTGTGAACTCTTATGTGCCTGATGAGGTGTACTTTTTGTGTGAAACTCTTTCCACATTGAGGACAGGTGTACGGTTTCTCTCCAGTATGAACTCTCAAGTGTCTCTTAAGTCTGTTTCTATGTGTAAAACTCCTTCCACACTGCGGGCAAGTGAAAAGCGTTTCTACAGGGTGAGATCTTATATGACTATTAAGGCCTTTTTTTACTTCAAAACTCTTCTCACAATGATGGCATGAGAAAGACTTTTTGGCTTTTGTTCTTCGAGTTCTGTTTCTTGAGACATTCTCTTCAGTCTGTGAGCGATTAAGAGATTCTCCTCCAGCTGAAAGACTCTGAGGTTTCTCACACTCCTCCACTACATTCAGTTCTTCACTTTCCTCTTTCACCTCCATTATATCTACAAAAAAAAGTGATGTATTGAAAATCAAATCATGAGCAACAGAGATTTGTATGTGTATCTCTTTGGATAGATAAATTCTGTCATTCTGATGTTGAAATAAAAATAACAACTATTATGATCATTTAGTCCATTGCATTTTTCATTTTTTAATTATGTAATTTCACTGCTCCTATTATTTACAGATCCGATGAACTGCCTCATGCTTTGTTATCTTAATGCTGTTCGGCAGTAAACAGTAAAATCATAACAATGTTTTCACTGTGTGATAGCAGTGTGATCTGTTGGCCAAAACATACAACATAAGTTATAATATTTCTGTTTTAGTGATTCGTTTTGCTTGTATTTATTTTCTATTTACATATACAATATATTTCCTAAACATATATACATATAATATTTTATATATAATAAAAATTAAAGAAAAACATTAAGAACAAACTGGACAGAAAGAATATAAAAATATAAAAATATATAAAAGAAAATTGTTTAGCAAAAAAACGGCAACATGTTTGTTCCCATTGAACAATGGGGCAACAATCAACTTTTATATAAAAACTGAATTTTAAAATCAAAACACTTATCAGACAAATTATTTTTAAAGAACCAAGGTCTTGCCAGCTATTCTATTCGTCCGCAGAATATAATTAGAAATCAAAACAAAACTCACACAACACTCCGCCGTGATACAGCCGTAAACGTGCTCCTATTGTCGTAAACATCTACCGTACCGCGCCTGAAGGGTGTCGCATGTATAACTCGCTCGTCTTCCTCCAGGAGGCGCTGAATGATTCTGAGATTCCTGAAACCATCACAACTTTGTATAGCGATTGACAGTCATATGTGACAGTAACATTAGAGCATGAAAAATCAAATGAAATAGACACACGATTTCTGTTGCTTTCTCTGATTAAGCCTACGTGAAAGAAGTAGTCAAGAACATAATGAATTCATTACTGAAGAAAGCCTGGTCAATATCTACAATATTTAAATCTTTTTTAAGGTAGGTAAAACATTTGACTAAAATGCTAATAATTAACTAACCTACTCACGGTAATCATACATAAAGAAAGAAATATGTCAGTGAAATAGTTATTTACATTTTTACGCTTTATGCGACTTACACAAGGAGCATTGCAATCAATCCTTTATTTTTAATAGTGATAGAATAACCATTTTTAGTTTTCCAGAGAACCGTGAAGAGTTCTTAAAAGAACCAGTTTTTCCCTTAGTGTGAAGAACATTTTACTATAAGAAGTTTCCATGGAAGTTAAAGGTTCAGTGCCAATAAAGAATCTTTATTTTTAAGAATGTACTGGATATTCTTGGTAATCTCCATTGAGAGCAATGTCACTGAACCTCTCAAGATCCAGAAAGGTACTCAAAATATATTTAAAACAGTTCATGTGTGTTCAGTGGTTCAACCTTAATGTTATAAAGTGACGAGAATACTTTTTTTTGCGCCAAAAAAACAAAATAACGACTTTTCAACAATATCTAGTGATGGGCGATTTCAAAACACTGCTTCATGAAGATTCAAAGCTTTACAAATCTTTTGTTTCGAATCAGTAGTTCGGATCGCGTATCAAACTGCCAAAGTCACTTGAGCTATTGCAACTCCGAAACACTTATGACGTAACAAAGCCTTGCTTACTGAAATCATGTGACTTTGGCGCTCCGAACCACTGATTCGAAACAAAAGATATTTAAATCTTTTTTAAGGTAGGTAAAACATTTGACTAAAATGCTAATAATTAACTAACCTACTCACGGTAATCATACATAAAGAAAGAAATATGTCAGTGAAATAGTTATTTACATTTTTACGCTTTATGCGACTTACACAAGGAGCATTGCAATCAATCCTTTATTTTTAATAACCATTTTTAGTTTTCCAGAGAACCGTGAAGAGTTCTTAAAATAACCAGTTTTTCCCTTAGTGTGAAGAACATTTTACTATAAGAAGTTTCCATGGAAGTTAAAGGTTCAGTGCCAATAAAGAATCTTTATTTTTAAGAATGTACTGGATATTCTTGGTAATACAGAACATGAGGATGCGTAAAGACGAAACTAGCTAGCTTACTAAATCAATACATAATCTAACCACCATATTTATTACCTGTCTCTTTAATTTAATATCATTAATGTACATAAAACATCATCACACCCAGCAGCTTATCTAGTTTATCTTACGTGCATGTTGTTAATGTTTTTATTGTCTTAAATATGGACTAACACATAAAATAACACAAAGTGGAAATTTCTTTTTTTGTCAGAAACATGTGTCTACTTATAAACAAAGAAATCAAAATTAACTTAAATTGAAGAGTTTCATAATGACTGATGCGGTGAGATCCAGGCAGACGAGCAATGATTATGTCAGATATCAATAACACATTTATTAAGTAAAAATGTAAAATTATAAAGACAACAAATGAATGAAGTAAATATGAAAATTATAATAGCAAAATATAAGTTTAAACAAAATATATAAGATCGATCTTATTCTATAGTTTATAATAAATTCCAAAATATTGTATCTGACAGATGAAGATTGTGAAGATCAGAGTATAAGAGAAAGAAATGAGATATTTGCAGAATACAAGCAGAAGAAGAAGAGAAGAACAAAATAACAGCAAAGAATATAAATGCAGGAAACTTCCTCCTAAACTTGTGTTTTGGTCTGATAAGAAAAGGTCAAACAGATTTATCCATTATTTCATAAACGGTGTAATAGCAACATAATGAATATAATGATTAATGATGTTTAAATTAATACATAGCTATGATGACTACAGAATTCATAAAGAAGAGATTAATAAGACTCATACAAAGGAATAATTATTTAAATAAATAAATAAATAAAAGACACTAATGAAAAGGATATATTTGAATACTAATAGTTTCGCATACACTAGTGACAAATGACTGATTGTAGGTTTGTGTTACATTTATTTCTCTAATTTTACACCATAGGGGGTTTCAAACAAAGAATTCAAATTCATAAATTAAAGTGACTGAACACATATTCTGATGCCCAAAAAATATCTCTATAAATCTTGTGGCATTTCTATACATTTATTTGATCTGAATCTCACATTATTTACCTGAAAGAACTAGATCTGAGGATAACATTTATTTAGTGTGTCAGTGTTTTTTTTTTTTTTTTTGAACTATGAATCATTAGAGTTTTTGACTGGGTGAAACTCTTTCTACGGTTTTTCTCCAGTATGAACACGCTCATGTGATTTCCGTTGTCCAGAATAAGTGAAACTCTTGTCACAATATGAGCACTTGTAAGGTTTTTCTCCAGTATGAATTCTTTGGTGCTGTTTCAGATGGTCAACTCTATTAAAGCTCTTCCCACAGTCACAACACACATGATCTTTCAATTCATTATGTGTTTTCTGGTGCTTTTTACATTGATCCAGCCTTGAAAAACTCTTTCCACACAAAGAACACGAATGAGGCTTCTCATCTGAATGAACACTCAGGTGTTTTTTTAGATGTGATGATGTAATGAACTTTCTATCACACTGATCACAGTTATATGGTTTTTCTCCAGTGTGACGGCGCAGATGATTTTTGAAACCTGTTCCATCTTTGAAACTCTTCCCACACTGAGTACAGCAGTACGGCTTCTCTCCAGTATGAAGTCGCTCATGTGATTTTAGTTGTCCAGACACAGTGAAACTCTTGTCACAATATGAGCACTTGTAAGGTTTTTCTCCAGTATGAATTCTTTGGTGCTGTTTCAGATTGCCAGCTGTAATAAAGCTCTTCCCACAGTCCAAACACACATGATCTCTCACTTCATCATGTGTTTTCTGGTGCTGTTTACAGCTGATCAGCCGTGAAAAACTCTTTCCACAGAAAGGACACAAGTGAGGCCTCTCATCTGAATGAACTATCATGTGTAGTTTTAGATATGATGACGTTTTAAACTTTTTATCACAGTGATCACAATTAAATGGTTTTTCTCCAGTGTGAATGTACAGATGATAACTGAGACCTTTGGCGCTTATGAATCTCTTCCCACACTGAGTACAGTGGTGCGGCTTCTCTCCAGTATGAATTCGCTCATGTATTTTCAGGCGTCCTGACCGAGCGAAACTCTTGTCACAATATGAGCACTTGTAAGGTTTTTCTCCAGTATGAATTCTTTGATGCTGTTTCATATTGTCAGCTGTAGTAAAGCTCTTCCCACAGTCACAACACACATGATCTTTCACTTCATCATGTGTTTTCTGGTGATGTTTACAATGATCTAGACGTGAAAATCTCTTTCCACAGAGAGAACACACATAAGGCTTCTCATCTGAATGAACCTTCAAGTGTTGTTTTAAATGTTTAGATGAATGAAAATGTTTACCACACTGATCACAGTTAAATGGTTTCTCTCCAGTGTGAATTCTCATGTGTGCTTTAAGGTTTCCTTTTTCTCTGAAACTCTTTCCACACTGAGTGCATGTAAACGGTTTTTCTCCATGGTGAACTGTTATGTGTCTATTAAGGTTTGCTTTATATTGGAAACTCTTTCCACACTGAGAGCAGCTGTGCGGCTTATTATCTTTTGTTCTTTGAGTTTTGAAGTTGTGACATTCCTTTTCTGCTTCATTAAGTTCATGTCTTTGTGGTTTCATCTCTATCCAGTCTAAAATAAAATAAAAATTTGTGGTTAAAATAAGTCCAAGTGAACTCTGATTTTAAAGAAGAAAGCAAAAGAGTATCTTTAATATGTCAAAGTTTAGTTCTGTCATTCTCTTGCTAATACAATCAAACTGTTTAACAATTGCTACACATTTAGATGCATTTCTATATAATTTATGAGCTCATTATTTCACATTCACCAAATCTGGTGAACCAGACAACGATAAAAACCAGACACCAACCTATTTGTTCCTCAGTTTCTTCCTGTTTTATTCTGGATGGTTCTGGATCACTCATGTCTTCAATCTCCTCTTTAATAAACTCCATCTTTACAATAGTACGGCACATAGATTTAAATTGTTTGTTATTGATTTCTTCTGTTACGTCTCAAGACGATAATCTTCTTCTTTTACGTTTTTGTCTGGTAGTTTATAAACCGCTTTAAGGCGCATTTGCGCCATCTATTGGAGTGCAGAGCAATTGCGTTGGAAAAACAGAAAAATAACGTTAGTTCCAGTCAGAACAGAAGTGAGCGTGTTATGGGCACTTCAAAATACAGTGAATAATTACTTAAGATTTATTTAGAATTTTAGAATGTATTTTTTAGAATTATTTTCCATCAAACGGTTAAATGTACAACACTGCGCGTGTGCTGCGTCAAAGAGACATGCGCATTAGAATGTAAACAAACTCAACACGCTGAATGAAAATGCGCATTCATTCTCTGACAATAGATGGCGCTTTTGAAACAGCACAAATCCAGATGTTACCAGTTAAAATTGTGAGTTGTGAAAATTACGTGATCTAGAACAATTATTCAGTGCGCATTGTAAAGACAACATGTTTAATTCAACATTGAGTCTTACCTGGACAGGTTAAACATTTAATTAAAATACTATAATAATGGACAAACGCATTTCCTAAAATCACACACAAAGTCAGTGAAATACTAATTTTAAAAAAAAAAATGTTATCATACACAGTCTATAGATGACAATTTGTCGAACATGAACATCACAAGCAATTTGGCAAAACTGACAAAACAAAACTAAAGGTGAGAAATGTTTGAATTTATAAATAAGTCTAAGTGTTTTCTTGTGCTGTTGTTTTTAAGCCATGCTTTCCACAAAAAGAGCACGAGGCCTGTCGTTAAATCCGAGTTCTCTTGAACAAACAGTGACACAGAATTATACCAAAATGTCCGTTTGTCAAGTAAGAGCAGTCTTAAATTAGTTGAATAACTTCTTAAAGGGTTAGTTCAAATTTCTGTCATTAATTACTCACCCTCATGTCGTTCCACACCTTTAAGACCTTCGTTCATCTTCGGAAAACAATCTAAGATATTCTGATTAAATCTGAGTTTTTTTTTTTTTTTTTAAATCCCCCATTGAAAGCAACGAAATTACATTCAAAGTCCAGATAAGTAGTAAAAACAATGTTAAAATACTCAATGTGACTGCAGTGGTTCAATCTTAATATTATGAAGCGACAACAATACTTTTTGTGCACAAAAACATAAAATAATTTTAAGCCTAAAAATGTTGAAATTGATAGCTTTCAGTTATACTAATGTTGAATGTCTATAATTAATTTAAAAAAAAATCGACATCAGTGGCAGTATTAGTATCAGTGAAACTGGCCTTCATTCATAAAAAGATACCATAAAACAAATATTTAAAACATTTAAGTTATTCCTACATTTATTTGGAAATTAACTGTGAAATTATTACAGTATTAAAATATTTTTAAAAACTCCAATGTTTTAAATTGCAATTTACTACAGAAAAAGTGTGATTAGTTAAAAGTGTGATCCTCTTTTTTCCAAGCTTACAACTTGCTTACAAGGAGCTTTAAAACCATAGTAAATAATGCAAATGATCAACAGTTTGTTTATTGTTTAATATTAGCGTTGTTTTTTTTTTTTCTATTTTCTTTTTCTGGTGAACTGAAGCTTTGGTACTTTGTTCTTAAGTCAACAATAAAGGATAAAATGAACTCCAACCTCTTTGTATAATTACATACCTGGTAATTTGGCTTGGTTTTACAGTAATGCTGTACATCCCAAACATATTTATCACAGTACTAAGAGAGAATGTTTAAAGCATTAATGTGATTGAAACTACATAACTCATTCTCTGTGCTCATTAAATAGATCAATCAAGATAATGTCACACAACTGTATGAAAAAACGGACTCAAATGCAGAGGGAATTTAATTAACAGTTTATTAAATGTTCACAGAGGAAAAAAAAAAGTTCAACAGAAATTATCAAGTACAGTTGATTTGCAGCTGAAGAAAAGCAAGAGTTGGAAATGAACTGGGCTGGAGAATGAATCTGTAGAAAGGTGCTGGAGCCAGAGTTCACTAAAAAATCCAAAACAGGTAAGCCCAAAAGACAAAAAAAAACCCCAAAAACAAAACACTTACTAAGAAACAAAAGTAGAAAAAACTTCATCAAACTGTCAGAGAGCTGTAACAAACCAGCACCATAAAGAACAATCTGGCAAAGGACTGTTTTTAGTACATCGTTGTCGTGTAAACACCCTTACAAAAAACTCACGGGAAGGCCAGTGGACAGCTTTAATCTAGATGATACTGTGCTTTTAGGACAGACTCAACATTTTATCTCATAGAATTTACTTTAATGTATTTGACATGAAAACTAATGTTGATCATTTGCAACATTTATTAATATGAGCGTGAAGACTTGATAAATGTCTAAAACTCTTCTCACACTGAGAACAGTAGAACGGCTTCTCTCCAGTATGAAGTCGCTCATGTGATTTCATGTTTCCAGACAGAGCGAAACTCTTGTCACAATATGAGCACTTGTAAGGTTTTTCTCCAGTATGAATTCTTTGGTGCTGTTTCAGATTGTCAGCTGTAGTAAAGCTCTTCCCACAGTCACAACATAAATGATCTTTCACTTCATTATGTGATTTCTGGTGCAGTTTGAAATGATCCAGCCTTGAATAACTCTTTCCACACAAAGAACATAAGTGGGGTCTCTCATCTGAATGACCTTTCTGGTGTTTTTTTAAATGTGATGATGAAATGAACTTTCTATCACACTGATCACAGTTAAATGGTTTTTCTCCAGAGTGAATGCGCAGATGAATTTTTAAACCTGTTGCATCTTTTAAACGCTTTCCACACTGAGTACAGTGGTACGGCTTCTCTCCAGTATGAACTCGCTCATGTATTTTCAGTTGTCCAGACCGAGTAAAACTCTTGTCACAATTTGAGCACTTGTAAGGTTTTTCTCCAGTATGAATTATTTGGTGCTGTTTCAGATGACTAGATGTAGTAAAGCTCTTCCCACACTCAGAACACACATGATCTCTCACTTCATTATGTGTTTTCTGGTGCAAATTAAAACTGTTCAGTCGTGAAAAACTCTTTCCACAGAGAGAACACACATAAGGCCGCTCATCTGAATGAATTTTCAGGTGTTTTTTTAGATTTGATGACGAAATAAAATCTTTACCACACTGATCACAGTTAAATGGTTTTTCTCCAGAGTGATGGAGCAGATGATTACTGAGACTTGATGCTTGAGTAAAACTCTTTTCACACTGAGTGCATGTATACGGTTTCTCTCCAGTGTGAACTCTCATGTGTCTGTTAAAGTTTCTTTTATCTTGGAAACTCTTTCCACACTGTGAGCAGGTGTGCAGCTTTTTGGCTTTTGTTTCTTGAGTTTTGAAGTCATGTTTCTCCTCCCCTTCATTCAGTTTGTGTTTTTGCTCCATCACTTCCATCTGGTCTAAAATAAACGTATAAGGTAGTTTGAATCAGTTTAAGGAAAAAAAAAAATTGACAAGTCAAGTTAACATTACTAACACAAAAACAAGAGATCAGGGGTGTATCCCAGAAAGCAGGTTATGTGACATACCCGGATATGTTTAAGGGTAAGTAAGCGGATAACTTCCACTTTCGTTTCCAAAAACGGAGGTAATTTTCAGTGTATATAAGTAGCCATAGCAACTTATTCTTTGAACATAACCTGCTCCAGAGCAGGATACGTTCCAGTGTTAGTTACTTCAGAGGTGTTCAGCGCATGTGTGACCTATTGATGAGGCTCAGTGGGCAGGGCTCCAGACTGCAACCATAACGTTGCCCAACTGATAAGAGCTGCCATTTCTGTTGCATATGAGAAACATCAAACAGCAAACGAAATGAAAGTGAAACGAAAACGCATTACTCGTTTGAGCTGCGCTGCATGAACCACAGATTAAACAGCACTGTCGTGGGAAACCAGGGGAAATTGTGCCATGATGAACAAAGGTGTTTCAGTCCACAAATCACCAACATTCACCATGGATTTAATGTAGTAACACTAACTGTAACCATGGTTTTGTGGCAGAAATAGTCAATAGTTTTTACATTTTTTCATCTCAGGTTTGCATCGGTGCTACTGCTCTTAAATGTTACGGTATATTTAAATTCGCATCTCAGACATTATTGATCTGCATTGAGATGTTTTTATTTTTCTATGCTACAATGTATTTCTATAATAAAAAATATTTGATATATCATACCTTTTAAGCAATGTGGAAGCAAAATGACAAAACTTTTACAGCCATGTTATCTTCGCAAGCACTGACTGTTTTTTAGTTTAACCAGTCTTTTTTTTAAATGTATTATATAATTAGAATCAAACAAACATATATGCACTAAGTATGTAAACAGTCATTAAGCAAATGAAGTAGTATGGCGTGCTATAGTGATATCAATAGTGACTCATCTCTCTATCGAGAATGTCTTGTATGTAAAACCTGAACTTACTCCCGGACGCGTTTTTTGAACCAGCATTCCTCGAGTAAGCAAGGTTTGGGTTAATCAACGGAGAGTTCAAGATATGTTTGACGGTAAGATAACCTTACCTTGCTTCAAAATAACCCCTCATAACAAGGTTATGATTTAGATGCATTCCTGTATCTTTTATCATTTATATACAGCTAATTATTTCACAGCTACTAAAGCAGTCAACCCGATCACTTTATTTAGCGTTCATGTAAACACTTTGTTCGGATTCATCATTTGGAAAGAATTAATTTCAATTGAAACAAAAGGTGTCTATGTAAACTTAGCTAATGAAGAATCAAGAATGGACACCAACCTATCTGTTCCTCAGTTTCTTCATGTTTTATTCTGGATGGTTCTGGATCACTCATGTCTTCAATCTCCTCTTTAATAAACTCCATCTTCACACAGATTTCAGCTGCTACACCTGGAGTTTGTCCTTCTCTTGTAGGATGATGTGAATATTCCCAGTATTTATTGTTGTGGGAGAGACACTAGATCTGCCAAATTCAAAACAAAGTTACTGAATTTATACTGAAATACTTGTTTTAATACTTATTTCACCTCATTCATTATAGTGATGTCTGAGATCTTCTGTAAAGTGGCACATTAAGCACATTTTATTGGTGTGAACAGCTGAAACAGAGTCTGTGAAAAACTCTTTGCCAATATTATTACACTCTAATAATACACCAGAACACACAATGCATTTCATTACATTACTACAAACATAAACTCTGGAGCTGGTTAATCTGTGAACATCTCTCACCTGGAGGCTTGAAATATATGCTAACTTGGACAGAACCACTGATAACTTTTTTCCCAATTCAGCTATATATTTGGAGAGCCTCTCGCGTTTAAGCTCGACATGACGCGCGTGCTTATGGCGCGTGATCTCACACTCCGTCGCTAGGGAAACAAAGACGCTAAAATGCACACAAATAAGCTTCTCTACTACTTACTGTTAGTTTTCTCCACACTGCACACCGCAATCCTTATGTGTAGGCCTATTTAAAATACGGTACAAATTCTCCCAAAAAAATCGCTAATTTTATTTAAATATAGGCCTAGCCAAAATAGCTCCTTGTCACAAAACGTTAATAAAAGTCGCAGCAGCAATAAGAAAGTCGATAAATATGGCGACAAAATGCGCAAATTGGTTACACTTTCAGCTTCAACTGTTGAAAGTTTCAGCCACAACGTTTCTTCAGCACTCCTCTCGTCTCTCGCCTTTCTCTCTTCTGCGCATCCTCAGTACGCGCGGTGTCCTGCTTCTTAAAGGGACCGCGTATTTTTAAGTAAACCACATCTCCACACTGTTAAGCCGATTTTCAGCTTTGTCGCGTGTCGTTTTGGCGTGCAGTGTACAGGGGGAAACAAAAGGCAATTAACCTCTCCTGACAGTTGGATGGTCGGATGAATTTCTGGCATGTCAGAAGTTTTGGTCACCCCTTGTGAACAGTTACGAAGCGATAGCCCTAAACTCAGTGTTTTTCCCCTCACTGCGCGATAAATCAAATAATTTCATCTTTAAAAAGAAAACGAAAAGTGGGAAATCTTAAGGTTCTGTAGCTATCAAATTAGCGGCAATAGTAAACTTTTGCTTATCTCCATTTCGTGTTACAAAATGGATATTATCCACGTCTTCCAAGACACCTGCGATTCCATTTACACTTGCGCCCCTTTTATTAATTTAGCCTACTTGTTTAACTTTTTACCTTCACCTTATTTACTCCAATTATTAAATATTTAATTAATTCTATTATCACAGGAAACGTGAACCATTGTCCATCATTTTGCAATTAAATTTCACAAAATCAGTGTTCAAACTTTGCGCAAGAATTATGCTGGTGAAGAAGTCTTAAACCACAGTCAATTATTCACTACAGAAAGTAAAACTAAAAACTGATGATCTTTCAGCGCGTTTTCTCTCAAGAGATAAATCCTTTAACAAATGCTGATATTTAACTGTTTATAACAGTCTTAATTTATTTTCTTAATATTTCTCGCGTCCCATATACATAGATAAACAACTTTTGTTTGAAATAAAGCTGCTCTAAATTTTCATTGATGATTATTGCATAAACTGTTAGTAATTTTAATTACAGGCCTATAATTCATTGTATAATATACCTAATGTATTTAAATCATTTTCAGTGAGAAGTAATCTAATCCATCTAATCTTTTATTATCCTCAAAGTGCGTCAGTTATGCGGTGATGCCCTATGAAATCATTGCGGGGCAAATTAACTGTAATATGAATTTAATAATAAAAGCTGGACAGATTGGACCGTAGCCTATAGTGTGAGCATATAAATCGTAAGCTTTGGCTTTATATTGCATGCGATCTACTCACACAGTGGGAGTTGGTAACCTTGCTGAAATGCCCAGCCTTACAAAGAAAATACACAATAATCAAATGTGAATTCAACAGTCTATGTTGTTTAATCAAATGTTATCAATAACACAGAAAATCTCTTTTCGTTGACAGACTTGTATAATGCCCAAAATTAAAGTTATAACTTGTTGATGAAACCATTTCACATTTCAACTTCACATCTGCTCGCATATTCAGGAAAACAGCACTCTTGTTTGTATGTTGCTTGATTTGTATTGATCATTATATAAAAAATAAAACTATATCTTAAATTATGGGGGCATTTTTGATATTTTTGGCATTTCTGCTTTACTGTGACAGGGAACAGTAAGAGTATAGTGAGACGGGAGAGAGATAAATTACACTATGGCCGGGTTTCACAGACAGGGCTTAGCCTAAACCAGGATTAGGCCTTAGTTCAATTAGGGCATTTAAGTAGCTATTATAAACATGCCTTAGGAAAAAACATTACTGATGTGCATCTGGAGTCAAAACAATGGCACTGACATATTTTAAGATATCTCCGTACAAGTTGCTTTCAGTTAAAACAGCTCAAACATGCATTTCAGTCTAGGACTAGCTTAAGCCTTGTCTGTGAAACTGGGGGTACATTAATCATTTTAGTGCCAACTTAACAGAAATGATCATTCTTACTAAAGTAATGTGACATAAAATGTATCAATTCTCTTCTAAATGTTCACTCTTTTTAACTAAAGCACTGAAAGAGAGTTGTTTTGTGCAGTAATGTGAACACGAATAAACAGGAGCAAATGCAATTGAATAAGTACATGACATTTTTTTATGTGAACAATGATCTCTACAAATCCTGTGGCAATTTCTATACATTTACATGTAATGTATAGATGTAAATGTTCTATACATTTATTTTATCAGAATCTCACATTATTTACCTGAAAGAACTCGATCTGAGGTTAATTTTATGACATCGGTTTTTAATATGAATTACTAGAGTTTTAGATTAGGTGAAACTCTGTCCTGAGTACAGCAGTACGGCTTCTCTCCAGTATGAACTCGCTCATGTGATTTTAGGTGACCAGAATGAGTGAAAGTCTCATCACAATATGAGCACTTGTAAAGTTTTTCTCCCGTATGAGTTCTCTTTCCACAGAAAGAACACAAGTGAGGCTTCTCATCTGAATGAACCTTCAAGTGTTGTTTTAGATGTGATGATGAATTAAACTTTTTACCACACTGATCACAGTTAAATGGTTTATCTTCAGTGTGAATGTACAGATGATAACTGAGACTTTTGGCACTTATGAAACTCTTCCCACATTGAGTACAGCGGTACGGCTTCTCTCCAGTATGAAGTCGCTCATGTATTTTCAGGTTTCCAGACACAGTGAAACTCTTGTCACAATATGAGCACTTGTAAGGTTTTTCTCCAGTATGAATTCTTTGGTGCTGTTTCAGATTGTCAGCTGTTGTAAAGCTCTTCCCACAGTCAAAACACACATGATCTCTCACATTATTGTGTGTTTTTTCGTGCCGTTTAAAGTGATCCAGCCTTGAAAAACTCTTTCCACAGAGAGAACACACATAAGGCTTCTCATCCGAGTGAACTATCAGGTGTTGTTTTAGATTTGATGATGAAAAAAAATCTTTACCACACTGATCACAGTTAAATGGTTTTTCTCCAGAGTGAACGCGCAGATGATGACCGAGAGCTCTGGTACATTTAAAACTCTTTCCACACTGAGTGCATGTAAACGGTTTCTCTCCAGTGTGAATTCTCATGTGTGTCTTTAGGTGTCCTTTTTGTCTGAAACTCTTTCCACATTGAGAGCAGGTGTGCAGCTTATTAGCTTTTCTTTGAGTTTTGATGCTCTGCTTTTCCCCCTCTGCTTCATTCAGTTTCACTTTCATCCAGTCTAAAAAAAAATAGTGATTAAAATAAGTTCAAGTGAACTCTGATTTAACAGAAGAAAGCAACAGAGTATCAGATCTTTGATGTACCCAAGTTTAGTTGTCATTCTCATTAATATATTCAAAAATGTGCTACACAAGGTTATGATAATTTAGATGCATTTCTGTATCCTTTATCAGCTTATTATTTTTACATACACCAAAGAGGGTAAACAAAAGCTTTGTAGTCAACAAAACACCAACCTATTTGTTCCTCAGTATCTTCCTGTTTTATTCTGGATGATTCTGGATCACTCATGTCTTCAATCTCTTCTTTAATAAACTCCATCTTTACAATAGTACGGCACATAAATGTCAACTGTTTGCTCTTGTATTTCTCCTGTAATTTTTTCTCAGGACGATCGTCTTCTTCTTTTACGTTTTCTGGTAGTTTGTCAATCGCTTTAAAGGCGCATTTGCGCCATCTATTGGAGTGCAGCGCAATTGCGTTGGAAAATAGCACAGCCTATAGATCCAATCAGAACATGAGTGTGTGTTGTTATCGTAGGCACTTCGAAATATAATTAATAATTCCTTATTACGAGTTATTTAGATTAGAATGCATTTTTTTTTTAGAATACTTTTCCATCAGCCGGTTAAATGTACAACAGTGCGCGTGTTCTGCGTCAAAGAGACATGCGCATTAGGATATAAACAAACTCAACACACTGAATGAAAATGCACATTTACTCTCTGTCAATAGATGGCGCTTTTGAAACAGCACAAATCCAGCCGTTATCCCGGTAAAGTTGTGAGTGATAATTATTCACTGCGTGCCATTGTAAAGCGTCAGAGCCATAATTCAATATGGCGTCTACCTGATTAAGATCATGTCGATTAAAAAAGTCAGTGAAATAGGCTACTCGTTTTATCACACTATTACAATTAGACTTATTAGATAACATTTAATATCAGCTGCTGATCTGTCTCCCTTTAGTAACAACATACTAAAAGATTTTTAATAAAACACTATTATAATTATGTTTCTCCAGGTTTGAAAGCCTGTTGTCCTGTAAATCCTCTTTATTTCTAAGATTTTTACTTAGTGCAGCTGGACTTTAAAACCATAGTAAATGATGCAAATGATCAACAGTTTATTTATAGTTGAATATTAGCTTCTATTTTTTTTCTGGTGAACTGAAGCTTTGGTGCTTTATTGTTCTTAAGAAGTCAAAAATAAAGGATAAAATGAACTCCAACCTCATTGTATAATTACATACCTGGTAATTTGGTTTGTTTTTACAGTAATGCTGTACATCCCAAACATATTTATCACAGTATTAAGAGAGAATGTTTAAAGCATTAATGTGATTGAAACTACATAACTCATTCTCTGTGCTCATTAAATAGATCAATCAAGATAATGTCACACAATTGTATGAAAAAACGGACTCAAATGCAGAGGGAATTTAATTAACAGTTTATTAAATGTCCATAGAGACAAATCAGTTCAACAGAAATTATCAAGTCCAGTTGATTTGCAGCTGAAGAAAAGCAAGAGTTGGAAATGAACTGGGCTGGAGAATGAATCTGTAGAAAGGTGCTGGAGCCAGAGTCCACTGAAAAATCCAAAACGGGTAAGTCCAAAGAACAAAAAAACACTTAAAAAAAAAAAAAAAAAAAAGTAGAAAAAAACAGAGAGAGCTGTAACAAATCGGCACCACAAAGAACAATCTAGCAAAGGACAAGACAAACAGGAGTGTATATATATATATATATATATATATATATATATATATACATAAAGGAAATAGGTAATGAGTAACAGGCGAAGGCAATCAGCCTGTGAGCTGAACAATGAGTGTTTCTATGGAAACACCAAACCAGAAACAAACAAAATGGAACACAAGACAAAAAAATTCACAGGAAGGCCAGTGGACAGCCAGAACTGTGACATACAAAATGTTTTTTCTGTTCTCCAAGCTTTTTACTAAATTCACAAAATTAAAGGTATGGTAAGCAATTTCTGAGAGGCTAGCAATAGCAAGCTAGCTTTAAAAGCATGAGATCCTACCCTCCCTTCAGAGTGCTCTCCAAAGATACGCCTCCTTCAAAACACATGAACGCGCACAACGTTCGGATAGAAAGTCATGGGTTGCCATCTCGTAATTACGGCTATGACATGGCGTGAATGCAGAATAATCTTGTTTTGGTTCAGAAGGAACTGTAAAAGGTGGCTGCTGTTTGTTTGTGGAGCTCAGTGACTGTCTGTCTACAACTCTGCACAGCCTGAGGAACACGCTGATGATGTGATGTCTGCGCGAGCAGGTGCGCGGAGTACGGAAATACGTATACCAGCAGATAGGACATCGTATCATTGCATTCAGACCAAGACTTTCACTATAGATATATGTACATTTTTTTAATATTCAGACCACTTCTATTATTGATTGCTATCAGAATGTGAAGCGAGTTTCAAACAGTATAACAGAAAGTGTTTATGAAACATTTTGCCTACCCTACCTTTAATCTAAATGATATTGCGCTTTTTGGACAAACTCATCTTATCTCACAGTATTTACCTGAATGAACATGAAAATGAATGTTGATCACTTGCAACATTTTTTCTTGCTTGATAAATGTCTGAAACTCTTTCCACATTGAGTACAGTGGTACGGCTTCTCTCCAGTATGAAGTCGCTCATGTGATTTCAGGTTTCCAGACAGAGTGAAACTCTTGTCACAATATGAGCACTTGTAAGGTTTTTCTCCAGTATGAATTCTTTGGTGCAGTTTCAGACAGTCAGCCCTAGTAAAACTCTTCTCACAATACAAACACACATGATCTCTCACTTTATTATGTGTTTTCTGGTGCTGTTTAAAATTCACCAGCCCAAAAACACTCTTTCCACAGAGAGAACACACATAAGGCCTCTTAGCTGAATGAACTTTCAGGTGTCGTTTTAGATTTGATGATAAAATAAACTTTGCACCACACTGATCACAGTTAAATGGCTTTTCCCCAGAGTGAATGTGTAGATGATAACTGAGAGCTCTAGTACATTTGAAATTCTTCCCACACTGACTACAGGGGTACGGCTTTTCTCCAGTATGAAGTCGCTCATGTACTTTCAGGCGTCCAGACTGAGTGAAAGTTTTGTCACAATATGAGCACTTGTAAGGTCTTTCTCCAGTGTGAATTCTTTGGTGCTGTTTCAGATTGTCAGCTGTAGTAAAGCTCTTCCCACAGTCACAACACACATGATCTCTCACTTCATTATGTGTTTTCCGGTGCAGTTTAAAATAGTCCAGCCGTGAAAAACTCTTTCCACAGAAAGAACACACATAAGGTCTCTCATCTGAATGAACTTTCAGGTGTTTTTTTAGATTTGATGATGAAATAAAATCTTTACCACACTGATCACAGTTGAATGGCTTTTCTCCAGAGTGATGGAGCAGATGATATCTGAGACCTGGTTCACCAGCATAACTCTTTCCACACTGAGTGCATGTATACGGTTTCTCTCCAGTGTGAATTCTCATGTGTACATTAAGGGTTCCTTTATTTGTGAAACTCTTTCCACACTGAGTGCATGTATACGGTTTTTCTCCAGTGTGAACTCTCATGTGTGTGTTAAGGTTTCCTTTTTGTCTGAAACTCTTTCCACACTGTGAGCAGGTGTGCAGCTTTTTGGCTTTTGTTTCTTGAGTTTGGAAGTCATGTTTCTCCTCTTTAACTTCATTCAGTTCGTGTTTTTGCTCCATCTGGTCTAAAATAAATGTATTAGGTAAACCTGATTAGGAATCAGTTCAAGGAAAAAAACATGACATTTCAAGTTAGCATTTCTAACGCTAGGACAAGAGATCAGGGATGTATTCCAGAAAACAGGTTATGTGACATACCTAGGTACATTTAAGGGTCAGTAAGTGGATAACCTCAACGTTCAGATACAGAGCACGATCTGTTCCAGGGTTAATTTACTTTAGAGCTATGAGCACATGCGTGACCTAGTGATGACGCTCCAGTGAGCGTAGGGCTGGACAATTAATCAAAAGGGAATCAAAACCAAAATTCAGAACCTCTAACCAACATAATTTTTCCATGTCGGTTATTGTGTTCTTTTTAAAATCCTTGTAATACTTTCCCCTTAAAAACAAACCACAAGTCACGTGACTCCACCCCATCCAGTCAGCGGCATGGAAGCAACACGGAGGCAAACTCAAACGCCAACACAAACACACACACGGACAGCGAACGAGTGGCGATCCCCGAAGTGAGGTCACTTTCACTTGCTTCTTCACTAAACTTTGTCAACTGTACAGATGCTGGTCATATAATTAGAATATCATCAAAAAGTAGATTTATTTCACTAATTCCATTCAAAAAGTGAAACTTGTATATTATATTCATTTATTACACACAGACTGATATATTTCAAATGTTTATTTCTTTTAATTTTGATGATTATAACTGACAACTAAGGAAAATCCCAAATTCGGTATCTCAGAAAATTAGAATATTGTGAAAAGGTTCAATATTGAAGACACCTGGTGCCACACTCTAATCAGCTAATTAACTCAAAACACCTGCAAAGGCCTTTAAATGGTCTCTCAGTCTAGTTCTGTAGGCTACACAATCATGGGGAAGACTGCTGACTTGACAGTTGTCCAAAAGACAACCATTGACACCTTGCACAAGGAGGGCAAGACACAAAAGGTCATTGCAAAAGAGGCTGGCTGTTCACAGAGCTCTGTGTCCAAGCACATTAATAGAGAGGCGAAGGGAAACAAGATGTAGTAGAAAAAAGTGTACAAGCAATTGGGATAACCGCACCCTGGAGAGGATTGTGAAACAAAACCCATTCAAAAATGTGGGGGAGATTCACAAAGAGTGGACTGCAGCTGGAGTCAGTGCTTCAAGAACCACTACGCACAGACGTATACAAGACATGGGTTTCAGCTGTCGCATTCCTTGTGTCAAGCCACTCTTGAACAATAGACAGCGTCTCGCCTGGGCTACAGACAAAAAGGACTGGACTGCTGCTGGGTGGTCCAAAGTTATGTTCTCTGATGAAAGTAAATTTTACATTTCCTTTGGAAATCAGCGTCCCAGAGTCTGGAGGAAGAGAGGAGAGGCACACAATCCACGTTGCTTGAGGTCCAGGGTAAAGTTTCCACAGTCAGTGATGGTTTGGGGTGCCATGTCATCTGCTGGTGTTGGTCCACTGTGTTTTCTGAGGTCCAAAGTCAACACAGCCGTATACCAGGAAGTTTTAGAGCACTTCATGCTTCCTGCTGCTGACCAACTTTATGAAGATGCAGATTTCATTTTCCAACAGGACTTGGCACCTGCACACAGTGCCAAAGCTACCAGTACCTGGTTTAAGGACCATGGTATCCCTGGTTTTAATTGGCCAGCAAACTCGCCTGACCTTAACCCCATAGAAAATCTATGGGGTATTGTGAAGAGGAAGATGCAATATGCCAGACCCAACAATGCAGAAGAGCTGCCACTATCCGAGCAACCTGGGCTCTTATAACACCTGAGCAGTGCCACAGACTGATCGACTCCATGCCACGCCGCATTGCTGCAGTAATTCAGGCAAAAGGAGCCCCAACTAAGTATTGAGTGCTGTACATGCTCATACTTTTCATGTTCATACTTTTCAGTTGGCCAAGCTTTCTAAAAATCCTTTCTTTGTATTGGTCTTAAGTAATATTCTAATTTTCTGAGATACTGAATTTGGGATTTTCCTTAGTTGTCAGTTATAATCATCAAAATTAAAAGAAATAAACATTTGAAATATATCAGTCTGTGTGTAATGAATGAATATAATATACAAGTTTCACTTTTTGAATGGAATTAGTGAAACAAATTATCTTTTTGATGATATTCTAATTATATGACCAGCACCTGTATGTGTTTTAAGGCTTACCAGTTTAGACATTTAAGTGATTTTGGACCATCAGATATGTATTATTACATTGAGCTACATGCGCTGATGCATTGTGGCACAGGAACACTCATACAAATACAAATAAATATACTGGTACTGTACTAATTTATCTGTATCTGATTTAGGAACCATAGATAAAATAACTGCTGAAAGTGAGCTATGTCATGTTGGAGCACTCTTTCATTATGAAAAAATATCCCACTTTTAATAGTTAAGCATATTTACAGTACAAACTTTGTCAGTGTACTGAGGGCAAAAAAACAAAAACAAAATAATTGAAGAATTATTATAGAAATTCTTTTATCATATAATTAGCATCAAACAAACAATATAGTTCTTAATCACTGTGATTAAAGATTATTAAATGAAAAGATTGAAAAATTATTGCAAAACCACCAAATAGGTGGCGATATGTACTATGTATAAATAGCCATTAAACAAAGGAAGTAGAAAGAAGTAGTATGGCACGCATTTGCTTAGCGTCCATGGTGACTCGTCGATTCGTCGCTCTGTTGATAATGTCTTGTGTGTTAAACCTGAACATATTCTGGGTTGGCTGAACTGTTTTTGGAACCAGCATACCGCGAGTAATCAAGGTTTGGGTTAATCAACTGAGAGTTCAGGGTTTGTTTGACTGTAAGATAATCGTGCTTTCTGGAAAACCCCCAGGTAACTGTTAGTATACAATATCAGATCTTTGATGTGGCAAAGGTTAGTTCTATCATTCACTTGTTAATATGATTAAAATTTAAATGAAAAATATTAGAAAAAAGGTTATGATTTAGATGCATTCCTGTATCAGTTATCATCTATATACTGCTTATTATTTCACAGCTACTAAAGCAGTCAACAATGAAGAATCAAGAATGGACACCAACCTATTTGTTCCTCAGTATCTTCATGTTTTATTCTGGATGGCTCTGAAATACTCATGTCTTCAATCTCCTCTTTAATAAACTCCATCTTCACACAGATTTCAGCTGCTACACCTGGAGTTTGTCCTTCTCTTGTAGGATGATGTGAATATTCCCAGTATTTATGGGCGGAGATCTTCTGTAAAGTGGAACATTAAACTCATTTTATTGGTGTCAACAGCTGAGGCAGAGTCTGTGAAAAACTCTTTGCTAACATATTATATTACACACAACGATTTTTTATTACATTAATACTAATTATAAACTCTGGAGCTGGTTAATGTTACACTCTGTAATCTGTAAATGTCTCTCACCTGCAGACTTAAAATATATGTCAAAAATTTTCCACATTTACCCTTCATTCATGAACAAAAAGTACATATAGGTTTGCATATGTTAAAAAAAATTCCCCACTCATAGTCAAATAGCAAATATATATGAATGGGTGTCCCTCATTCCCTTATTTTGCCACCTCCAGTGGGGGGACACCCATTCGTGTATATATATATATATATATATATATATATATATATATATATATATATATATATATATATATATATATATATATATATATATATTACACAAGAACAAATTGGACAGATGTATCTATCATAGATATATATCTATGTATGTATATAGAGGCAAATACCTGTTTGTTTTCAGTGAACAATGGGGCAACTATAACCTTTTATATAAAAACCGAATTTTAAAATCCAAACACTTATCAGACATATCTTCATATTTTTAAAGAACTGATGTCTTGCCATCTATTTATTCGTCCGCACAATATAATTTGAACAAATCAAAATAAAACTCACAACACTCCATCGTGATACAGCCGTAAACGTGCTCTTATTGTCGTGAACATCTACCGTACCGCGTCTGCGGGTGTCGCCTGTGTTATTCGCTCGTCTTCCTTCAGGAGGCGCTGAATGATTCTGAGATTCCTGAAACCATCACAAGTTTGTGTAGCGAGTGTCAGTGTTATTTGATGGTAATATTAGAGTATGAAAGATCAAATTAAATAGACACACGACTTACGTCTCTGATTAGGTCTACACTGTTAATTTGTCAATGAATCTGATGAAAGTGAAAGAAGTAGCCAAGAACATCATGAATTCATTACTAAAGCTATACAATATTTAAATCCATTTTAATATAGGTAAATAAAATGCTAATAATGAACTGACACATTACTCATATAAAGAAATAAATGTGTCAATGAAATATTAAAATTTTTACGCTTTATGCGTCTACACAAGGAGCATCGCAATCAATTTGGCATAAGAGTCAACAAATGTAGGCTACTTTGTAGTGTAAATGTGTCCAGTAAGACAAAAAAAAAAAAAAAAAAAAGTGGCAATTTACAACAAAGAAATCTAAGAACACACAATAAAAAGTCAAATTGAGGAAATAGTTTAATGACTGATGCGGTGAGATCCAGGCAGACGAGTAATGATTATGTCAGATATCAATAACAAATTTATTGAGTAACAATGTACAACAATTGAATCAAATATGGAAATTGTACAAATGTTTAAACAAAAATGTTTATAATGGCGATATCGTCATAAGCATGACTGGTCAAATGCTATGGTTGCAAAAATATGTGGTTTTGACACGAGAATATCACCGATTTTACATTATCTCATATCTGCAGAGATGGAAACAGACATATTTTGATACAAAGGTACGTCACGTAATCAATTCTGATGGAAAATACACCAACTCGATCTTTCAGCACAAGAGGGACACATTTGGAAATAATCAAACATATCAGAGCACATAGTGAAATATATATAAATGATTAAAGAAATCAATAACATGTAAAAGAGTAATAAGGCAGCATAACGATCATAACCATTAATGATGATTAAATGAATACGTAGCAATCAATGACTAGAAAGAGATTAACAAGACTAATTAAAAGTAATAATTATTAATAGAAATAAAAGACAATCAAAAGAATACATTTAAATATAAATTATTTTGCATACACCAAATGACTGATTGTAGGATTGTTACACTTATTCTCTAATTTTATAGAGGGTTTCAAACAAAGTATTCAAATAAATAAATTAAATGAAAATCTGAATACATATTCTGTTCCCCAAAACTACAAATCTTGTGGCATTTCTAATGTGACAAATACATACAATTTATCAATATTCTTCTAAATGTTCACTCTTTTTAACAGAAAGACTGAAAGAGAGTTGTGCAGACCTGTGACCAAGAATAATCGGGAACAAATGCAATTGAATAAGTACTTCGATGATCTCTACAAGTCCTGTGGCATTTCTATACATTTAAATGTAATGTATAGATTTAAATGTAAATGTTCTATACATTTATTTGATCTGAATCTCACATTATTTACCTGAAAGAACTCGATCTGAGGATAACATTTGTTCAGTGTTTTTTAAAACTCTCTCCTGAGTACAGTGCGGCTTCTCTCCAGTATGAACTCGCTCATGTGATTTCAGGTGTGCAGACTGAAAGAAACTCTTGTCACAAGAATAATAAACCGTTATATGAAACAGTTATAATTATGTTTCTCCAGGTTTGAAAGCCTGTTGTCCTGTAAATCCCTTTTTTTTCCCAAGCTCGTGACTTGGTGCAGCAGGACTTTAAAACCATAGTAAATAATGCAAATGATCAACAGTTTTAGTTTATAAAAAAATTATAAAATTTTTTGTTTAAAGTTGAATATTAGCTTCTATTTTTTTCTGGTGAACTGAAGCTTTGGTACTTTATTGTTCTTAAGAAGTCAAAAATAAAGGATAAAATGAACTCCAACCTCACTGTATAATTACATACCTGGTAATTTGGCTTGGTTTTACAGTAATGCTGTACATCCCAAACATATTTATCACAGTACTAAGAGAGAATGTTTAAAGCATTAATGTGATTGAAACTACATAACTCATTCTCTGTGCTCATTAAATAGATCAATCAAGATAATGTCACACAACTGTATGAAAAAACTGACTCAAATGCAGAGGGAATTGAATTAACGGTTTATTAAATGTCCTGTTCAACAGAAATGATAAAATCCGAAGAATGAAATGATGGAATTGCAGAAAGGTTCCGGAGCCAGAGTCCACTGAAATATCCAAAAACAGGTCCAAAAAAAAAAAAAAAACCCACCTACTAAGAAACAAAAATGAGAAAAAACATCAAACTGACAGAGAGCTGTAACAAACCAGCACCACAAAGAACAATCTGGCAAAGGACAAGACAAACAGGAGTGTATATATATATAGGAAGCAGGTGAAGAGTAACAGGTGAAGGCAATCAGCCTGTGAGCTGAACAATTAGTGTTTCTATGGAAACACCAAACCAAAAACAAACAAAATGGAACACAAGACAAAAAACCTCACAGGAAGGCCAGTGGACAGCCAGAACTGTGACATACAAAATGTTTTTTCTGTTCTCCAAGCTTTTTACTAAATTCACAAAATTAAAGGTATGGTAAGCAATTTCTGAGAGGCTAGCAATAGCAAGCTAGCTTTAAAAGCATGAGATCCTACCCTCCCTTCAGAGTGCTCTCCAAAGATACCCCTACTTCAAAACACATGAACGCGCACAACGTTCGGATAGAAAGTCATGGGTTGCCATCTCGTAATTACGGCTATGACATGGCGTGAATGCAGAATAATCTTGTTTTGGTTCAGGAGGAACTGTAAAAGGTGGCTGCTGTTTGTTTGTGGAGCTCAGTGACTGTCTGTCTACAACTCTGCACAGCCTGAGGAACACGCTGATGATGTGATGTCTGTGCGAGCAGGTGTGCGGAGGTACGGAAATACATATACCAGCAGATAGGACATTGTATCAATGCATTCGGACTGATTGGATGTACATTTTTTGGTCCTGAGGCTTCCACAGAAGATATATGTATATATATATATATATATATATATATATATATATATGTTTTAATATTTAGACCACTTCTATTATTGATTGTTATAAGGATGTGAAGAGACTTTCAAACAGTAGAATTGTCAAAAGTACCGACTTCGGTACCAAGTTGGTACTGAAATTTTAAAAATGTGATGCTTTGAGCGCCGTTGAGCGGATTTGTAAACACATCTGATTGGCCATTGTTTTGACGCTTACTGGATATGTCTGCGATTGGCTTCAATGATCAATGTTTCAAAAATGCTGTAAATAGTCATCATTGACGCTCTTCACCGAGCGCTTAAAAAGCGTTTGAAAGCAGGTGTCTATCACGGACCAGTTTTCAAACGCTTCTGCTTTCAAATTCAAACACTCCCGCGTGCTTTCAATCGCTCCCGTGCGTTGATCATTGTAACCAATCACAGACATATCCGATGAGTGTGTCAACAAAATGGCCAATCAGAGGTGTTTATGAATCCAATCAACAGACACTTGACACATTTTTAAAATTTCGGTGCCAAAGTGGGTATTTTTGACAACTCTATAAAACAGTATAACAAAAAGTGTGTAAGACATTTTGCCTACCTTACCTTTAATCTA
This sequence comes from Elopichthys bambusa, assembly GCA_037101425.1. Lineage (NCBI taxonomy): Eukaryota > Metazoa > Chordata > Actinopteri > Cypriniformes > Xenocyprididae > Elopichthys > Elopichthys bambusa. The sequence continues at coordinate 28,944,756 of CM074444.1, read as the reverse complement.
GATGATATTGTGCTTTTTGGACAAACTCATTTTATCTCACAGAATTTACTTGAATGTATTTGACAACAAATGAAAACAAATGTTGATCACTTGTAACATTTTTTCATATGAGTGTGAAGGCCTGATAAATGTCTAAAACTCTTCCCACACTGAGTACAGTAGTACGGCTTCTCTCCTGTATGAACTCGCTCATGTGATTTCAGGTTTCCAGACAGAGTGAATCTCTTGTCACAATATGAGCACTTGTAAGGTTTTTCTCCAGTGTGAATTCTTTGGTGCTGTTTCAGATTGTCAGCTGTAGTAAAGCTCTTCCCACAGTCCAAACACACATGATCTTTCACTTTATTGTGTGCTTTCTGGTGCAGTTTAAAATGATCCAGCCTGGAATAACCCTTTCCACAGAAAGAACACACATGAGGCTTCTCATCTGAATGAACTTTCAGGTGTGCTTTTAAATTTGATGATGAAATAAAATCTTTACCACACTGATCACAGTTAAATGGCTTTTCTCCAGAGTGAAGAAGCAAATGATATCTGAGACCTGATTCACCAGCATAACTCTTTCCACACTGAGTGCATGTATACGGTTTCTCTCCAGTGTGAATTCTCATGTGTCTGTTGAGGTTTCGTTCATTTTGGAATCTCTTTCCACACTGTGAGCAGGTGTGCAGCTTTTTGGCTTTTGTTCCTTGAGTTTTTAAGTCACGTTTCTCCTCCACTTCATTGAGTTTGTGTTTTTGCTCCATCAACTCCTTCTGGTCTAAAATAAACATATTAGGTAGTATGAATCAGTTCAAAACTTAAAAATTAAAGATAGCATTTTTTTTAATGCAGATCAGGGGTGTATTCTAGAAAACAAGTTATGTGACATACCCAGGTATATTTAAGGGTCAGTAAGTGGATAACCTCAACTTTCAGATCCAGAGCAGGATCTGTTCCAGGGTTAATTTACTTTAGAGCTATGAGCACATGCGTCACCTTGTGATGATGCTCCAGTGGGCGTGACAGATTGCTCACAATATTTTATATGTATTTATATCAATATTTATACTATGGGGCTGTTGAATGCTCGCATCTGATTGGTTGATCAATGTGTGCAATTATTTCATTACCACATCGGGTGTGCATTATTTTCTAAGAATTTAACAGCCCGGAGTCAATTATTCCTTACATATAGCACTATTAAAACAAGGTAATGTTCATTAAAAGGTATATTTGCATATATAAAATTTGCATCTCACTAGGGTGACCAGATTTCTCATGGTGGAATACGAGATGGATGAGCAAGTGGTGGGCAATATGACCGTTTTATTTGCAATATGAGAAATTTTATTTCACGATTTTATATATATATATAAAATCTATATATATATATATATATATATATATATATATAGTTTATATACACACACACACCCCACACCAGATAGATAGATAGCCCTAGGCTATTATTTTTAGGCCCACATTATTATTATTATTATTATTATCATCAGTAGCGGTAGGTAGGCCTATTATCATTACAAGGCTATTGTTATAATTGGCAGTAGCACCAGACTTCTAATGTGAGCTTGCAGGCATTATTATTATTATTATTATTATGAGTAGTTGTATCTATCATCATTACTAGGCTATTGCTATATAATTATATGAGGTTACATGCTTTATTGTTGTTATTACTATTATTATTATTATTATCATCATCAGTAGGCCTAATATCATTACTAGGCTATTGCTATAATTGGGAATTGGCACCAGACCTCTGATATTAATTTATGCTTTATTATTGTTAAAATTAAATAAAATTAATTCGAATGGTTTGATTTTCTGCATTTTTCGCATCCGTAGCAAATATTTTGAGGGGTGTTTTTGACAATTGAGAGCCACCAAATGACGAATATGAAAAAAAAGTTTAAGGTTTAAGGACCTTAAACTTTTGAGGCTTTCGCAGCTTCTCGAGGAGAAATCAAACAAATGAGCGCAGCACACACAAATAAACTAAATTGACATACTGCAGTTACATTTCAAAATGTGGTGTTTTTATATTTATAACATTTGAATACAGTTCAGCAACATACATCACACGACCTGACGACCAAGAGAGCTGACAATTGACCATCACTTAATTTACCATCACCTCGTGATTGAAAATGTGACACTGATATGACAGTTCAACAAACAAGTTAATAATATTAAGTCACTTACTTATTTAGACGAAATAATGACTGTTTTGGTCTATTTTAGCAGCGAAAATAGATCAGATTAATCCATCCTGTAGCCTACTCGCGCCCCCCGGGAGAGTGTCCACTGATGTACTACATTTATTTAACATATTTTGTTATTTGATTAACATTAATGATAGACAAATATTTAATTAGGCTACTGTCCCTTTAAGACTGAATTTATGGACTTAATATCCGGTTTTCACCCACCTGTTTACGTCCACTTGAGACATAACCGACAGTATTTACATGAGATACTCCTCACAATGGACATTTTGGCAACTGTGTGCGTATGACCATTCAGGCACAAGGAGAACTGATCGCGCGTGTCGTTCAGAGCGAACAAATGTTGATTGGATCAGATGGTAATTTTGTTTTACGACTAATTTTATTGGGCTGTTCACAACACAACAACAACAACACCACCACTACTACCACTACTACTAGTTCTATGATCACCCAGTCTTGAGGAAATTTAAGGAAAGATGAAATACGGGACATTTCTTAATAAGTCAGGACACTAAAAATAGAGCTAAAATACGGGACTGTCCCAGGAAAAACTGGACGTCTGGTCACCCTACATCTCACACATTGTTGATCTGCATTCAGATGTTTTTATTTTTGCAACAGGTTGTTTTTTATGCTACAATGTACTTCTATAATAATAAACTTTAATATAAATTAATATACTGCTTATTATTTCACAGCTACTAAAGCAGTCAACAATGAAGAATCAAGAATGGACACCAACCTATTTGTTCCTCAGTATCTTCATGTTTTATTCTGGATGGCTCTGAAATACTCATGTCTTCAATCTCCTCTTTAATAAACTCCATCTTCACACAGATTTCAGCTGCTACACATGGAGTTTGTCCTTCTCTTGTAGGATGATGTGAATATTCCCAGTATTTATGGGCAAATTTTTGTGGGTGAGACATCAGATCTGCCAAATTCAAAAAGAAGTTACTGAATTTATACTGAAATACTTATTTTAATACTTGTTTTCCTAGTTTTCACCTCATTTATTATGGTGATGTCTGAGATCTTCTGTAAACACATTTTATTGGTGTGAACAGCTGAAACAGAGTCTGTGAAAATCTCTCTGCCAACATATTATTACATTTTCATTACATTAATACTAAATATAAACTCTGGAGCTGGTTAATATTAAACTCTGTTTAATGTCTCTCACCTGCAGACTTGAAATATATGTCAAAAATATTCCACATTTGCCCTTCATTCATATATCAAAAATCATATATAGGTCTGCATATATTAAAAAAAAAAAATTCCCTACTCATAGTCCTATAGCATTAGGGTTGCCACCTTCAATGTGGCAAAATAGGGGGACACCCATTTATATAACTGCCTATAGTTTACACATATATATGTATGTGTGTGTGTATGTGTATATATAGACAAATACCTGTTTGTTTTCAGTGAACAATGGGGCAACAATAAACTTTTATATAAAAACCGAATTTTAAAATCCAAACACTTATCAGACATATCTTCATATTTTTAAAGAACTGATGTCTTGCCATCTATTTATTCGTCCGCAAAGTATAATTTGAACAAATTAAATCAAAACAAAACTCACAACACTCCACCGTGATACAGCCGTAAACGTGCTCTTATTGTCGTGAACATCTACCGTACCGCGTCTGCGGGTGTCGCATGTGTTATTCGCTCGTCTTCCTCCAGGAGGCGCTGAATGATTCTGAGATTCCTGAAACCATCACAAGTTTGTGTAGCGAGTGTCAGTGTTATTTGATGGTAATATTAGAGTATGAAAGATCAAATTAAATAGACACACGACTTACGTCTCTGATTAGGTCTACACTGTTAATTTGTCAATGAACCCGATGAAAGTGAAAGAAGTAGCCAAAAACATCATGAATTCACGGAGAAAGCCTGTATTTTAATATATTTTAAAGTAGGTAAAACATTTGAATAAAATGCTAATAATGAACTAACACATTACTCACAGTAAACATATAAAGAAAGAAATACGTCTTTCTTTATATTTACGCTTTATGCGACTACACAAGGAGCATCGCAATCAATTTGGCATTAGAGTCAACAAATGTAGGCTACTTTGTAGTAAGTGGATAACCTCAACTCTACATTTATTTTCATAAATTTGTCCAGTAAGACCAAAAAAAGTTTAAAAAGTACCTCAAAGAGATCCTGAAGTTTGATTAATGTAGCAATTTACAACAAAGAAATCTAAGAACTTGAAATTAAAAACTCAAATTGAGGAAATAGTTTCATAATGACTAATGTGGTGATATCCAGGCAGAAGAGTAATGATTATGTCAGATATCAATAACCAATTTATAAAGTAAAAATGTAAATTTATAAACAACAACCGAATCAAATATGAAAACTGTACAAATATGTTTAAACAAAAATGTTTATAATGGTGATTATGTCATCGTCGACATGCTACAGATAGATAGAGATAGATAAATAGATATATGAGGTGTGGTTTTGACACCTTTAAAACCTTAAAGAGCATATCACAGATCTTACATCATCTCATGTCTGCAGAGATGGAGACATATTTTGATACAAAGGTATGTCACGTAATCAATTCTGAAGGAAAATACACAAACTCGATCTTTCAGCACAAGAGGGACACATTTGGAAATAATCAAACATATATATAGAAAAATGAATGATTAAAGAAATCAATAACATGTAAAAGAATAATAAGGCAGCATAAGGAATATAATGATTAATGATGATTAAATGAATAGCAATCAATGACTAGAATTCATAAAGAAGAGATTAATAAGACTCATAAAAAGTAATAATTATTAATAGAAATAAAAGACATTAATCAAAAGAATACATTTAACTTTTTAGTATATATATAGTACATACTTTTTAGTAGGTTTTAGGTTTTTTGTTATTTGTAGTTATTTCTCTAATTTTATATAGGGTTTTTTTTTTTTTTTTAAAAAAACCCAAAAAGACAAATTCATAAATTAAAGTGACTGAATACATATATTGTTCCCCAACATAGTGTACAATAAAACAGAAAAACACCTCTACAAATGTTGTAGCTTTTTTCTTTTTAACTAAAATATTGAAAGAGAGTTGTTTTGTGCAGTCCTGTGAGCACAAAAATAAACCGGAGCAAATGCAATTGAATATGTGAACTCTACATGATGATCTCTACAAGTCCTGTGGCATTTCTATACATTTAAATGTAATGTATAGATTTAAATGTAAATGTTCTATACATTTATTTGATCTGAATCTCACATTATTTACCTGAAAGAACTCGATCTGAGGATAACATTTGTTTAGTGTGTTTTTAAATATGAATTACTAAAGTTTTTGATCAGGTGAAACTCTCTCCTGAGTACAGTGCGGCTTCTCTCCAGTATGAAGTCGCTCATGTGATTTCAGGTGTGCAGACTGAGAGAAACTCTTTTCACAATATGAGCACTTGTAAGGTTTTTCTCCAGTATGAATCCTTTGGTGCCGTTTCAGACTGTCAGCTGTTGTAAAGCTCTTCCCACAGTCCAAACACACATGATCTCTTATTTCATTATGTGTTTTCTGGTGCTTTTTACATAGATCCAGCCTTGAAAAACTCTTTCCACACAAAGAACACTCATAAGGCTTCTCATATAAATGAACTTTCAGGTGTTTTTTTAGATTTGATGATGAAATAAAATCTTTACCACACTGATCACAGTTAAATGGCTTTTCTCCAGAGTGAAGGAGCAGATGATATCTGAGACCTGATTCACCAAGAAAACTTTTTCCACACTGAGTGCATGTATACGGTTTCTCTCCAGTGTGAATTCTCATGTGTCTGTTAAGGTTTCCTCTTTTATTTGGGAATCTCTTTCCACACTGTGAGCAGGTGTGCAGCTTTTTGGCTTCTGTTCCTTGAGTTTTGAAGTCATGTTTCTCCTCTTTAACTTCATTCAGTTTGTGTTTTTGCTCCATCACCTCCATCTGGTCTAAAATAAACATATTAGGTAGTTAGAATCAGTTCAAGGAGAAAGAAATGCTAACTTGAATTTTCAAGTTTAACACAAAGACAACAAGAGATCAGGGATGTATTCCAGAAAACAGGTTATGTGACATACCCGGGTATATTTAAGGGTCAGTAAGTGGATAACCTCAACTTTCAGATCCAGAGCAGGATCTGTTCCAGGGTTAATTTACTTTAGAGCTATCATATAAAGCACTATTAAAACAAGGTAATGTTTATTTTATTCAAGGTAATGTTATATATAATTAAGTTAGGACGCCCTATTGAATTCCATGGTTTTCCATATTAGAACATAATAAAAAAATCATCTAGTGCTTGGCAGGTCTTAGAATTTGGAAAATAAAACCTCGGATGAACAATAACACATTACATATCACACCACATCATTATTTATTTAGCAAAAATAAAGCCAAGATGGAAAAAACATTGGTGACAAAGTTAGGACACCCTATGATTCAATTGCCTGCAGGTCCAATTTTATCAGTAGTAACTTGAAGTAATCATTTTCTGTAAGACTTTATGAGTCTCTCACATCATTATGTAGGAATTTTGACCCATTTTTCTTTACAATGTTACTTAAGTTTATTGAGGTTTGTGGTCATTTGTTAATGCACAGCTCTCACCACAGCTTTTTAGTCTGGATGAGGTCTGCACTTGACTGGGCCATGGCAACACCTTTATTCTTTTCTTTTTCAGCCATTCTAGATTTGATGGTGATCTTCAGATCATTGTCCAGTTGCATGACCCAAATTTGGCCAAGCTCTAGCTTGACATTTGACTCTAGAATACTTTGGTATACAGAGGAGTTGATGGTCGACTCAATGACTGTGAGGTGCACAAGGCCTGTCGGTACAAAAAGAACCTAAAATCATTACCTCTCCACCAGCATGCTTGACGTTTGGTATGAGGTGTTTATGCTGATATGCTCTTTTGGTTTTCACCAAACTTGGCACTGTGCATAATGGCCAAACATCTCCACTTTGGTCTCGTCTATCCAAAGGACATGGTTCTAAAAGTCTTATGGTTTGTTCAGAAGCAACTTTGCACACCTAAGCTGTGCTGCCTTGTTTTAGTTTTTTTTTTTTTTTTTTTTTTAGAGAGAAGAGGCTTTCTCCTGGAAACCCTTCCAAACATGCCATACTCGTACCGTCTTTTTCTAATTGTACTGTCATGAACTTTATCGTGTAACATGTTAACTGAGTTCTGTAGAGTCTAAGGTGTAGTTCTTGGGTTGTCTCCAATTTCTCTGAGCATTACACGGTCTGATCTTGGGGTGAATTTGCTAAGGTGTCCACTCATGGGAAGATTGGTGTTTTGAATGTCTTCCTCACTATAGAATGATGGACATCAAATAGTTTGGAAATGAGCGTGTAACCCTTCCCAGATTGATGGCAGCTAAAATTGCTTCTCTAAGATCATTGCTGAAGTCTTTCCTCCTTGGCATTTGAAGGCTCAAGACCAGCAGACTGCCAAAACTACTTCTTCCATTGCTCCGTGGTCCAGTTCTGATGCTCATGTGTCCACTGTTGGCGCTTTCGGTGGTGGACAGGGGTCAGCATGGGCACCCTGACTGGTCTGCGGCTATGCAGCTCCATACGCAACAAACTGTGATGCACTGTGTATTCTGACACCTTTCTATCAGAACCAGCATTAACTTCTTGAGCAGTTTGAGCTACAGTAGCTCGTCTGTTGGATTGGACCACACGGGTCAGCCTTCGCTCTCCACGTGCATCAATGAGCCTTGGCCGCCCATGACCCTGTTGCCCGTTCACCACTGTTCCTTCCTTGGACCACTTTTGATAGATAATGACCACTGCAGACCGGGACTTTGCCACAAAAACCATCAGCGGCCAATTCTCCACACCACATACTGACAATCACATCTTAACAGAAAACACACGTTCTCCCCTCCTTCTTTTCGCTCACGGAGGAAGATGTTTCCGAACTCATCCACGAATCCAGCACTTTTAGAAAACTACAGACCAGTATCCCTTCTTCCATTCATTGCAAAGACACTTGAGAGAGTTGTGTTCAACCAACTGTCTACTTATCTCACACAGAACAACCTCTTTGACAACAACCAGTCTGGCTTCAAGAGTGGCCACTCAACTGAGACTGCCCTGCTCTTAGTTACTGAAGCCCTGAGACTGTCATGAGCAACTTCAAAATCACCAGTACTCATCTTGCTGGATCTGTCTGCTGCTTTTGACACAGTTAACCACCAGATCCTCCTGTCAACCCTGATGACAAAGGGCATCCCAGGAACCATACTCTATTGGTTCAAGTCTTACATCTCAGGTAGGTCCTTCAGGGTATCTTGGAGTGGTGAGGTGTCTAAGTTGAATCATCTTCCTACTGGGGTACCTCAGGGCTCCGTGCTTGGACCACTTCTCTTTTCCATCTACATGTCATCACTAGGATCTGTCATTCAGGAACATGGTTTTTCCTATCACTGCTATGCTTATGACACACAACTCTACCTCTCATTCCAGATGATCCGACAGTTGCTGCTCACATCGCAGCCTGCCTGACAGCCATTTCCACCTGGATGAAGGACCACCACCTTCAACTCAACCTAGCTATGATGGAACTGCTTGTGGTCGGTGCCAACCCAACACTTCATCATAACCTCTCCATTCAACTTGGGTCGTCAACCATAACTCCTTCCAGGACTAAACTTTTACAGCCATGTTATCTTCACAAGCACAGACTTTTATTTAGTTGAACCCGTCTTTCGTTTTAATATATAATTAGCATCAAACAAACAATATAGTTGATTATAGATTATTAAATGAAACGACTGCACAACTATCAAGTAGGTGGCGATATGCACTATATGTAAATAGCCATTAAACAAAAGAAGAAAGAAGGTGCGCTTTTTCTTAGTGTCTATTTCCATGGTGACTCATCGATTCATCTCTTTGTTGAGAATATCTTGTGTGTTAACCCTGAACATATTCGGGGTTGGCTGAACTTACTCCTAGACGCATCTTGGAACCAGCATACCTCGAGTAATCAAGGTTTGGGTTAATTGACCGAGATTCAGGGTTTGTTTGACTGTAAGATAATCTTGCTTTCTGGAAAACCCCCAGGTAACTGTTAGTATACAATATCAGATCTTTGATGTGGCAATGGTTAGTTCTGTCATTCACTTGTTAATGTGATTAAAATTTAGATGAAAAATGAAACCTTGGTAGAAACAAGGTTATGATTTAGATGGATTACTGTATCAGTTATCAACTATATACTGCTTATTATTTCACAGCTACTAAAGCAGTCAACAATGAAGAATCAAGAATGGACACCAACCTATCTGTTCCTCAGTATCTTCATGTTTTATTCTGGATGGTTCTGGATCACTCATGTCTTCAATCTCCTCTTTAATAAACTCCATCTTCACACAGATTTCAGCTGCTACACCTGGAGTTTGTCCTTCTCTTGTAGGATGATGTGAATATTCCCAGTATTTATTGCTGAATTGTTGTGGAAGAGACACAAGATCTGCCAAATTCAAAGAGAAGTTACTGAATTTATACTGAAATACTTTAATTACATTTAGATAACTTGAACATGTTTGTTTTCTGATATAGAGAAATGTAGAGAATTTTGATGTCGGTACATATTAGTTGCATTCAACACATGGTTTGTTTAATTCTTGTCTAAAGTCTGAGAGAAACGACCATAATTTTTAACTGAGCTGCTGAAACGTCTTTTTGTCTCCAAAAGTTCCCTGTTTTCACCTCAATATCTCTCACTGGCAGATTTAAAATATATGGCAAAAATATTCCACATTTGCCCTTCATTCATGAACAAAAAGTACAGGTCTGCATATGTGTGTTAAAAAATTCCCCACTCATAGTCATATAGCATTAAGGCCCATTCACACCAAGAACGATAACTATACAGATAGCGATAAAGATATAGTTCTGAAAATCATTCTAAATATAAAACAATAGCACTGTCCACACCAGCTGTAACAATAACGATATAGAAAAACAATATCGTTAGGATCACTTTCAGAAAGATTTTTTCCAGCTGTTGAACTATAAAACACAGGCAGCCAATCAGAATCCATTTCTAACTCAAGGACTCGCCCATTTAAAATGGCAGATGACATCGTGGAGAAGTTAATTGCAGAGGTCCAGGAAAAGCCACCACTGTTTGACAAGTCAAACCCCCTTTTCAAGGATACTTTAAAGAAAATGTATATATGGAAAATAATCGCCCATACCCTCAGAATAAATGGTGAGAAGTGTTAACAATAAGATCATAATGCCAGGCTAGCAAACAGTGTAAAATAAAATTACCTCAGGTATCCAGCGCTAGTTTTGACAACATTGTCTTGCTTCCTTTTGAAGTTGCAATGAAAAAGACTAGGCATTGTTTTTATTCCACTATATTGACTTCGTCAGTTAAATTCACTGTTAGATTAGATCGATTACACTAGCTATTCACTTGAAACAGCATGCTGAGGAAATCTGTCGGTTAAAGCCGTGTAAATGCAACAAGAACAGCAAAAACATGTTGTACACACTTTGTACACAGTCCCCGTGAACCGGAAGTTGCAAACTAGCAGACTAACGGTTGGAGGGGTGTGGTTTAAGCGTTTTCAACGCAAGCCGTCAAACTGACGTCATCAGAGAAGGAACGCCATTCCAGACCGGAAGTAACTTTTCAGATTTTGATTAAAGATTACCACGACAAACAATTTTTTTCTGTGTATTAACTTGCACGGATTAATTGTTCAACACAAGACTAGGAATATGCACTAACAAAGTAAATAGGGTCAATTTTGATTTCATGACGACTTTAAGGACACACATAAAGAATAAGACTTGAACTGATTTTTTTTTTCAATACAGCTTGACAGCCCAACTATAAAATATAAGATCATGTACATGAACCAACCAAACACCTGCCAAATGCAGATGTATTTCAGAAGTGGTGTGTAACGCAGTCACTCCTAGCCACTCTGGCGGGTTAAAATTTTAAATATAATAGGCCTAAATACATTTTTCAGTTGTAGCCTTTTAAAAGGGCATCTGAAATTATGAACTAAGTGCAATGTAGTGTTGTCAGAAATATAGATGTTTTCATACACAACTATACTGAAATGTCTGAAATGCTTCCAATACTTATTTTCCACAGAATAGATAGATGATATCAGCTGCACTCTCATTCTCTCATCTCTCAGACAGTGAGATAAATTATATATATATATATATATATATATATATATATATATATATATATATATATATAAAAACAAGAACAAACCTCAACAATAGTGCAACAATATAACTTTATATAAAAACCGAATTTAAAAATCCATACACTTATCAGACATAATATATAATATAATATATCACACATCTTCATATTTTTAAAGAAATGATGTCTTGTCAGAAATTCTATTCGTCCGCACAGTAAAATCAGAAATCAAAGCAAAACAAAACTCACACAACACTCCACCGTGATACAGCCGTACACGTGCTCCTATTGTCGTAAACATCTACCGTACCGCGTCTGCGGGTGTCGCATGTATAACTCGCTCGTCTTCCTCCAGGAGGCGCTGAATGATTCTGAGATTCCTGAAACCATCACAAGTTTGTATAGCGAGTGTCAGTGTTATTTGATGGTAATATTAAAGCATGAAAGATGAAATTAAATAGACACACGACTTACGTTACTGTCTCTGATTAAGTCTACACTGTTAATTTGTCAATGAACTTGATGAAAGTGAAAGAAGTAGTCAAAAACATCATGAATTCATACTAAAGAAAGCCTGGTGAATGTATACAATATTTTAATTTGACTGAAATGCCAATAATTACTCACAGAAATATGTAAATAATGTAACATTTTTACACGTTATGTGACTTACACAAGGAGCACTGCAATCAATCTGGGATGAGAGTCAACAAATGTAGGCTACTTTGTAGTGTAAATGTGTCCAGTAAGGCCTAAAAAAAATAAAAAAAGATTGAAGACTTGAAAGCATCTCAAGGAGATCCTGAAGTTTGTAATTAATGTGGCAATTTAAAATAAATAAATCGAAGACATCAGAATAAAAAAGTCAAATTGAGGAAAGTTTCATAATGACTGATGCAGCGAGATCCAGGCAGACGAGCAATGATTATGTCAGATACAAATTTATTAAGAAAAAAATGTACAATTATAAAGACAACAATTTAATCAAATATGGAAATTGTACAAATATGTTTAAATAAAAAAAGATCAATCTTATTCTGTAGTTTATAATAAATTCCACAGTATTGTATCTGACAGATGAAGATTGTGAAGATCAGAGTATAAGAGAAAGAAGTGAGATATTTGCAGAATACAAGCAGAAGAAGAAGAGAAGAAGTGAAGAACAAAATAACAGCAAAGAATATAAATGCAGGAAACTTACATCCTCCTAAACTTGTGTTTTGGTCTGATAAGAAAAGGTCAAACAGACTTAAATCCATTATTTCATATTCGGCACGACCGGTCAAATGCTACGGTTGCAAAAACAGATGAAAATAGATAGACAAGGTGTGGTTTTGAGGCCTTTAATAAAACCTTTAAGAGCATATCACAGTTCTTACATTATCTCATATCTGCAGAGATGGAGACATATTTTGATACAAAGGTACGTCACGTAATCAGTTCTGAAGGAAAATACACCAACTCGATCTTTCAGCACGAGAGAGACATTTGGAAATAATCAAACATATCAGAGCATATAGTGAAATATATATATATATATATATATATATAAAAATGACATGTCAAAACAAAACAGAAAAAAAAAAAAAACACCTTGTGCCATTTCTATACATTTTTTTTATCTAAATATCACATTATTTACCTGAAGACACAAGATTTGTTCAGTGTGACAATGTTTTGTTTTAGTTTTTAGTTTTTTTTACTATGAATCAGAGTTTTTGATTGGGTGAAATTTTCTCTACGGCTTCTCTCCAGTATGAATTTGCTCATGTATTTTCAGGTTTCCATAATAAGTGAAACTCTTGTCACAATATGAGCACTTGTAAGGTTTTTCTCCAGTATGAATTATTTGGTGCTGTTTCAGATGACTAGATGTTGTAAAGCTCTTCCCACACTCCGAGCACATGATCTTTCATATTATTGTGTGTTTTCTGGTGCTGTTTAAAATGATCCAGCCTTGAATAACTCTTTCCACAGAAGGAACACACATAAGGCCTCTCATCTGAATGAACTTTCAAGTGATAACCAAAACTGGATACTTGAGAAAAACTCTTTCCACACTGAGTGCATGTAAACGGTTTTTCCCCAGTGTGAACTCTCATGTGTTCATTAAGGTTTCCTTTATTTGTGAAACTCTTTCCACACTGAGTGCATGGATACGGTTTCTCTCCAGTGTGAATTCTCATGTGTTTATCAAGGTCTCCTTTTTGTTTGAAACTTTTTCCACACTGAGTACATGTATACGGTTTCTCTCCAGAGTGAATTCTCATGTGTCTGTTAAGGTCTCCTTTTTGTCTGAAACTCTTTTCACACTGAGTGCATGGATATGGTTTCTCTCCAGTGTGAACTCTCATGTGTTCATTAAGGTTTCCTTTGTTTGTGAAACTTTTTCCACACTGAGTGCATGTATACGGTTTCTCTCCAGAGTGAATTCTCATGTGTTTATCAAGGTCTCCTTTTTGTTTGAAACTCTTTCCACACTGAGAACATGTATATGGTTTCTCTCCAGTGTGAACACTTTGGTGCAGTTTCAGATTACTATATGTTGTAAAGCTCTTCCCACACACCGAACACACATGATCTTTCACATTATTGTGTGTTTTCTGGTGCTGTTTACATATATCCAGCCTTGAAAAACTCTTTCCACAGAAAGAGCACACATAAGGTTTCTCATCTGAATGAACTTTCAAGTGATAACGGAAACTTGCTACTTGAGAAAAACTCTTTCCACACTGAGAGCATGTATACGGTTTCTCTCCAGTATGAACTCTCATGTGTACATTAAGGGTTCCTTTTTTTGTGAAACTCTTTTCACACTGAGTGCATGTAAACGGTTTTTCTCCAGTGTGAATTCTCATGTGTGTGTTAAGGTTTCTTTTATCTGCGAAGTTCTTGCCACACTGAGAGCATGTATACGGTTTCTCTCCAGTGTGAATTCTCGTGTGTTTATTAAGGTTTCCTTTTTGTATGAAACTCTTTCCACACTGAGTGCATGTATACAGTTTTTCTCCAGTGTGAATTCTTTTGTGTCCATTAAGGTTTGATTTATTTTGGAAACTCTTTCCACACTGTGAGCAGGTGTGCAGATTTTTGGCTTCTGTTCCTTGAGTTTTGAAGTCATGTTTCTCCTCTTTAACTACATTCAGTTTGTGTTTTTGCTCCATCACCTCCATCTGGTCTAAAATAAACATATTAGGTAGTTAGAATCAGTTCAAGGAGGAAAAACTAGAGAATTCAAGTTAACATTGCTTAAGCAAAGACAACAAGAGATCAGGAGTGTATTCCAGAAAGCAGGTTATGTGACATACCCGGGTATGTTGAAAGGATTAGTTCATTTAAAAAAATTAGCCCAAGATTTACTCACCCTCAAGCCATCCTTGGTGTATATGAGGTTCTTGAGGTAAATAAACGTACAATTTCTCTATTAGCAGACACACTGCCGCATTCAGACCTTTTTTCAACAACACTCTAAAAAAATGCTGGGTTGTTTTTTTTAACTCAGAATGCTGGGTTAAGTCTGTTGGGTCAATTTGTTGGGTTGTTTTTATCACATTTTAAACACCTTTGGGTAGTTTCAATTTTCTAGTTGTTGGGTTAATCCCGCCCAGCACTGGGTTGTTTCACGAGTTTCGCGCCTTGAGGATGTTTCATTTTCTCCCAAATGTCATTTTGAGAGGACAAAAGGGACAAAGCAACTGATTGCACTTACGTTGTAAAGTAAGTTTATATAATGTTTTCATTAATAATTATTTTAAATTAGCATAATTTTTCTTCACGGCAACAATTCTTATACAGACTGTGATGTGACTTTGGCGACAAACAATTGTTACGTCAGAATCAGATGCTATGCATTGACTCGCATAGTCTTGTTAAGGTATGTGAGAAGACAGATTAATACAGTTTATGATTATATATATCACACAGAACCCTAAAATATGTAAATGTCTGTGAAAACAGAGCAAAGAATCATTTCTGTCACTGACAAGCAAATTGATCAAAGTGAGTCAAATGAGTCACTCAAAACGAGTAACACGACTCGCTGCTCTAATGTAAAACGTCTGTAAATGTCCATACTGACATGTAAAACAAACAAAGTAACAATAAGTAAAATTTTGTAGGATCGCAGGTCTAAAAGAACCAAAGATCCTGCTCAAATAAACCGGTTTACTAATTTTGAAACAAAATCTGATTCCCGGAAATGAATCGGCTTCTCAGGACCGCGATAACTAAGGATTGGACTGTGGATTGGACCAGTGAGGCGATTTCATGCATGTGTGTTATATACAAAATCTTTTTTACATACATAAATTAGTTTTGATAAGTGATGTAATTCAAAATGTCGTTTTTTTTCTAGTCAGAAAAGCATATGGATACATTCATGAGGGAAAAACTCGTCGAGAGGCAGTTACCCAGTCTTATCGACAAGTTTAAAGGCAAGTTCATGGTCATTTTACAATTTTGCAGCTTTTACATATATAATTGACTCCCTCGTGTAACTTAAAAACGCATATTTATTTGATACGTGTTATAGTTAGGTAACGTTAAGCTCACAGGGCTGCCAACGTCTGATTTTAGCAATTCATAAGCTTGTGATTCAATTCCGATCTGGATTCAATATCGATTCATTTGGATAGATATCAGATATAGTAGCTACATGTTCATTTTTCTAAAGGAAAAAAATCTCTTAACCAACGTTAATGCTGCAAACATAAAGGGAGCCATGTCAGCTGGCGTTAGTATTAAAGGTTAAAATGAACAGCTAAAATTAATAATTAAAATTAATTTACTTTGGGCCAGACCGGGGAGATAGGTGCTGTAATAATGTAAAATATGTGAAAATTCTGAACAATCAGGCATGAAAGCATATTCTAGTACACCCCAAAAAACAGTAAAAGGGCATAATAGGACCCCTTAAACACATTTACCAGGAATAGAACCCATGAACTAGCACCTTGCTCTACTTCTTATGATCCAGGAATGCAATCTTTAAATTCTGCCTGGAGCAGCTTGGCAATTCTGCTCACTGTATACCTTGTAATTTAGCAGAATGCATTATTTGATGTATATTTTAAATCTGTGGGAAGCACTGCATTTAGTATCATTATTGCATATTTAGTTTTATAACTGTAGCTTATTACACTAACTTTAGTATATATTTGTTTTAGCTTGTCCTGGTTCTGAGATGTCATCTCTCTTTTCTGCAGAGGACAGAGGTGATGTTGGTCTTTTGGTCCTTCCCCTTCTTTTCTTCCTGCCACAGTGTACAGAACTGGTCAGAAGGTAGTCTATTGACGAAGCTAGAAAGGCTTTCATTGATCTCCAACCAGTAAGTATAAAACCGCATAACTGCTAAATTAAATTACATTGTTTAATGTTTATTTGCTACAGTGTAGCCAGTGCATCAATTTAGAATGTTGATTAGACCTGACTGGAACTGCCTGTACATTAAGCAAGGGATAATGTACATCCAGTAGGGGTGGAACGGTTCTCTGTAAAAAAAAAAAAAAATAGAACTGTTCTGTTCTCCACCCACGATTTGGTACTAATGATGCACGGATCAGCTCAAACCTCACCCGAATCCGCTTTTTAAAATTTGTCACCCACCCGTGACCCACCCGCGACCCACCCGCACCTATGATTTTCTCTGATTTAGATATCCATACCAGTCCCGCACTCAATCGTCACATTACAGTTATTCAAATTCTCAGTGTTCAGTGTTGTGATATAATAACATATTACACTGAACTACGCTGCTTTTAAATTAATTTAAAACTCATTTAAAGTAATAAAATGTCTTCTTTGGAAAAACTGAAAAACTGATTTGAATTCAAACTTGAATTCAAATGTCATTATTTCCATCGCTGCAACTTCCTGAACACACACACACACACACACAGTCATTAAATAGCTACGTTCAGCCCAAGCAAAGGCTGGATATAGGCTTTATCGTTTATTATCATATACAGCGTTTCACAGCTATTATATCACATACCAAACACTTGATTAGTTAACTACTTCAGTAAAACGCTCCCAAAAGGTACTTTTCTTTCCTTTCCCTTTTTTTTTTTTAAATTCTCCTTTTTTGAAATGTTTTGCCTTCATTGCTGCTTAACAAATGAATCCCACAACTGCATCAGCAAATTAGTGCCTGACGAAAAATTACAATTAGTATTTGGCAATATGTGTTCTATAATGTCCACTAGGAGTTGCTCTTGGCCAAAGTTTTTCTTTATTGGTTTTCCCTGAAGAGATAAGCTGTTTTTGAAAACTAATGTAAGCGTGATGCACGTTCATTGCGTTTTACCGTGAAATTAGAGTTCGTTTCTTTATTCAAATCAAAACATTCCTGATTTATCTCTTATCTGCCCGTGATCCACTCGCAATTATTTGAATGTTATTTTTTTATTACCCGACCCTCCCTATGCAGCATCCATGGATATAACCCCGATCTGTGCATCACTAGTGTGTACTCATCCGAAGCGCGTACATGGAGAGCCTCGTCACAGCACGCAAATTCTTTTAAGTCTTGCACCTAAACGGACAAATTCACACAAAAATTATGTCAACATGCCCATCTTAGCGAGTATCCTAACAAACATAGTAGGTTATGTCTTAAGAGAAATACAAGACAGACAACACATGTGTATCATTATCAGTGTACTGAATTATGTCTTAAAGGGACAGCAGTCTAATATTCCTGCTCTCTGTGTTTTAATGTTAATCAAACAACAAAAGAAATCACTCTCGACTAAATAGCTTTTGTAACTTCAATAATGTTTCATCTTTATTTAACTATTCAAAGAAGTTTATATGCAGTATCATTTTGTATTTGATTACTGTTAGCTGAAAAACCTGTTAAGCATTGTTTATTTTATTTGTATCTTTTCTCTCATGTATTTATTTGTGCCGTTTTATTATAGTTAGATTATTTGTTTTTATTTTCTTTACTTTATTTGACAATTGTCCTATTTTTTTTTTGGTATGTGAACATAATACATACCGAACCGTACCGAAACCATGACCCTAAAACCGTGATACAAACCGAACCTTGAGTAATCTGAACCGTTCGACCCCTAACATCCAGCCAGTTGATATTGCAGAATAAATTTCAACAGGGTAATCAACACGAAGCGGAGGGATCTCGTATCAGCCTGAAGGAGTTTATTTTGGCTAGATGTACATTATCTGGCTTATTACATAACTATTTGCTACATAAGTAAATAAATGGACACAAAATATTGATTTGAGTTGAAAAACTTTTACCTCAAAACAAATCCTAAAATAAGATCAAACAAGACATTTAAGGAATAGTGTACAGGTGCTGGTCATATAATTAGAATATCATCAAAAAGTTGATTTTCTGGAATTTTTGGAATTTCACTAATTCCATTCAAAAAGTGAAACTATATTATATTCATTCATTACACACAGACTGATGTATTTCAAATTTTTATTTCTTTTAATTTTGATGATTATAACTGACAACTAAGGAAAATCCCAAATTCAGTATCTCAGAAAATTAGAATATTGTGAAAAGGTTGAATATTGAAGACACCTGGTGCCACACTCTAATCAGCTAATTAACTCAAAACACCTGCAAAGGCCTTTAAATGGTCTCTCAGTCTAGTTCTGTAGGCTACACAATCATGGGGAAGACTGCTGACTTGACAGTTGTCCAAAAGACGACCATTGACACCTTGCACAAGGAGGGCAAGACACAAAAGGTCATTGCAAAAGAGGCTGGCTGTTCACAGAGCTCTGTGTCCAAGCACATTAATAGAGAGGTTGAAGGGAAGGAAAAGATGTGGTAGAAAAAAAGTGTACAAGCAATAGGGATAACCGCACCCTGGAGAGGATTGTGAAACAAAACCCATTCAAAAATGTGGGGGAGATTCACAAAGAGTGGACTGCAGCTGGAGTCAGTGCTTCAAGAACCACTACGCACAGACGTATACAAGACATGGGTTTCAGCTGTCGCATTCCTTGTGTCAAGCCACTCTTGAACAATAGACAGCGTCTCGCCTGGGCTACAGACAAAAAGGACTGGACTGCTGCTGGGTGGTCCAAAGTTATGTTCTCTGATGAAAGTAAATTTTGCATTTCCTTTGGAAATCAGGGTCCCAGAGTCTGGAGGAAGAGAGGAGAGGCACACAATCCACGTTGCTTGAGGTCCAGTGTAAAGTTTCCACAGTCAATGATGGTTTGGGGTGCCATGTCATCTGCTGGTGTTGGTCCACTGTGTTTTCTGAGGTCCAAGGTCAACGCAGCCATATACCAGGAAGTTTTAGAGCACTTCATGCTTCCTGCTGCTGACCAACTTTATGAAGATGCAGATTTCATTTTCCAACAGGACTTGGCACCTGCACACAGTGCCAAAGCTACCAGTACCTGGTTTAAGGACCATGGTATCCCTGTTCTTAATTGGCCAGCAAACTCGCCTGACCTTAACCCCATAGAAAATCTATGGGGTATTGTGAAGAGGAAGATGCAATATGCCAGACCCAACAATGCAGAAGAGCTGAAGGCCACTATCAGAGCAACCTGGGCTCTTATAACACCTGAGCAGTGCCACAGACTGATTGACTCCATGCCACGCCGCATTGCTGCAGTAATTCAGGCAAAAGGAGCCCCAACTAAGTATTGAGTGCTGTACATGCTCATACTTTTCATGTTCATACTTTTCAGTTGGCCAAGATTTCTAAAAATCCTTTCTTTGTATTGGTCTTAAGTAATATTCTAATTTTCTGAGATACTGAATTTGGGATTTTCCTTAGTTGTCAGTTATAACCATCAAAATTAAAATAAATAAACATTTGAAATATATCAGTCTGTGTGTAATGAATGAATATAATATACAAGTTTCACTTTTTAAATGGAATTAGTGAAATAAATCAACTTTTTGATGATATTCTAATTATGTCATCATAAATGGACATGCCCTTAAACAAAGCACACTGCTTGCAGCGGCCGATGTATGTTTCAAAGCATTCTTTGTGTTTGACATCAACTATCCCAAGCAGTGTGCTTCTACCTGGGAGTTTTTGCAGCATGTTATCTTCCAAATGGAGGGCAAGGTTTCTTCGCACGTCCTTGTTTGCTGAAGAGCAAATATGATCCTTTCCCCCCCCCCTTCTTTTTGGTTTTGCAAATTTCAATGTCAATTTTACTGTGTACATACTGTAAAATACAATTTGGCAATCTGTGAATTTCATGTATAAATTACATGTATAAATGTAATTGGTCAGGACTAATTTTCTTTCTTTCTTAAAACTGTATTTGACTATTTAGCTATACTTGATGTAAATGTTAGCATATTTAAATGATTTTGCATTTGCTGACTTTAAAATTGAATTGTCGGTCAATTTCGGTGAATTTAAGAAGTTGTATAAACATGTTAAATGCATAAATGGCATTGTTTAGATGTATTTATTTATTTATTAAAACTACAATATTTAATTGATGTCAGTTTTAGCACTTTAAATGATTGTTGCATTTACATTTAATTGTAATTGCCATTGTTGCCATTTTAACACATTTGTAAATGTCAGTTGACAAGCATTAACAATTCGGTAACACTTTACTTGAAGGGGTGTGCATAAGACTGACATGACCCCTTCGTAATCATGACATGACACATGACATGACATGACACACATTAATGTAATGTTAACCCATAAAGCTAAATAATGTCAAGTTGTCATGACAAAGACACTGACAGGTTATGATGTATTGGTTTATGTCAATTTGTCATAACAAAGACATCTCAAACAATGTCATCTTTGCATTAAGAATGACATAATTAAGCAAATGACACAATGACAATTGTCATAAACATGCATAAAACCTCCTTTATATTCATGATTATGAAGGGGTCATGTCAGTCTTATGCACACCCCTTCAAGTAAAGCGGTACCAAAAATTCTTATTTTATGTCTAAACATGTATTCTTCATTATTTGTTTATTCATGATTGTCTAGTTATACAGGAAAGCACAGGATAAATTATAAGAATAACCCACAATAGCAAATCCATTAATTGTAAAAAATGACTACATTTTGGGTTCTCAACAACCCAACCTGCTGGGTTAAAATGTTGCTGGGTTCATTTAACCCAGCATGTGTTCTGTCCAATATTTACCCAGCACTGGGTTGCAAAATGGGTTGTTTTTAACTCAGCAATTTTTAGAGTGAATGGGATGTTTTTTATGCTACAATGTACTTCTATATTAAAAAATCATATATGATATATCATACCTTTCAAGCAATGTGGAAGCAAAATCACTAAACTTGTACTGCAATGTTATCTTCGCAAACACAGACTATTATTTATTTAAACCAGTCTTTCTTTTTATTATATAATTAGCATCAAACCAATAATATAGTTCTTATTCAATGTAATTAAAGATTATTAAAAGAAGCGATTGAAAAATAATTGCACAACCACCAAATAGGTGGTGATATGCACCAAGTATGTAAATAGCCATAAAAAAAAGAAGAAAGTACGTGGCGTGCTTTTCTTAGCGTCCATTTCCATTGTGACTCATCGATTCGCCACTTTGTTTAGAATGTCTTGTGTGTTAATCCTGAACATATTCTGGGTTGACTGAACTGTTTTTGGAACCAGCATACTTCGAGTAATCAAGGTTTGGGTTAATCAACTGAGAGTTCAGGGTTTGTTTGACTGTAAGATAATCTTGCTTTCTGGAAAAACCCCAGGTAACTGTTAGTATACAATATCAGATCTTTGATGTGGCAAAGGTTAGTTCTGTCATTCATTTGTTAATATGATTAAAATTTACATAAATTAAATTTAGATAGATTACTGTATGACTTATCATCCATATACTGCTTATTAATTCACAGCTACCAAAGCAGTCAACAATGAAGAATCAAGAATGGACACCAACCTATTTGTTCCTCAGTATCTTCATGTTTTATTCTGGATGGTTCTGGATCACTCATGTCTTCAATCTCCTCTTTAATAAACTCCATCTTCACACAGATTTCAGCTGCTACACCTGGAGTTTGTCCTTCTCTTGTAGGATGATGTGAATATTCCCAGTATTTATTGGTGAATTGTTGTGGGAGGAGCTTCACTGCAGGTGTGAACTGTGATCACTGTGTGATACTGACGCCCACAGGACCACATCTGGAAAAAAAAAAAATCAAAAGAAGTCACTGAATTTATACTGAAATACTTGAATTACATTCAGATAATTTGAACATGTTTGTTGAAATAAAGAGAATTTTGATGTGGTTACATATTAGTTGCCTTTAACACAAGGTTTCTTTAATTCTTGTCCATAGTCTGAGAAAAACAACAGGATCATCATGTTTAAAGGGATAGTTCACCCAAAAATGGAAATTCTGTCATCCTTTACTCACCGTCAAGTTGTTCCAAACCTGTATACATTTCTTTGTTGTGCTGAACATGAAGATATTTTGAAGAATATGGGAAACTGAACAGTTCTGGGGCACCACTGACTTCCATAGTATTTTTTTTTCCTACTATGGAAGTCAATTCCATCCCAAAGCAGCCTGGTCACAAACTTTCTTCAAAATATCTTCTTTTATGTTCAGCAGAAGAAAGAAACTCATACAAGTTTGGAACAACTTGAGAGTGAGTGAGTGAATAATGACAGAATTTTCATTTTTGGGTGAACTATCCCTTTAACGGAGCTGCTGAAAAGCATTTTTGTCTACAAAAGTCTCCTGTTTTCACCTCATTTATTATGGTGATGACTGAGATTTTCAGTAAAGTGGCACATTTAGCACATTTATTGGTGTGAACAGCTGAAACGGAGTCTGTGAAAAACCCTCTGCCAATATTATTACACACTAATAATAAACCAGGACAAAGAATGCATTTCATTACATTAGTACTAAACATAAACTCATGAGCTGTTTAATGTTAAACTGTGCAATCTGTGAATATTTCTCACAGGCAGACTTGAAATATATTGCGAAAATACTCAACTTTTTCCCTTCGTTCATGAACACGGAGTACATTTGTTTTAATACAACTTGACAGCCCAACTATAAAACATAAGATCATGTATATGAACTTGCAACACAACCAAAATGTTTTGCAGATTTCATGTAACTAGCCACTCTGGTGGGTTGAATTTTATATACAAAATGGCCTAAATACATTTTTCAATTGTAGCCTTTTAAAAAGGCATCTGAAATAAAGTAAGTGCAATGTAGTGTTGTCAAATATAGAGATTTTTAGATACATATCGAAATGTCAGAAATTCTTCTAATGACTCATTTCCGGCAGAATAGATAGATAATACCAGCTGTGCTTTCTTTCATCTCTCAGACAGCGAGTTGACACACAAACCTGCCTCCCCTCACTAACTCGCTTCATTTGCTTCGGATGAATATTGTTGGTTACAGGGCTTAAATTTCGCACATAATTTTACTCATTCCTGCAAATTTTGTGCTCACACCCAAAGTTTTTTTTTTTTTGCGCTTAAAAAGTCAAATACACACAAAATAAATGTCCAAATGCCGGTCATGGCAAGTATTCACGTAAACACAGTCAGATATGTTTTAAATGAACACAAACAGTGGACAAAGGTGTTATAACAGTATAATGGATCGGTGCGTCAGTTCTTAAAGTGACAGCAGCCTAATATACCTGCTGCCAAATTATTAAATAATATTAAAAATATCTATATGGAAGTTTTTTTTTTCCCCCGTGGTATCAATGTCAAAACTGTTGCCAGTGAAAATGCTGAGTGTCTAGTAACTTAGGAAAACCACTAGCTACATTGGCAGATGAGCAAAAAAGTTGTCAAGCCCTGAACAGAACACTTTTAATTTTATATGATTATTTTATTTATTTATAAAGAACTCCTGTTCTGTGTGCATTTTAGTCACTCTGCAAACAAATTAACCTAACTCTTTTTTAAACTTCTTTTCAAAATGTCACAAATTGTGTGTTTGTGTATGTGTATATATTAGTACTATATCTCATCAATACTGCATTTATTTGAACAAGAAAATACAGAAAAATTGTTACAATTTAAAATAACGGTTTTCTATACGAATATATTTTAAAATGTAATGTATTCCTGAGAAACAAAGCTGAATTTTCAGCATCATTACTCCAGTCTTCAGTGTCACATGATCCTTCACAAATAAAATTAATATGCTATGCTTTTTATTTATTATCAGTGTTGGAAACCGTTGTGCTGCTTAATATTTTTTGGAACCTGTGATACTCATGTCAGGATTCATTGATTAATAAAAAGAACAGCATTTATTTTAAAAATAAATCTTTTCTAACAATAATAAAAAAATAAAAAAAACAACAACTTTACGATCACTTTATTTTTCAATTCAACACATACAATTCAACTGAATAAATGTAGGCTATTAATTTGTTTAAAAAAAAAAACTAACCTCAAACTTTGATCACAAGAATAAATAATATTTAAAGTAAATATTTGTTTGTTTCTAGCGAACAATGGGGCAACAATAAACTTTTATAAAAACCGAATTTTAAGACATAATTAGCCTCGTTCACACCGTCAGTCCAAATCCGATTTTTGTGCATATCCGATTTAAATCCGATCAGATTTAGCAAGTCTGAACGGCCAAATTTTTTTTTTACACAAATCCGTTTCGAGCCACATTCATATGTGGTTTGGAATCCTATTCAAATCCCATTTATGGAAATCCGTTTCATTTTTCGTGGTTTATGTGACTTTCTCACGCAACGTAAAACGTAAACGTCAGGCGTTGTTATAGGCAACATGCTTAAAGTCGCTGCAGAAAGAGGCTGTGTTGATGCAAAGTGCCTGACGAGCAAAAATTAGCAATAGCCTAAGCTATAACGTTAACTGAGACAAATTAGACCAGGGGAGACGACAGCACGGAATAAAGCCGCTCCTATGTTTCTGCCGTTGCCTCATCATAACGCAGTAGTCCAGCGCCGACGGCTACACATTGTCATGATGTAAATAAGCCAACATCTGTATTGCAAGCCCCTCCATATTGCAGTTGTTCTTGTTGTTGTTGTTTTTGGCATATACCTACGAACGCAACGTCATTGCCATAGAAACCAATGCGGATATTCCGGAAAACGAAAAAGCGTCATGGACACAAATCGGATCTGAACACTTGCTATACACAGTGTGGACATTATTTTTATTTTTTATTTTTTTTAGATGCAATTCCAATCGGATAAACAAGTAATCAGATTTGGACTGACAGTCTAAACTATATCACATATCTTCATATTTTTAAAGAACTGATGTCTTACCAGATATTCTATTCGTCCGCACCGTATAATGTGAACAATTCAAAACAAAAATCAGGCACTCCGTCGTGATACAGCCGTAAACGTGCTCTTATTGTCGTGAACAGCTACCGTACCGCGTCTGCGGGTGTCGCATGTGTTATTCGCTCGTCTTCCTCCAGGAGGCGCTGAATGATTCTGAGATTCCTGAAACCATCACAAGTTTGTATAGCGACTGTCAGTCATACGTGATGGTAACATTAGAGTATGAAAGATCAAATTAAACAGACACTTGACTTCTGTTGCTTTCTCTGATTCTACACTGTTAAATTATTGAGTCAGATCAGTCTAAAAAAAATAATACATGTACAAAACAAAATTCATAAATGCACAGCACAGTTCACATTTACAAAATCCGATTCAAAACACGAGTAAACACACAAGTAAAAAGCATAAATATTTCCCTAAATGCTCACACAAATGCATCTTACCTAAATACATTTAAAATGTTTACACAAATATGTATATATCAAGTTCTTGAATTAATTACAATCACACATTTATGAATGATGTTACATGTATTTCTGAATCGTTGAATCTGCATTTGCAAATCGTCACACGTGCGTGGGCTGCTTTGACTTTGTGTGTGGTATTTTTGAGACTCCCTGTGGTATTTTCAGAGAAATATGAAATATTTCATGAAGAGATTTCAGCATGGATGATGAAAACCGGACTCAACTAGTAAGTAAAGTCGTTTTTGCATTTTCTTATGATTAAAGGTTGTTAGTTGTTAGTTAATAAAGTGTGCAGTTTGCAGTGTTACAATGTCCACGCCAGCTTCCTTATAACTTGTGTTCCCTATTGAAAGAACAGCATATGCTGGTTAAGGTAGGTTTTGAAGCTGGTTTGAGCTGGTTTAAGCTGGTCAAGTGCTAGTCCAGCATGGACCAGCATAAACCAGCTTCAAAACCTACCTTAACCTGCATATGCTGTTTCTTTCAACAGGGTTTGTAAGAACACTTACGATATCACAGGACTACAAACCGTATTTAAAATTACTCGATAGTTTATCATCGAAATCGTTGTTTTATTGATTGTTTATTGCCAATTCATCCTGTGATTCATCCTGTGATCCCTGTGTAGTGTTCCTACAAACACCAGTTATAATATAAGAAAGCTGGTGTGGACTTAACAACTTTGTAACACTGCAAACTTCATTAACTAAAACAACCTTTAATCATAAGAATCCTACATGCTGAAATCTCTCCTCTGTTTATATCACAACCAGGTAGCTGTATTTTGTGCAAACAATATAAATCATAATGTGATTTTGTAGAAATTGTAACCAGGTGCTTTAATAAAAAATAAATAAATAAATAATAAAAAAAAAAGAGTAGCCTACCCATTAAAATGTCTTTGCAGAAAGGACGCGATCATGGAACAATGCACGGTACAAGCGCAGCGTTGAGCTTCTTGAATCTGTTCAGTAAGGAGTATTTTGATTGGTGGATTAAAAGCTCACCGCGATCGGCTTAACAGAACATCCTCCAAAAAAAGATATTTATCAATCTTAACCTGCCAGGACGGTCTCAAAAATACCACACACAAATTCAAATAAGTCCACAAATTTACAAATGCAGATTCAACGATTCAGAAATGCATCATTCATAAATGTGTGATTGTAATTAATTCAAGAACTTGATATATACATATTTGTGTAAACATTTTAAATGTATTTAGGTAAGATGCATTTGTGTGAGCATTTAGGGAAATATTTATGATTTTAACTTAATTTACTTATTTATGCAGTGTTTTTTTAATTTACGAATCAGATTTTGTAAATGAGAATTGTGCTGTGCATTTATGAATTTTGTTTTGTAAATGTGTTATGGAGTCAGATCAGTTTCAAAAATATTAAATTGTTAATGAACCAGATGAAAGTGAAAGAAGTAGTCAAGAACATCATGAATTCATTACTGTAGTAAGCCTGGTCAATGTATACAATATTTAAGTCTATTTTAAGGTAAATAAAACATTTGATTAAAATGCAAATAATTACTCACAGTAATCATATAAAGAAAGAAATATTTAATATATAATTAAGACAAGCTGGCACAAGAGTCAACAAATGTAGGCTACTTTGTAAGGCCAAAAAAGGTTAAAGCACCTCAAAAAGATCATGAAGTTTGTTGTAAACTGCTACTTTAATCACAAAGAAATCTAACTCAAAATGAACTCAAATTGAAGAGTTTAATAATGACTGATGCGGTGAGATCCAGGCAGACGAGCAATGATTGTCGGATACAAATTTATTAAGTAAAAATGAACAATTATAAAGACAATAATTAAATCAAATATGTAAATTGTACAAATATGTTTTAAAAAAATAAGATCGATATAATAAATTCCAAAATATTGTATCTGACAGATGAAGATTGTGAAGATCAGAGTATAAGAGAAAGAAATGAGATATTTGCAGAATACAAGCAGAAGAAGAAGAGAAGAACAAAATAACAGCAAAGAATATAAATGCAGGAAACTTACATCCTCCTAAACTTGTGTTTTGGTCTGATAAGAAAAGGTCAAACAGACTTAAATCCATTATTTCATATTCGGCATGACCGGTCAAATGCTACGGTTGCAAAGATGAAAACAGATAGACGAGATGTGGTTTTGACACCTTTAGCCTTTAAGAGATTATCAGTGATCTTACATTATCTCATGTCTGCAGGGATGGAAACAGACATACTTGGTACGTCACGCAATCAATTCTAAAGGAAAATACACCAACTTGATCTTTCAGCACAGAAGAGACACATTTGGAAATAATCAAACATATAATAGAAAAATAAATGATTAAAGAAATCAATAACATGTAAAAGAATAATAAGGCAGCATAAGGATATAACAATTATTGATGATAACCCTTTGAGCGGTACGGTCCCACATATGGGATTTAAAACGTTGAGTGACGTCACATAACTGCCAGATTCAAACTGTGCTTTCGCGCTTTGGCTGCGAGACGGACACGCTCAGCACTTGTCATATATCACAACTATGCAGTGTTTTCAGACACAATGTTTTTTTTTTTAAGGTTTCAGACATTTAAATACGCATAAGCAGCAGTAAAACAATTTAGAGTTTATAAAAGATCAGAGGAAGCAGCACTAACAATCCATTCAAATATAATTTGCAGACATTTATTAATATCAGACACACATAATGGGCCTAAGTAACTATAAAGTTTACTCTTTTATTCTTCCAGTTCACCAGTCACTTGCATATATTTCGGGAGAAACTGATGAATTCACCTGCTGTAAATCCGACTGCGAACAGCGGGGCAAACTAAGATGGCGGCACCCATCTCATGTTATAGATTAAGATAAAGATCATTTATAAAGGTTTTTAAACGACAAAACACTCTTAATTACACATATTTGAGAATCAGAATATCAGATAGTTGCTGACATGGTAAGCAAGTTTCGTGAATATTTTAAATAAAAAAGGAAAAACAAAATAATAGCGATCCATCTGTCATACAGTGTTATTGTGGCTGCGTTCAGCATATGTGACCAAAGTCCCTTTAAGACAAGTCATTTCACTCGGCGGCCATCTTTGAAACGCCTCTCGGGCATTCAAGTGCAGCTCCTATCTCTTTGAATAGGGAAACATAAAATTCTCCAAAGCTGTTAGCCAAGCTTTCGATTAAATTTCATATATGAAATCACCAATGAAATCTGACAACTGTCTCATAAATTTTGTTTCTAAACGCTCGAATCATGACAAAAAAAAACTGTATTTTTCAGGCTGGATCAAGCTAATGCGCATGCGCAGTCCTAAATGCGTAGTGACGCAATGACTTTACCAATCAGCGATTGGCTCTTATTTAGAAGGCGGGGCTTATTGCACCAGAGATCATATTATTATAGGGAGATAAGAGGGGCTGTATCTCTTAGAATTGGAGAAAGCGTAGCGGCTAACTTAATCACGTGCGGCACCTCTCAGCCTATCGTGTTGCCGTTCAAAACTCCTCCCCGAGTACCGCCCGTACCACCAGTTAGCATTAGCCGTTACGCTTTTTTGGCTAAAGGTTGCAGGCTTGCCTTCCAGTGGCTTTGGTTGCACTTTCTCCCATTCAAAACAATACGAGGAACGCATGACGTATCGCCATGTAAACAATAAGGACAAACATTCTAAAAAACTCACTCTGGGGGGGTCAGCTAGAATATTTTAAACTCATGCTGGAAAGGGTTAAATGAGTACATAGCTATCAATGACTAGAATTCATTAATAAGACATAAAACGAAATAATTATTTAAAAAAAAATTAAAGACATTAATCAAAAGAATAAATCTGAATGCAAATAATTTCGCATACGCCAATGACAAATGACTGATTGTAGGTTATTTCTCTAATTTTACATAGGGGATTCATAAAAAAAAATTAAAAAAAATCAAGTTCATAAATTAAAAAGTGACTGAATACATATTCTGTTCCCTAACATAACAGAAAAAACACCTCTACAAATCTTGTGGCATTTCTATACATATAACTAATGTGAGATTCATTTCTGAATCTGAGGAGAACATTTGTTCAGTGTAACAATGTTTTTCTGGGTTTTTTTTTTACTATGAATCAGTTTCTGATCAGGTGAAACTCTCTCCTGAGTACAGTACGGTTTTTCTCCAGTATGAACTCGCTCATGTTTCTTCAGTTGTCTAGACCGAGCAAAACTCTTGTCACAATATGAGCACTTGTAAGGTTTTTCTCCAGTATGAATTCTTTGGTGCAGTTTCAGACAGTCAGCCCTATTAAAGCTCTTCCCACAGTCATGACACACATGATCTCTCACTTCATTATGTATTTTCTGGTGCTGTTTACATATATCCAGCCTTGAAAAACCCTTTCCACAGAGAGAACACACATAAGGCTTCTCATCTGAATGAACTTTCAGGTGTAGTTTTAGACTTGATGACGAAGTAAAATCTTTACCACACTGATCACAGTTAAATGGCTTTTCTCCAGAGTGACAGAGCAGATGATGTCTTAAACTTGCTGTATCTTTGAAGCTCTTTCCACACTGAGTACAGCAGTACGGCTTCTCTCCAGTATGAACTCGCTCATGTGATTTTAATTGTCCAGACACAGTGAAACTCTTGTCACAATATGAGCACTTGTAAGGTTTTTCTCCAGTATGAATTCTTTGGTGCAGTTTTAGATGACTAGTTGCAGTAAAGCTCTTCCCACACTCCAAACATACATGATCTTTCACTTTATTGTGTGTTTTCTGGTGCTGTTGAAAAAGATCCAGTCTTGAAAAACTCTTTCCACAGAGAGAACACACATGAGGTTTCTCACCTGAATGAACTTTTAGGTGTTGTTTTAGTTGTGATGATAAATTAAAATCTTTACCACACTGATCACAGTTAAATAGTTTTTCTCCAGAGTGACGGAGCAGATGATGTCTGAGACCTGATGCTCGAGTAAAACTCTTTCCACACTGAGTGCATGTATACGGTTTCTCTCCAGTGTGAATTCTCATGTGTTTATTAAGGTCTCCTTTTTGTCTGAAACTCTTTTCACACTGAGAGCATGTATACGGTTTCTCTCCAGTGTGAACTCTCATGTGTATGTTAAGATCTCCTTTTTGTCTGAAACTCTTTCCACACTGAGTGCATGTAAAAGGTTTCTCTCCAGTGTGAACTCTCATGTGTATGTTAAGATCTCCTTTTTTTATGAAACTCTTTTCACACTGAGTGCATGTAAACAGTTTTCCTCCAGTGTGAACTTGTGTGTGTTTATTAAGGTTTCCTTTTTGTATGAAACTCTTTCCGCACTGAGTGCATGTATATGGTTTCACTCCAGTGTGAATTCTTATGTGTATGTTAAGGTTTGTTTTTCTTCTGAAACTCTTTCCACACTGTGAGCAGGTGTGCAACTTTTTGGCTTTTGTTTCTTGAGTTTTTAAGTCATGTTTCTCCTCTTTAACTTCATTCAGTTTGTGTTTTTGCTCCATCACCTCCATCTGGTCTAAAATAAACATTAGGTAGTATGAATCAGTTCAAGGAGGAAAAACTTGAAAATTCAACTTAACACTGACTAAGCAAAGACAACAAGAGATCAGGGGTGTATTCCAGAAAGCAGGTTATGTGATATACCTGGGTATGTTTAAAGGATTAGTTCACTTTAAGATGAAAATTACAGCAAGCTTTACTCACCCTCAAGCCATCCTAGGTGTTCATGACTTTCTTCTTTCTGATGAACACAATCAGAGATATATTAATAAATATCATGACGCATCCAAGCTTTATAATATCGGTGAACAGGACCAACGAGTATGAAGCTCAAGACAGTGCATTCATCCATCATAAACATACTCCACATGGCTCCGGGAGGTCAATAAAGGCCTTCTGAAGCGAAGTGATGTGTTTGTGTAAGAAAAATATCCATATTTAACAAGTTATGATGTAAAATATCTAGCTTCCGCCAGACCGCATCCGTATTCAACTTAGGAAGAAAGTGTAAAACTCTCGCAATTCAAAATGCTTATGCTACGCTACATCCTACACCTTCTGTATTCAAACTATGGAAAAGGCTTTTTTCGTAAGTTGAATACGGATGCGGTCTGGCGGAAACTATATATTTTACTTTATTACTTGTTAAATATGGATATTTTTCTTACACAAACACATCACTTCGCTTCAGAAGGTCTTTATTAACCCCCCAGAGCCGTGTGGAATATGTTTATTTTGATGGAGGCATTTTCTTGAGCTTCACAGTCATTGGTCCAGTTCACTACCATTATAAAGCTCGGATGCATCAGGATATTTATTAATATATCTCTGATTGTGTTCACCAGAAAGACGAAAGTCATGTACACCTAGGATGGCTTGAGGGTGAGTAAATCTAAATCTTGGGGAAATTTTTATCTTAAAATGAATTAATCCTTTAAGAGTAAGTAAGTGAATAACCTCAACTTTCGCTCAACACAAGAGGCGCCATTTTTTTAAATAAAGTTGAAACACAATACTGTTTCTTCTTGTGACAAACAGCCACATGCCGAGAAGCTAGAACAAGATCTGCTGGATGTCCTCCACTGTTGTTTACTGTGTCGCTTTCTTCTTCGCGCGAGAATGACATCGATCACTACTTTCCGGCATACACCACACCTATCAAGTAAAGGTACTGTTGGTGGTGGAAACGCAAGCCGGATCAGAGTTTACCGTCCCAAATCGTACTGAACTGTCCTGTACTGCTCGGTGGAAATGAGACATAAGTAGCCAAATTACTCTCTGAACATAACTTGCTCCAGAGCAGGATCTGTTCTAGGGTTAGTTTACTTTAAAGCTATAAGCGCATACGTGACCTAGTGATGAAGCAACAGTGGGCGTGACAGATTGCTCATAATTTTATACATGTAGTTACAGTATATTGATATATAAAACACGATTAAAACAAGGTAATATATATTATTTTCAGGAAAACACACGGCTAAAGTAGTTCTAGGCAGGTTTTGACCACATTACAGTTCCATATCACTTCAACAAATGATTTCAGTTATTTCAAAGATCCTTACAGCCTACAACAGCAAAACAAACAAAACCCACAACGACGATCAAGCAAATAAACATAGTAAACAATAGGATAAAAACAACAAATTACGGTCAAGGTTTTTGCCACAAAATACGTTTTATGATGTCCTGAAAGTGCATACTCTCTCCAGCTCTCTCTCTTTCAATTTGTTAAGAATGTCTTGTGTGTTAATCCTGAACATATTCTGGGTTGGCTGAACTGTTTTTGGAACCAGCATACCTCGAGTAATCAAGGTTTGGGTTAATCAACTGAGAGTTCAGGGTTTGTTTGACTGTAAGATAATCTTACTTTCTGGAAAACCCCCAGGTAACTGTTAGTATACAATATCAGATCTTTGATGTGGCAAAGGTTAGTTCTGTCATTCATTTGTTAATATGATTAAAATTTAGATGAAAAATATTAGAAAAAAGTTATGATTTAGATGCATTCCTGTATCAGTTATCATCTATATACTGCTTATTATTTCACAGCTACTAAAGCAGTCAACAATGAAGAATCAAGAATGGACACCAACCTATTTGTTCCTCAGTATCTTCATGTTTTATTCTGGATGGTTCTGAAATACTCATGTCTTCAATCTCCTCTTTAATAAACTCCATCTTCACACAGATTTCAGCTGCTACACCTGGAGTTTGTCCTTCTCTTGTAGGATGATGTGAATATTCCCAGTATTTATTGGTGAATTGTTGTGGGAGGAGCTTCACTGCAGGTGTGAACTGTGATCACTGTGTGATACTGACGCCAACAGGACCACATCTGGAAAAATTAAAAGATAAGTTACAGAATTTATACTAAAAAATACTTTCAGTACATTCAGATAACTTGAACATGTTTGTTGAAATATAGAGAATTTTGATGTGGTTACATATTAGTTGCATTTAACACAAAGTTTGTTTAATTCTTGTCCAAAGTCTGAGGAAAAACAACAGGACCATCATGTTTAACTGAGCTGCTGAAAAGCCTCTTTTTTCTGCAAAAGTTCCCTGTTTTCACCTCATTCATCAGGGTGATGTCTGAGATCTTCTGTAAAGTGGTACATTAAGCACATTTTATTGGTGTGAACAGCTGAAACAGTCTGTGAAAATCTCTCTGCCAACATATTAATACTCACTAATAATAAACCAGGACACACAACGCTGAATTAAAGTATTAATTTATTTCAAATAAAGAAAGAAAAATATTACTAACCCCAAACATGAAAATTTTCAAATTCAACAGGAATAAATAATATTTAAAGTATATAAAGATAAATACCTGTTTGTTTCCAGTGAACAATGGGGCAGCAATAAACTTTTATAAAAACCGAATTTTAAAATCCAAACACTTATCAGACATAATACACATATCTTCATATTTTTAAAGAATTGATATCTTACCGGATATTCTATTCGTCCGCACAGTATAACTTGAACAAATCAAAACAAAACAAAACTCACACAACACTCCACCGTGATACAGCCGTAAACGTGCTCTTATTGTCGTAAACATCTACCGTACCGCGCCTGCGGGTGTCGCATGTGTTATTCGCTCGTCTTCCTCCAGGAGGCGCGATTGTCAGTCATATGTGATGGTAACATTAGAGTATGAAAGATCAAATTAAATAGACACACGACTTACGTTACTGTCTCTGATTAAGTCTACACTGTTAATTTGTCAATGAACCTGATGAAAGTGAAAGAAGTAGTCAAAAACATCATAAATTCATTAAAGAAAGCCTGGTCAATGTATACAATATTTTAATCTATTTTGAGGTAGGTAAAATATTTGACCAAAATGCTAATAAAAATACAATTACTCACAGTAATCATATAAAGAAAGAATATGTGTCAGTAAAATATTATTTAATTTTTTACACTTTATGCGACTTACACAAGGAGCACTGCAATCAATTTGGCACAAGAGTCAACAAATGTAGGCTACTTTGTAGTGTAAATGTGTCCAGTAAGGCCAGAAAAATGTTTTTTGAAGACTTGAAAGCATCTCAGATAGATCCTGAAATTTGTGAAGTTTGTGATTAATGTGGCAATTTACAACAAAGAAATCAAAGAACTCAAAATTAAAGTCAAATTGAGGAAATAGTTTAATGACTGATGCGGTGAGATCCAGGCAGACGAGCAATGGTTATGTCAGATATCAATAACAAATTTATTAAGTAAAAATGTACAATTATAAAGACAACAATTGAATCAAATATGAAAATTGTACAAATATGTTTAAACAAAATAAGATCGATCTTATTCTATAGTTTATAATAAATTCCACAGTATTGTAACTAACAGATGAAGATTGTTAAGATAAGAGTATAAGAGAAAGATGGACCCAAAAGAAGTGAGATATTTGCAGAATACAAGCAGAGTAAGAAAATAATATTAGCATAGATGCCATTCTTCTTCTGATGTAACGAATACATCTGGTGTTATTGGAAGTGTTCCCGGTTCCGGCTGACCTAATTTATGCAGCCTAATAATCCTTTAACGGATTTGAAAATATAAATTGATAATGTGTTATGTGTATGCCAAGTTAAAGAGACGCGTTTTTAGTCTAGATTTAAACTGTCTGCTAGGAAGATTGTTCCTGAGTTTAGGTGCCAAATATGAGAAGGATCTACCGCCTGCAGTTGATTTTGATATTCTAGGTATTATCAACTGGCCTGAATTCTGAGATCGTAATAGACGCGAAGGACTATAATGCATTACGAGCTCGCTCAGGTACTGGAGAGCTAAACCATTTAGTGCTTTGTAAGTAATTAGCAAGATTTTAAAATCTATACGATGTCTAACAGGAAGCCAATGCAGTGTTGACAGAACTGGGATAATATGGTCATACTTCCTAGTTCTAGTAAGAACTCTAGCTGCTGCATTTTGTACGAGCTGTAGTTTATTTATCAGGCGAGCAGAACAACCACCTAGTAGAGCGTTACAGTAATCTAGCCTTGAGGTCATGAACGCATGAACTAACTGTTCCGCATTTGTCATTGAGAGCATATGTCGTAATTTAGATATATTTTTAAGATGGAAGAATGCGGTTTTACAGATGCTAGAAATATGGTTTCTACATGGACTTAACAGAGCAGCCATCAAGTGTTAGACAGTATTCTAGGTTATTACGTGAGGAAGTTTTTGGTCCAAAAATTAGAATATCTGTTTTTCTGAATTTAGTAGTTGGAAATTACTGGTCATCCAATTTTTTATATCAGCTATGCATTGTTAATTTTGTGAATAGGTAAGTTTCATCAGGGCACGAAGAAATATAGAGCTGAGTATCATCAGCGTAACAGTGAAAACTAACACCATGCTTCCTAATGATATCTCCCAAGGGTAGCATGTACAGAGTGAAAAGCAACGGCCCTAGTACTGAGCCTTGCGGTACTCCATATTCAACTTGTGATCGATATGACATCTCTTCGTTTACTACTACAAACTGATAACAGTCAGATAAGTATGATTTGAACCATGACAGTGCAATTCCACTAATGCCAATGAATTTTCGAGTCTATTTAAAAGAATATTGTGATCAGTAGTGTCAAATGCAGCACTAAGATCCAGTAACACTAATAGAGAGATACAACCCCGATCTGATGATAAGAGCAAATCATTAGTAACTCTAATGAGAGCAGTCTCAGTACTATGGTACGGTCTAAATCCTGACTGGAAATCCTCACAGATATTATTTCTTTCTAAAAAGGAACATAGTTGTGATGATACTGCCTCTTCTAGTATTTTTGACAGAAAAAAAGAGATTTGAGAGTTCCTAATTAGGTTCCTAATTCTGTTCAGGAGGTCTCCTACAACAGATTTACATGCAGCAAAGGTCAAAAACACTTTCATTTTCTCATAATATACATTGCACATCACCACATTTCTAATGATTCTCAAACGATTCATCGGATGAATCAGTCTCTCTAAATCCCTCCTTTCCACAAGCCTTCTCTGCTCTGATTGGCCAGACGGCCCAGTCTGTTGTGATTGGTCTACCGCTTACAGCTCTGGAGCTTCCTAAAGCTCAGCAATTGTACACACTGTAAAGACAGTAATGATGGCGTTGAATTTACCAAATCAATACTAGCGCATGTCCAATGATGAAATATTGGAAGACATTATTGAACCCGAACCTCCATCGACGACTTGAGCAGGACGTTTCTCAGTTATACACTACTCAGTTTGACGTACAATATGAGATGTTGCAACTGTAGTTCCTCACCATCAGCATTAACAAGTGTACGTCTATCAACAAACCGATGTGTATATTTCTAATTTATTGTGGTGCACATGTGGGAACTATATTATTTACTGTATCAATAAAAGTGCATACGTTAGCCGAGCACTAACGTGAATGGCTGATGTAACATTACAGTTTGTAAAACAAATCTTGCTCCATCCTTTATCATTACTCAAAGTAGTAAGAATGAAAGACATCTGCATTAATGGTTACAGGTAATAGTGGGCCACAGCTGATTAACAGAAGGATTTCAGTAAGACATTATGCGAGTTAGCCCGGAGACATACACAATAGAACTAAAACACAAAACTATGTATTTTGAACACCATATAAAATACATCAATAATTAATCACACATACAGGCTGTGATTCTGAGGAGCAAGTTGGTACAAATAATGCAGGTACAGTCCCATCTTTAACCACTGGTTCTTCACAGCCTCATCCTTTGGAAGTGAAAATAAACTCAGTTTGAGAGGTGTTCAAGTTTTCGCTGGACGTCCACGCAGAACGTAGGCGGGCAATGGGCATTATGCAGATGTATTAACTTGTGATGTGTGAACTTCGCAGAAAAGAGATTTGAATAATTTAAGCGGTTCAGAGTCGACTCTTTCTTTTGAGAGACAATAACTATTTATGATGCACTTTCAGCTTTACAACTTTGCAGAGTGTTTACATTCACATACAGCTACATTACACACTGCCTGAGATGGAAACAGACATATTTTGATACAAAGATATGTCATGTAATCAATCCTAATGGAAAATACACCCACTAGATCTTTAAGCACAGAAGAGACACATTTGGAAAAAAATCAAACATATCAGAGCATATATATATGTATATATATATATATATATATATATATATACATATATATATATATATTTATACAAACCCGATTCCAAAAAAGTTGGGACACT
Source organism: Elopichthys bambusa (assembly GCA_037101425.1). Taxonomy (NCBI): domain Eukaryota; kingdom Metazoa; phylum Chordata; class Actinopteri; order Cypriniformes; family Xenocyprididae; genus Elopichthys; species Elopichthys bambusa. Next base: position 28,906,329 of record CM074444.1, on the reverse strand, counting down.
GTACAAATTGTGAATAAAAAAGGAATGCAATAATTTACAAATCTCATAAACTTATATTTTATTCACAATAGAATATAGATAACATATTAAATGTTGAAAGTGAGACATTTTGGAATGTCATGCCAAATATTGGCTCATTTTGGATTTCATGAGAGCTACACATTCCAAAAAAGTTGGGACAGGTAGCAATAAGAGGCCGGAAAAGTTAAATGTACATATAAGGAACAGCTGGAGGACCAATTTGCAACTTATAAAGTCAATTGGTAACATGATTGGGTATAAAAAGAGCCTCTCAGAGTGGCAGTGTCTCTCAGAAGTCAAGATGAGCAGAGGATCACCAATTCCTCCAATGCTGCGGCCAAAAATAGTGGAGCAATATCAGAAAGGAGTTTCTCAGAGAAAAATTGCAAAGAGTTTGAAGTTATCATCATCTACAGTGCATAATATCATCCAGATATTCAGAGAATCTGGAACAATCTCTGTGCGTAAGGGTCAAGGCCGGAAAACCATACTGGATGCCCGTGATCTTCAGGCCCTTAGATGGCACTGCATCACATACAGGAATGCTACTGTAATGGAAATTACAACATGGGCTCAGGAATACTTCCAGAAAACATTGTCGGTGAACACAATCCACCGTGCCATTCGCCGTTGCTGGCTAAAACTCTACAGGTCAAAAAAGAAGCCATATCTAAACATGATCCAGAAGCACAGGCGTTTTCTCTGGGCCAAGGCTCATTTAAAATGGACTGTGGCAAAGTGGAAAACTGTTCTGTGGTCAGACGAATTAAAATTTGAAGTTCTTTTTGGAAAACTGGGACGCCATGTCATCCGGACTAAAGAGGACAAGGACAACCCAAGTTGTTATCAGCGCTCCGTTCAGAAGCCTGCATCTCTGATGGTATGGGGTTGCATGAGTGCGTGTGGCATGGGCAGCTTACACATCTGGAAAGGCACCATCAATGCTGAAAGGTATATCCAAGTTCTAGAACAACATATGCTCCCATCCAGACGTCGTCTCTTTCAGGGAAGACCTTGCATTTTCCAACATGACAATGCCAGACCACATACTGCATCAATTACAACATCATGGCTGCATAGAAGAAGGATCCGGGTACTGAAATGGCCAGCCTGCAGTCCAGATCTTTCACCCATAGAAAACATTTGGCGCATCATAAAGAGGAAGATGCGACTAAGACAGTTGAGCAACTAGAAGCCTGTATTAGACAAGAATGGGACAACATTCCTATTCCTAAACTTGAGCAACTTGTCTCCTCAGTCTCCAGACGTTTGCAGACTGTTATAAAAAGAAGAGGGGATGCCACACAGTGGTAAACATGACCTTGTCCCAACTTTTTTGAGATGTGTTGATGCCATGAAATTTAAAATCAACTTATTTTTCCCTTAAAATGATACATTTTCTCAGTTTAAACATTTGATATGTCATCTATGTTTTATTCTGAATAAAATACTGAAATTTGAAACTTCCACATCATTGCATTCCTTTTTTATTCACAATTTGTACAGTGTCCCAACTTTTTTGGAATCAGGTTTGTATATAAAAAATGATTAAAGAAATCAGTGTGGGATTACAAATTTAAGAATCTGTTTAAGATCTGCTGATCCTACATCCTGACATAACATCACATGAAATACTAAGGTGAAGTACACTGTGTTTTACATTTTGAGTTAAAGATGATGACATTCTAAGGAGATCAAGTCAGGCAGCCCAGGTGTCTGAGACATTAACCTTTTGTCTTTATGCACTTCCTGACCATTTGGCACGACAAGCTCAAGACACAGCTGTACCTTTGTCTCTATGATAGTGTGAAGATATGGGCGATACTGTCGGACTGACTGGATTAGCACCTATGCATTTGAACCAGCTACTGTTTATACCATTTGGGCTACTATTATCTACACAGTCGGGGGTATTTGCCTGTATTGTCTTTAGATGCTTTTGTTTTAGTGGTCACTTCTAAGGCTGTGTGTAAGGGCAACACCTTTGAGAACTGCCCACTGAATGTATGTAAACTACAATGTACACTGCCTTAGTTAGACTTGGATGACTACAGCGACGCACAGCGCGTTTCTCAATAAAGAGTAACTTCTGCTTGAAAGATATCCCATCATCTCCTGGTCTCTGTTTCGACAAGGAAAAGGGTTCCTACATCAGTAACGTACAGCATAAGGAATATAACTATTAATGATGATTAAATGAATACAAAGCTATCAATTCATTAATATAAAAAGAAATAATTATTAAAAGAAATTAAAGACACTTATCAAAAGAATAAATCTGAATACGAATAATTTCGCATACACCAATGACAAATGACTGATTGTAGGTTTTACATAGGGGGTTTCAAACAAAGAATTCAAGTTCATACATTAAATTAAAGTGACTGAATACATATTCTGTTCCCCAACAAAACAGAAAAAAAACATCTCTGCAAATCTTGTGGCATTTCTATAAAAAAAAATTCTGAATCTCACATTATTTACTTAGATCTGAGGAGAACATTTGTTCAGTTTAACAATGTTTTTTTTTTTACTATGAATCATTGGAGTTTTTGTTTTGCGTGAAACTCTCTACGGCTTCTCTCCAGTATGAAGTCGCTCATGTATTTTCAGGTTTCCAGACCGAGCAAAACTCTTGTCACAATATGAGCACTTGTAAGGTTTTTCTCCAGTATGAATTCTCTGGTGCTGTTTCAGATGACTATATGTAGTAAAGCTCTTCCCACAGTCACAACACACATGATCTTTCACTTTATTGTGTGTTTTCTGGTGCTGTTTACATATATACAGCCTTGAAAAACTCTTTCCACAGAAGGAACACACATAAGGCTTCTCATCTGAATGAACTTTCAGGTGATAACTGAGACCTGTTGCTTGAGAAAAACTCTTTCCACACTGAGTGCATGTATACGGTTTCTCTCCAGTGTGAATTCTCATGTGTACATTAAGGATTCCTTTATTTGTGAAACTCTTTCCACACTGAGTGCATGTAAACGGTTTTTCTCCAGTGTGAACTCTCATGTGTGTGTTAAGGTTTCTATTATTTAGGAATTTCTTTCCACACTGAGAACATTCATATGGTTTCTCTCCAGTGTGAACTCTTGTGTGTTTATTAAGGTCTCCTTTTTGTATGAAACTCTTTCCACACTGAGTGCATGAAAACGGTTTTTCTCCAGTGTGAAATCTTGTGTGTTTATTAAGGTCTCCCTTTTGTATGAAACTCTTTCCACACTGAGTGCATGTAAACGGTTTCACTCCAGTGTGAAATCTTATGTGTACATTAAAATCTCCTTTATTTCGGAAACTCTTTCCACACTGTGAGCAGGTGTGCAGCTTTTTGGCTTTTGTTTCTTGAGTTTTGAAGTCATGTTTCTCCTCTTTAACTTCATTCAGTTTGTGTTTTTGCTCCATCACCTCCATCTGGTCTAAAATAAACATATTAGGTAGTATGAATCAGTTCAAGGAGAAAAACTCAAGTTAACATTGCTTTAGCAAAGACAACAAGAAATCAGGGGTGTATTCCAGAAAGCAGGTTATATGATATACCTGGGTATGTTTAAAGGATTAGTTCACTTTAAGATGAAAATTACAGCAAGCTTTACTCACCTTCAAGCCATCCTTGGTGTATATGACTTTCTTCTTTCTGATGAACACAATCAAGAGAAAACAAAACTCTTGCAATTCAAAATGCTTATGCTACATCCTACACCTTCTGTATTCAAACTACGGAAAAAGCTTTTTTCGTAAGTTGAATACGGAAGGCGGTCTGGTGGAAACTATATATTTTACTTTATAACTTGTTAAATATGGATTTTTTTTATTTTACACAAATGCATCGCTTCGCCTCAGAAGGTCTTTATTAATGTCCCGGAGCCCCGTGGAGTACATTTTTGATGTATGGAGACACTTTCTTGAGCTTTATACTCGTTGGTCCAGTTCACTGTCATTATAAAGCTTGGATGCGTCAGGATATTTATTAATATATCTCTGATTGTGTTCATCAGAAAGAAGAAAGTCATGTACACCTAGGATGGCTTGAGGGTGAGTAAAGCTTGGGGTCATTTTCATTTTCTTAAAATGAACAAATTTTTTAAGAATAACTTTCGGTTCCAAAATTTTTTTGCAATTTTTGCCGTTTCCATTGCCAGAAGTTGTGAATGGTACGCTAATTCCGAAACATACCATACCACTTTTTTGAGACCCTTCTGTTGGGGTACCTAGCACAAAACTCCTGTCAGAGGTGGGACAAACACCTAAGTTTAAATAGTCATATCGCAGAACTAGAAGAAAACTAGAAAAAGAACCAGCAGTGACCAGAGTAAGCAGAACAAAGAATAACTATGGAGCAACAAGAAGAACAGACAAGCAGCTCATTCAAGCCATCCAACTTGCACTCACTTTTCTTTTCGTTTACTTAATTTTCTTTTCCGTTGGGTCTCGTGTTCTAAGTTTTGCCGCAAAGTTCAACCAACGACTTTTGCCGCTTCAACTTTAACTCCAGCGACAAAGAGACTTCCTTTCATTTTGCCAGCAAGCTAAAACGTGATTGGTTTTTACCTAACCACCATCTGGACCTGAAAAGACAAATCATCGACTTGAAAAACCCTTCGCTGCACTCCGACGAGAAGATGCACATTTAAAGTCGACTCAAGCAAGTACCTCCAGATTCTACAAACTGAACTGGTGCATTTAAATGAATGATTCATGGTTCGTTCAGGTGCATATTTTTGCTAGGAAACCTGTTCATCATCTCTTAAAACTCGTTCTCTCTCATTTCCTTTCGTTTACTGCAACGCGTATGAATGTGTGTGTGTGTGTGTTTGTGTTAGATTAGTTTGTGTTTGAATAAATAAAGTCTCTTGTAGATTTTTAAAGAAAGTGTCTTGTATTATGTGCTTCTAAAATTTAATGTCTTAAACTGTCGATCTTAAAGTTACCGCGCTCTAATCAGTGTTTTCACGATAGTGAATATTCATATCCGCTACAGAGCTCATTACGGCTCGAGCAGTTGAAAGCTGGACGAGTCAGTTGCTCGGTCATAAACTAAATGACTCTTTATAATTCCCTATAAATTAATTATTATTAATAAATAGCTAATTTTACTTCCTGTGTTCCCTACACAGATTGCTCACAATTTTATACATGTAGTTATATCGATATATAAAGCATGATTAAAACAAGGTAATGTTTATATATAAATATATATATATTATTTTCAGGAAAACACACGGCTAAAGTAGTTCTAGGCAGGTCTTGACCACATTACATGTCCATATCACTTCGCCAAATGATTTCAGTTATTTCAAAGATCCTTACAGCCTACAACAGCAAAACAAACAAAACACACAACGACGATCAAGCAAATAAACATAGTAAACAATAGGATAAAAACGACAAATTGTTATGGTTTTTGCCACAAAATACATTTTATGATGTCTTGAAAGCGCATACTCTGTCCAGCTCTCTCTCTTTCAAACACACACACATACAGTACGGACACACTCGCACAGAAACGTGTTGTCTGCGTTGCTCTGACGAATTAATCAGTAAAATAGTTCAGCAACTTAAAAGCTACATGACATTTCTCATTAACTGTGTGGTTCTTGAATAAATAAATAAACTTACAGTTTCTCTATTAGTAGACACACTGCTGCCGTGAGAGACTCAGGTAGGCTGATTCACATATGCTTATTCCCTCTCTCTCAACTGCATTAATACTGTATTAGTCTGCTATCAATGGCTCAAGCTTCTGTTACTAGTTCTGAAATAAAGTTTTAGAATGAGCAACGGAGGCTTGGGATGAGATGCGTAAGAAATTACTCCCACATACAAGAGTGTTTTAAGGACAAAAACCTGACAAATGTCTTGAAATACGACATCTGAACAGTGTCTTGTGGTGTGGTAACCGTAGTACAAGAGGAATAATTGACTCGGGACTGTTGATTTATTCGAAAATAATGCATACCCGAGGTGTAACGGCATTACCACATCAGGTGTGCATTATTTTCTAACAATTCAACGGCTCATCATCAATTATTCCTTACATAATTTGCATCTCACATTGTTGATCTGCATTCAGACCTTTTTTTTAGCAACGGGATGTTTTTTATGCTACAATGTACTTTTTATATTAAAAAATCATATATGATATATCATACCTTTCAAGCAATGTGGAAGCAAAATCACTAAACTTGTACTGCAATGTTATCTTCGCAAACACAGACTATTATTTAGTTGAACCAGTCTTTCTTATTATATAATTAGCATCAAACAAACAATGTACTTCTTATTCACCGTGATTAAAGATTATTAAACAAAGCGATTGAAAAATAATTGCACAACCACCAAATAGGTGGTGATATGCACTAAGTATGTAAATAGCCATTAAATAAAAGAGGGAGACAGTAGTAGTATGGCAAGCTTTTTCTTAGCGTCCATTTCCATTGTGACTCATCGATTCGCCACTTTGTTGAGAATGTCTTGTGTGTTAAACCTGAACATATATTTTGGAACCAGCATACCTCGAGTAATCAAGGTTTGGGTTAATCAACTGAGAGTTCAGGGTTTGTTTGACTGTAAGATAATCTTGCTTTCTGGAAAAGCCCCAGGTAACTGTTAGTATACAATATCAGATCTTTGATGTGGCAAAGGTTAGTTCTGTCATTCACTTGTTAATATGATTACAATTTAGATGAAAAAAGCTAGAAACAAGGTTATGATTTAGATGCATTCCTGTATCATTTATCATCTATATACTGCTTATTATTTCACAGCTACTAAAGCAGTCAACAATGAAGAATCAAGAATGGACACCAACCTATTTGTTCCTCAGTTTCTTCATGTTTTATTCTGGATGGCTCTGAAATACTCATGTCTTCAATCTCCTCTTTAATAAACTCCATCTTCACACAGATTTCAGCTGCTACACCTGGAGTTTGTCCTTCTCTTGTAGGATGATGTGAATATTCCCAGTATTTATTGGTGAATTGTTGTGGGAGGAGCTTCACTGCAGGTGTGAACTGTGATCACTGTGTGATACTGACGCCCACAGGACCACATCTGGAAAAATCAAAGACAAGTTACTGAATTTATACTGAAATACTTTGATTACATTTACATTACTTGAACATGTTTGTTGAAATATAGAGAATTTTGATGTGGTTACATATTAGTTGCATTTAACACAAGGTTTGTTTAATTCTTGTCCAAATAGAAAAGAGAAACAACAGGATCATCATGTTTAACTGAGCTGCTGAAAAGCCTCTTTGTCTGTAAAAGTTCCCTGTTTTCACCTCATTCATTATGGTGATGTCTGAGATCTTCTGTAAACACATTTTATTGGTGTGAACAGCTGAAACAGAGTCTGTGAAAATCTCTCTGCCAACATATTATTACTCACTAAATTAATAATAAACCAGGACACACAACGCTGAAGAAAAAATAAAATAAAGAAAGAAAAATATTACTAACCCCAAACTTGAAAATTCAACTTTGATTACAGGAATAAATCATTTTTAAAGTATATAAAAATAAATACCTGTTTGTTTCCAGTGAACAATGGGGCAGCAATAAACTTTTATAAAAACCGAATTTTAAAATCCAAACGCTTATCAGACATAATATCACATATCTTCATATTTTTAAAGAACTGACATCTTACCGGATATTCTATTCGTAATTTGAACAAATCAAAACAAAACTCACAACACTCCACCGTGATACAGCCGTACACGCGCTCTTATTGTCGTAAACATCTACCGTACCGCGTCTGCGGGTGTCGCATGTGTTATTCGCTCGTCTTCCTCCAGGAGGCGCTGAATGATTCTGAGATTCCTGAAACCATCACAACTTTAAATAGCGATTGTCTGTTGTAATGGTAACATTAGAGTATGAAAGATCAAATGAAATAGACACACGACTTACGTTACTGTCTCTGATTAAGTCTACACTGTTAATTTGTCAATGAACCTGATGAAAGTGAAAGAAGTAGTCAAAAACATCATGAATTCATTAAAGAAAGCCTGGTCAATGTATATAATATTTTAATCTATTTTGAGGTAGGTAAAACATTTAACTAAAATGCTAATAAAAATAACATTACTCATAGTAATCATATAAAGAAAGAATGTGTCAGTAAAATATTATTTATTTATTTTTTTTACACTTTGCGACTTTTACACAAGGAGCACTGCAATCAATTTGGCACAAGAGTCAACAAATGTAGGCTACTTTGTAGTGTAAATGTGTCCAGTAAGACCAAACTTTTTTTTTTTAAGACATGAAAGCATTTGAAATAGATCCTGAAGTTTTTAGATTAATGTGGCAATTTACTACAATGAAATCGAAGAACTCAAAATTAAAAAGTCAAATTGAGGAAATAGTTTAATTTATAAAGACATTTATAAATTATAAAGACAACAATTGAATCAAAAATGAAAATTGTACAAATGTGTTCAAACTAAATAAATAATCTTATTCTATAGTTTATAATAAATTCCACAGTACTGTATCTAACAGATGAAGATTGTGAAGATCAGAGTATAAGAGAAAGAAGTGAGATATTTGCAGAATACAAGCAGAAGAAGAAGAGAAGAAGTGAAGAACAAAATAACAGCAAAGAATATAAATGCAGGAAACTTACATCCTCCTAAACTTGTGTTTTGGTCTGATAAGAAAAGGTCAAACAGACTTAAATCCATTATTTCATAATCAGCATGACCGGTCAAATGCTACGGTTGCAAAGATGAAAACAGATAGACGAGATGTGGTTTTGACACTTTCAAAGAACCCATATTATGCTATTTGAAAGGTTCCTAATTCTGTTCAGGAGGTCTCCTACAACAGAGTTACAAGCATCAAAGGTCAAAAAACACTTTCATTTTCTCATAATATACATTGCACATCACATTTTTAATGATTCTCAAATGATTCAGTCTCTCTAAATCCCTCCTTTCCACAAGCCTTCTCTGCTCTGATTGGCCAGATGGCCCAGTCTGTTGTGATTGGTCTACCGCTTACAGCTTTGGAGCTTCCTAAAGCTCAGCAATTGTATACACTGTAAAGATAGTAACAATGGCGTTGATATTAACATATCAATACTAGCGCAAGTCCAATGATAAAATATTGGAAGAACTAGTTATTCAACCTGAACCTCCATCACAAGGACGACTTGAGCAGGACGTTTCTCAGTGATACACTACTCAGTTTGACATACAATATGACGTACAAAAAGAGATTTGAATCATTTAAGTGGTTCAGAGTCGACTCTTTCTTTTGAGAGACAGTAACTATTTATGATGCACGCTCAGCTTTACAACTTTGCAGACTGTTTACATTCACATACAGCTACATTACACACTGCCTGAAAGGTAATTTTCAAAAATCCATAATATCACAGATCTTACATTATCTCATATCCGCAGAGATGGAGACAGACATATTTTGATACAAAGGTACGTCATGTAATCAATTCTGATGGAAAATACACCCACTACAACATGTCAGTACGTATGGTAAAATGTATATAAATGACAAGAAATCAATAAAATGTAAAAAATAATTATGCTGCCTAAGGAATGTCACAGTTCCCTGTGTTCCCGGACTCCATTCCCCATGATCCTCCTGTTTCCTCACCTGCACTCACTTCCTCTTCATCTCCCCTTCAGCACTCATCACCTGCACCTGGACCTCATCATCTGCACACCCTTTATAATAGACTCACTCCTCTCACTCCTTGGCTGTTCTTATTGTTGTGTAAACATGCTTTTGGTTGTTTCGTTCTCCTCATTCATTAAAAATATCCTATTTTGTGGAAGTTCGTGCATGCCTCATCTCTTCAGCAACCAAACCGTAACAGAAGAACAGCCCCAACCGTTGGATTTCCACAAAAGAAAATGGGATTATTCCTGGTTCCCGAGTCTCCTGTGTCTCTCAAACAAGCCTTAGTGGAGGATCGTCTGTATGCGTTCCGGCAGGATGGTCGCCCGCTGGAGAGGTATGTGGAAGAATTTACGGAGCTTGCTTATTTGGTGAACTGGCCAGATGCCCCGTTAAACGCTTGTTTTCTGGCGGGTCTGGACGAGGACATGATTCGTTTTAGTGAACCCACGTGTTTTTTTTTTTTCCCTTAGTCGAGACAATTAATCTGATTCTCTTTCTGAATTGTTCTGATTTTGTTATTGAAGAGGTTCAAGAAAAATCGTGTATTCCTCGTCCAGTCCCCACAGAAATTCAAGCGGCCTGGCCAGTTTGGCAACCGCCAGTTTCCTCTGCCTATCCCTCCAGTGGGCACTCCCCTATTCCTCAGCCTGACCCAAATTCTCAGCCGCCCAAAAGGAGGTCCAGACGGCCCAGGAGGAGGGCCGCTGCCTCACCGGAGCTCCCATGTGACTGTCATCCAGCCTAAGCCTTCACCCAAGGGAGAACCCTGGCTAATAGTCTTTTGAGCGGAACCAGCAGTCCCAGCCTTCCCAGAGCCCGCTCTAATTCTCGACGAGCCCACTCGCGGCCTTCCTCGACGAGCCCGCTCCATGCCCGCTTCCGGCCTTCCTCGACGAGCCCGCTCCATGCCACGGCCCCTTCCTGTCCTCCCTAAATCTCCCCGAGGGGGAGGGGGAGGGGGAGGGGGGGTGGGTGGGATGTACCTGTGGGTGGGAAATTTATGGGTGGGGTTTCAGCCCCGCCACGGCCTTCCAAGGCCCCAGACCCGCCACGGCCGCCCACGGCTCCTGACCCGCCCTGGAGACCTCCGTTCCCGTCTGCTACTCTCCCTGCTCCTGAAGGTTTCCAGGGTGCCAACCCCCCCCTCCCCGGTTGTTCCTTCTTCTACGGCGCGAGGCCGCGCCTACCGGAAGGGGGAGGTAATGTCACAGTTCCCTGCGTTCCCGGACTTCATTCCCCATGATCCTCCTGTTTCCTCACCTGCACTCACTTCCTCTTCATCTCCCCATCAGCACTCATCACCTGCACCTGGACCTCATCATCTGCACACCCTTTATAATGGACTCACTCCTTGGCTGTTCTTATTGTTGTGTAAACATGCTTTTGGTTGTTTCGTTCTCCTCATTCATTAAAAATATCCTATTTTGTGGAAGTCCGTGCATGCCTCATCTCTTCAGCAACCAAACCGTAACAGAATATAACGATTAATGATGATTAAATTAATACATAGCTATCAATGACTAGAATTCATAAAGAGATTAATAAGGAATAATTGTTAATAGAAATAAAAGACATTAATCAAAACAATACATCCGATTAATTTTTGCATACACCAACAACAAATGACTGATTGTAGGTTTTTGTACCATTTATTTCTCTAATTTTACATGGGGGAATTCAAACTTTTAAATTAAAGTGACTGAATACAAATTCTGTTCAGCAAAACAGAAAAAAACATCTCTACAAAACTTGTGGCATTTCTATACTTTTTTTTTTTTTTTTTTTTCCTGAATCTCACATTATTTATTTAAAAGCACTAGATCTGAGGAGAACATTTGTTCAGTTTGACAATGTGTTTTTTTTTTTCTTCTTCTTCTTTTTCTCAATGACTCATTGGGGTTTTTGATTGGGAGAAACTCTCCAGTATGAAGTCGCTCATGTACTTTCAGTTGTCCAGACCGAGCAAAACTCTTGTCACAATATGAGCACTTGTAAGGTCTTTCTCCAGTATGAATTCTTTGGTGCTGTTTCAGACAGTCAGCTCTATTAAAGCTCTTCCCACAGTCAAAACACACATGATCTTTCACTTCATTATGTATTTTCTGGTGCTGTTTACATATATCCAGCCTTGAAAAACCCTTTCCACAGAAAGAACACACATGAGGCCTCTCATCTGAATGAACTTTCAGGTGTTTTTTTAGAAGTGATGATAAAATGAACTTTATACCACACTGATCACAGTTAAATGGCTTTTCTCCAGAGTGACAGAGCAGATGATGTCTTAAACTTGCTGTATCTTTGAAACTCTTCTCACACTGAGTACAGCAGTACGGCTTCTCTCCAGTATGAACTCGCTCATGTGATTTCAGGGATCCTGAGTCAGTAAAACTCTTGTCACAATATGAGCACTTGTAAGGTTTTTCTCCAGTATGAATTCTTTGGTGCAGTTTCAAATGACTAGATGTTGTAAAGCTCTTCCCACACTCCAAACATACATGATCTTTCACTTTATTGTGTGCTTTCTGGTGCTGTTTAAAATGATCCAGCCTTGAAAAACTCTTTCCACAGAGAGAACACACATAAGGCTTCTCACCTGAATGAACTTTCAGGTGATAACTGAGACCTGTTGCTTGAGAAAAACTCTTTCCACACTGAGTGCATGTAAACGGTTTCTCTCCAGTGTGAATTCTCATGTGTCTGTTAAGGTTTCCTTTATCTAGGAATTTCTTTCCGCACTGAGTGCATGTATATGGTTTCTCTACAGTGTGAACTCTTGTGTGTTTATTAAGGTTTGTTTTTTTTCGGAAACTCTTTCCACACTGTGAGCAGGTGTGCAGCTTTTTGGCTTCTGTTCCTTGAGTTTTGAAGTCATGTTTCTCCTCTTTAACTTCATTCAGTTTGTGTTTTTGCTCCATCACCTCCATCTGGTCTAAAATAAACATATTAGGTAGTATGAATCAGTTCAAGGAGAAAAACTCAAGTTAACATCGCTTTAGCAAAGACAACAAGAGATCAGGGGTGTATTCCAGAAAGCAGGTTATATGATATACCTGGGTATGTTTAAAGGATTAGTTCACTTTAAAATGAAAATTACAGCAAGCTTTACTCACCCTCAAGCCATCCTTGGTGTATATGACTTTCTTCTTTCTGATGAACACAATCAAGAGAAAACAAAACTCTTGCAATTCAAAATGCTTATGCTACATCCTACACCTTCTGTATTCAAACTACGGAAAAAAGCTTTTTCCCAAGTATTCTTCAAAAAGCTTACGCTGTACATCCTGTGCCTATTCAACTTACGGAACTGACGCGATGGCAGTTGTTTTTTTTTCTTCATAATTTGAAGATGGAAGGCGGTCTGGCAGAAGCTGGATATTTAACTTTTTTTACACAAACGCATCAGAAGACCTTTATTAACCCTCCAGAGCTGCGTGGAATATGTTTATGATGGATGGAGACACTTTCTTTAACTCATACTGGTTTGGTAACGCATACTGCCAATTTTAAAGCTTGGCTGCGTCAGGATATTTATTAGTATTTCTCAGATTGTGTTTATCAGAAACAAGAAAGTCATATACACCTAGGATGGCTTGAGGGTGAGTAAAGCTTGGGTTTATTTTCATCTGAAAGTGAACTAATCCTTTAAGGACAAAAACCTGACAAATGTCTTGAAATATGACATCTGAACAGTGTCTTGAGGTGTGGTAACCGTAGTATAAGCGTAATAATTGACTCCGGACCATTGAATTATTGTTAGAAAATAATGCATACCCGAGGTGTAACGGCATTACCACATCAGGTGTGCATTATTTTCTAACAATTCAACGGCTCATCATCAATTATTCCTTACGTAATTTGCATCTCACATCGTTGATCTGCATTCAGACCTTTTTTTAGCAACGGGATGTTTTTTATGCTACAATGTACTTTTTATATAAAAAAATCATATATATCATACCTTTCAAGCAATGTGGAAGCAAAATCACTAAACTTGTACTGCAATGTTATCTTCGCAAACACAGACTATTATTTAGTTGAACCAGTCTTTCTTTTTATTATATAATTAGCATCAAACAAATAATATAGTTCTTATTCACTGTAATTAAAGATTATTAAAAGAAGCGATTGAAAAATAATTGCACAACCACCAAATAGGTGGTGATATGCACCAAATATGCAAATAGCCATAAAAAAAAAAGAAGAAAGTACATGGCGTGCTTTTCTTAGCATCCATTTCCATTGTGATCAAGGTTTGGGTTAATCAACTGAGAGTTCAGGGTTTGTTTGACTGTAAGATAATCTTGCTTTCTGGAAAAGCCCCAGGTAACTGTTAGTATACAATATCAGATCTTTGATGTGGCAAAGGTTAGTTCTGTCATTCACTTGTTAATATGATTAAAATTTAGATGAAAAATACTAGAAACAAGGTTAGGATTTAGATGCATTTCTGTATTATTTATCATCTATATACTGCTTATTATTTCACAGCTACTAAAGCAGTCAACAATGAAGAATCAAGAATGGACACCAACCTATTTGTTCCTCAGTTTCTTCATGTTTTATTCTGGATGGTTCTGGATCACTCATGTCTTCAATCTCCTCTTTAATAAACTCCATCTTCACACAGATTTCAGCTGCTACACCTGGAGTTTGTCCTTCTCTTGTAGGATGATGTGAATATTCCCAGTATTTATTGGTGAATTGTTGTGGGAGGAGCTTCACTGCAGGTGTGAACTGTGATCACTGTGTGATACTGACGCCCACAGGACCACATCTGGAGAAATTAAAAGATAAGTTACAGAATTTATACTAAAAAAATACTTTCAGTACATTCAGATAACTTGAACATGTTTGTTGAAATATAGAGAATTTTGATGTGGTTACATATTAGTTGCATTTAACACAATGTTTGTTTAATTCTTGTCCAAAGTCTGAGGAAAAACAACAGGACCATCATGTTTAACTGAGCTGCTGAAAACCCTCTTTGTCTGTAAAAGTTCCCTATTTTCACCTCATTCATTATGGTGATGTCTGAGATCTTCTGTAAACACATTTTATTGGTGTGAACAGCTGAAACAGTCTGTGAAAATTTCTCTGCCAACATATTATTACTCACTAAATTAATAATAAACCAGGACACACAACGCTTAATTAATTTATTTCAAATAAAGGAAAAAAATACTAACCCCAAACTTTTTGCAAATTCAACATTGCTCACAGAAATAAATAATATTTAAAGTATATAAAAATAAATACCTGTTTGTTTCCAGTGAACAATGGGGCAGCAATAAACTTTTAAAACCGAATTTTAAAATCCAAACACTTATCAGACATAATATCACATATCTTCATATTTTTAAAGAATTGATGTCTTATCAGATATTCTATTCGTCCGCACGGTATAATTTGAACAAATCAAAGCAAAACAAAACTCACACAACACTCCACCGTGATACAGCCGTAAACGTGCTCTTATTGTCGTGAACATCTACCGTACCGCGTCTGCGGGTGTCGCATGTGTTATTCGCTCGTCTTCCTCCAGGAGGCGCTGAATGATTCTGAGATTCCTGAAACCATCACAAGTTTGTATAGCGATTGTCAGTCATGTGTGATGTTAACATTAGAGTATGAAAGATCAAATTAAACAGACACTTGACTTCTGTTGCTTTCTCTGATTAGGTCTACACTGTTAATTTGTTAATGAACCTGATGAAAGTGAAAGAACTAGTCAAAAACATCATGAATTGATTAAAGAAAGCCTGGTCAATGTATACAATATTTTAATCTGTTTTAAGGTAGGTAAAATATTTGACTACAATGTTAATAAAAATGACATTACTCACAGTAATCATATAAAGAAAGAAATGTATCAGTAAAATTTTTTTACACTTTGTGACTTACACAAGGAGCACTGCAATCAATTTGGCATTCAAGTAGTCAACAAATGTAGGATACTTTGTAGTGTAAATGTGTCCAGTAAGGCCAAAAAAAAAAGTAATTTTTTTTTTTTTTTTTTAAGACTTGAAAGCATCTCAAATAGATCTTTAAATTTGTGATTAAGGTGGCAATTTACAAACAAAGAAATCGAAGAATTCAAAATCAAAAAGTCAAATTGGACTTGGACATAGTTTCATAATGACTAATGTGGTGAGATTCAGGCAGACGAGCAATGATTATGTCAGATATCAATAAAAATGTACAATTATAAAGACAACAATTGAATCAAATATGAAAATTTTACAAATATGTTTAAACAAAATAAATAATCTTATTCTATGGGTATTTGGCGTGCCGTCCGGGGGGAGGGCTCTGAGCTCACAATATTGGCCCGAACCCAGAATGCTCCCCCAAAAAACAGAAAGAGCAAAGGACATGCTAAAGACCCCCAAAAGATGCAGAGAATTGGTGGGTTGCTGTGTTAAGAAGAAGCCTGGTCGCTTGACCAGGTGAATCCGTGTTGCCTCCAGCGGGAGCAGTTCATGGCACAGGGCAGACGGGCCCTACTGGCCAACGAACAAGGAGCAGCCGAATTTGGAACGACCAATGTTCACGTCATTGGACGGGGTAAGCCACACCGGACGAGGAAAGATAAACGCTGACTGGGAGGCTCTCATGGCATCCGACAGGAGACCAATGCTCTAATCCTGCGACTGACGGCGGAGGCGGCTTCTGGGGCTTGGAGAGGAAAAAAAGGAAGAAGTATGAGGAGTAAAAGCAGAGTGAAGGTGAGAAGTGTGGGCTTGTGCTGCAGCCTCAAGCTTGTTTGAGCAGCTGGAGCGGCTGGCCACGGAAAGTAGGAGGGGTTAGAGATCAACGAATACGGGTGTTGAAAAGCTTGAGTTTGCGCTGCTGGCAGAGGCAGCCTCACGCCGGCATCTGCAATGGGAGGCCACTGAAAAGCTTTTAAAGAGGATTAGAAACAGAGGGAGGGAAAGACTGAGAGATTGATGGAAGGCCGGCGGGCAAGATGAGACTGAGGTCTCGCGGTGAAGGAATCTGGGGCGTGGCCCAAGCTGGCTGAAGGCCTGTTGCTGCGGCCAGAAGCTTGCAGCGAGAGGGATCTGACGGTGGTGTCGTGCGAGGTGAATTCTGTTTTGCCTGGTAGCCGTCTTAGGAGCTGGAGTGGATTTAGGAGAGAGGTTGGCTGAATGTAAAGTGACAGAAATCGTACAATTCCGCTTTGTTCATCCTACGCGAGAACTGCACGTCAGAATTTGTCAGCGCTTGCCTCAATCATAATACGGTCCACTTTCCGATAGGTGGGATGGTTGGGACAGCTGATCGGTAGGAGGACGCTGGGGAGGAAGTTGGATGTCTTGTTGGTGGAGGCGAGGGTTGGCCTCGGCATCTTGATTAGCGAGAGGCTGTTCAGGCAGACCGACGGCCGTGTGAAGAAGCCTGGGGCTCGGGTGCAGTGTCGGGTGGAGAAGAAGTGGTCCTGGGACCGGCAATTTGCAGGATCCAGAGGAAAGATGGGCTCGTTGTTTGACGGAAGAAACTGAAGCTGAGGTTGAGACATGGCAAAACGGGCGAACCAAGATGCTGATAAACTCTCAGATCACTCTTGTTATTGGTTGAGTTGATTAACTGAATGCTCTCCACCTGATCAGGTTAATTATCTGAACCTGCTCCTCCTGAATCTTATTAATAAAACATCATGAAGTGAGATATTTGCAGAATACAAGCAGAGAAAGAAGAGAAGAAGCAGAAGAAGTGAAGAACAAAATAACAGCAAAGAATATAAATGCAGGAAACTTACATCCTCCTAAACTTGTGTTTTGGTCTGATAAGAAAAGGTCAAAGACATTTATCTGTTATTTTATAATCAGCATGACGGAACAAATTCTACAGTTACATGAAACTAGATAGACGAGGTGTGGTTTTGAGGCATTTAAAGTGCCCCTATTATGCTATTTGAAAAGTTCCTAATTCTGTTTAATGATTCTCAAACGATTCAGTCTCTCTAAATCCCTCCTTTCCACAAGCCTTCTCTGCTCTGATTGGCCAGATGGCCCAGTCTGTTGTGATTGGTCTACCGCTTACAGCTCTGGAGCTTCCTAAAGCCCAGCAATTGTACACACTGTAAAGACAGTAACGATGGCGTTGATTTTACCATATCAATACTAGCGCAAGTCCGATGATGAAATATTGGAAGAACTAGTTATTCAACCTGAACCTCCATCACAAGGACGACTTGAGCAGGACGTTTCTCAGTTATACACTACTCAGTTTGACATACAATATGAGATGTTGCAACTGTAATTCCTCACCATCAGCATTAAGAAGTGTATATCCATCATCAAACCAATGTGTATATTTCTAAGTTTTTGTGGACCCGTATTTAATTTAATATGGCGTCTACCTGATTAAGATCAATAAGATATATTAATGAGAAATCAACTTTTCCTTGAGCTTTTGACATATAAGAGGTCATCATACTATAAGAATATCCTGTAAGTTTCAGAACTGAAAACTTCCTTGTTAGTCCAATAAAAGGTTTTATTGACACCAGACCCAGCAAATGACAGGTTTTTCAAAGTGGGGATCTATGACGTCAAAAGGGCAGCAACCACCGCCTCTGCAGAAGAAGATCAACGCCTGCTTCATCACTGCCTGTTTAGCCCCGCCCACCGATTTGCACATGACATGCAATGGAATAGGTAACATAGGCCTACATGGTGCTAAACCAGATCGAGCTACCAAGCAATAAACATGCCGTTGAGGATTACAAAATATTGTGCAGTGCCTGGACTCGACACTAATGCAACAACATGTCAGTGTGTTTATTTTAATGTCTGATCTGATATTAATGATTCATGTACAGTTAGATGTTCTTTGTCTATGTGTCAGTAAATCAAACCAGTGACTAAACGTCAACTTGCGTTGTTTCTCTTAGTAGGATGAAAATAATCTGTTATTTAACGGCGCTTAAATTATATAAAGAAAGCGATCAAAGAAAGCTCCCTTTGCAATCATTGGAGCAGTGCGTGCTGAAGCTGTCAATCAAACAGCGCAAGTTTATCAGTGACTGATGCGTAAAACTGACGTAAAACTCCCATTTTATTCAACAAATCTCTTAGTTATATCACGTTTGCACTGTTAGTGAAGATGAAAGTATTCATCAGTGTGCAGAAATTGAGTTGCAATGACGAGATCACTGCTTTCATGCGCTCAACAACATGTCTGTGATCGGCTACAATGTTCATCACTGCAACCTTTCATGCCACAATCTAAATATAATGCCATAGATCTAAATGTAATGCAACATTTTTCACGATTAGTTAACCTTGAGAGCTGTAACAGTAAAAACGCGCTAAAAGAGAGAGTAATTTCAAATGAAAATATGTCAGCCAATCACAGCAGTGGGCGTTTACACTGAAGTCTCACAGCAGACACACCCCTTAAAACAGGCACTTCAAAGTAGCACTTCCGACTCAGAAAGAACCGATTGAGCCAGTTCAACCAATTGTCAAAGTTTGCGGAGGATTACCAAGGAGTCTGATGAGCGAGTTGATGATACCATGCATGCCTGAGACACGTACTGGAAATATGCTTATTATGACTACTGTTATTAAATAACATTTTATTAAAACCTGCAAAAAAAAACCTGCTATTTTACTATGGTTTATTATACATGCAGATTATAAGTTGTTAAGTGAAATCAGTGAGTTTATTCTTTCTACAGTAGGCAACATTTGAAGTGGATAAAAAAAAAAAAAGTTCATCAAAGTTGTCCTAAGAAGAAGGTTTTAGGACAAAAAGGTTTTGATTCACTTCAAATGTTGACTACTATATATACTTTAGACATGGAGAACATATCTGCATTTGTGCATAAATATGTGTTGTAGTTGCGAATCTTATCCAAGATGTAGGCTAATCAATATTGGTCAGTCGTATCTGACATAAAGGATCCGCGACCTAATGAAACTGTGACCACAAACTCTATTAAGTGAATGAAAGG
The DNA here is from genome assembly GCA_037101425.1 of Elopichthys bambusa. Taxonomy (NCBI): domain Eukaryota; kingdom Metazoa; phylum Chordata; class Actinopteri; order Cypriniformes; family Xenocyprididae; genus Elopichthys; species Elopichthys bambusa. The sequence continues at coordinate 28,886,687 of CM074444.1, read as the reverse complement.
CAATAATCAGCAATATGCATTCACACAAATAACTTTTTATTTGAATGTTTTAATATGTGTTGACACAAATGAGTTTTCATTGATGTAACATGACACGGAGTTGTTAGAAAAGAAGCGCATAGAGACATCATTGCATGATGACATCAGGAACCTATGAATCAGGTTTTTGAACCAGTTCATTGTGCCGAACTGTCCGAAAAGAACCGGTTCACGGAAGTGAATCTGACTTTGCATTACTAGAGTCCACTGAAAAATCCAAAAACAGTTAAGTCCAAAAGGCAAAAAAAGAAAAAAAACCCACTTACTAAGAAACAAAAAGTAGAAAAATTTGGTGTGAGAACATGAAACTGATAAAGAGCTGTAACAAACCAGCACCACATAAAGACAAACAGACATATACATATAGGAAGCAGGTAATGAGTAACAGGCGAAGGCAATCAGCCTGTGAGCTGAACAATGAGTGTTTCTATGGAAACACCAAACCAAAAACAAACAAAATGGAACACAAGACAAAATTCACAGGAAGGCCAGTGGACAGCCAGAACTGTGACAGACAAAATGTTTTTTCTGTTCTCCAAGCTTTTTACTAAATTCACAAAATTAAAGGTATGGTAAGCAATTTCTAAGAGGCTAGCAATAGCAAGCTAGCTTTAAAAGCATGAGATTCCACCCTCCCTTCAGAGTGCTCTCCAAAGATACGCCTCCTTCAAAACACATGAACGCGCACAACGTTCGGATAGAAAGTCATGGGTTGCCATCTCGTAATTACGGCTATGACATGGTGTGAATGCAGAATAATCTTGTTTTGGTTCAGAAGGAACTGTAAAAGGTGGCTGCTGTTTGTTTGTGGAGCTCAGTGACTGTCTGTCTACAACTCTGCACAGCCTGAGGAACACGCTGATGATGTGATGTCTGTGCGAGCAGGTGCGCGGAGGTACGGAAATACATATACCAGCAGATAGGACATCGTATAATAGCATTCAGACCAAGACTTTCACTATAGATATTTGTACATTTTTTAATATTCAGACCACTTCTATTATTGATTGCTATCAGAATGTGAAGCGAGTTTCAAACAGTATAACAGAAATTGTTTATGAAACATTTAGCCTACCCTACCTTTAATCTAAATGATATTGCGCTTTTTGGACAAACTCATCCTATCTCACAGTATTTACTTGAATGTATCGGACATGAAAACGAATGTTGCTCACTTGCAGCATTTTTTCATATGAGTGCGAAGGCTTAATAAATGTCTAAAACTCTTCTCGCACTGAGTACAGTGGTACGGCTTCTCTCCAGTATGAAGTTGCTCATGTGATTTCAGGTTTCCAGACTGAGTGAAACTCTTGTCACAATATGAGCACTTGTAAGGTTTTTCTCCAGTGTGAATTCTTTGATGCAGGTTCAGATAGTCAGCTCTAGTAAAACTCATCCCACAGTCACAACACACATGATCTCTCACTTTATTATGTGATTTCTGGTGCTTTTTAAAATTCATCAGCCAAGAAAAACTCTTTCCACAGAGAGAACACACATGAGCTGAATGAACTTTCAGGTGTCGTTTTAGATTTGATGATGAAATAAACTTTGCACCACACTGATCACAGTTAAATCGCTTTTCTCCAGAGTGAATGTGTAGATGATAACTGAGAGCTCTAGTACATTTGAAACTCTTCTCACACTGAGTACAGGGGTACGGCTTCTCTCCAGTATGAACTCGCTCATGTACTTTCAGGCTTTGAGGACGAGCAAAACTCTTGTCACAATATGAGCACTTGTAAGGTTTTTCTCCAGTATGAGTTCTTTGGTGCTGTTTCAGATTGTCAGCTGTAGTAAAGCTCTTCCCACAGTCACAACACACATGATCTTTCACTTCATTATGTGTTTTCTGGTGCTTTTTAAAATTGTTCAGCCATGAAAAACTCTTTCCACAGAAAGAACACACATAAGGCCTCTCATCTGAATGAACTTTCAGGTGTGCTTTTAGATTTGATGCTGATTTAAAATCTTTACCACACTGATCACAGGTAAATGGTCTTTCTCCAGAGTGACGGAGCAGATGATATTTAAGACCTGATTCACCAGCATAACTCTTTCCACACTGAGTACATGTATACGGTTTCTCTCCAGTGTGAATTCTTATGTGTCCGTTAAGGTTTCGTTGATTTTGGAAACTCTTTCCACACTGTGAGCAGGTGTGCAACTTTTTGGCTTTTGTTTCTTGAGTTTTGAAGTCATGTTTCTCCTCTTTAACTTCATTCAGTTTGTGTTTTTGCTCCATCACCTCCATCTGGTCTAAAATGAACGTATTAGGAATCAGTTCAAGGAAAAAAACGTGAAAATTCAAGTTAACATTTCTAACATGAAGATAACAAGAGATCAGGGGTGTATTCCAGAAAACAGGTTATGTGACAGTATCTGTTGTCTGTGCTGTAATAAACCCCCCAAAAATGCTTTTTGATTTTTTTTTTTTTGTGTGTGTGTTATAAATTCTTTTTTGAGAGTGTATAACTCAGGCCCTGAGTGATTCAGCATCTGCAGACATATTTGTTTCTTTCTTCTAGATTTCAGCAAACACTGGAAAAAATTATGTTGTCTCTATCATGTTATGTATGCAGGGGTTATACAAATGCAGCTGAAGGGAAGAATATTACTTTATGTAATTTCCCCCTACCCAAATCTAAAGTCTTTCCATACCCATATACAGTGGTATAAATGCAATATCCCACTGTCATTTTACAGAAAACCCTTTGAAATGACATAAAACACTGCTGAAAGTGATCAATATTATAGTATATGTTGTCTATTTGTAGCTGTTTGTGGCTGACTGAAACAGTCATCGGAGTTGGAATGTGACGCTTATCTTTTTTCATATTTCACTGCGCAATTCTTTGATCTATGATTGTCACACAATGAAATAACTACATGGGCAAATTCCTTGAGAGCTTTCTTGTGATATATGATGACTGTTTTGTGAAAAATATATTAAAAAAATACATATTCATAGAAAATTTTCTTCGCAATCGTCACGCTGAAATTAGTATCCGGGACCAATGCATATGTAAGCACAATTCTACTGCTTTTTGTATAATAAAAACAAGTTATCATAAAGTTGTGGTATTCTCTGTAAAGTTTAGATTCTAAGCTTTCAAATGATACCAAACGGGGTGATACCATATAGGGAAGCCTTTAAAATGGATGTGTAAACATTATAACGTGGTTTTCAAACCTGTATAAGGGTTTGTGGAGATTAAGGGTAAGTAAGCGGATAACCTCAACTTTCAGATACAGAGCATGATCTGTTCCAGGGTTCATTTACTTAAGAGCTATCAGCGCATGGACCTAGTGATTAATCGAAAGGTAATCAAAATTAAGAACATCTAACCTAATTTTCCCATGTCGGTTATTGTGTTTTTTTTAATCCTTGTAATACTTTCCCCTTAAAAACAAACCACAAGTCACGTGACTCCACCCCATCCAGTCAGCGGCATGGAAGCAACATGGAGGCAAACTCAAACGCCAACACACACACACACACACACAGACAGCGAAGTGAGGTCACTTTCACTAAACTTTGTCAACTGTATGTGTTCTAAGTCTTACCAGTTTAGACATTTAAGTGATTTTGGACCATCAGATGTGTATCATTATATTGAGCTACATGCACTGATGCATTGTGGCACAGGAACACTCATACAAATACAAATAAATATACTGGTACTGTGCTAATTTATCTGTATCTGATTTACAACGAGCAGAAATCTGTAATAAATGTTATGAACCATAGATAAAATAACTGCTGAAAGTGAGCTGTTATGTCAGAGCACCCTTTCATTATGATAAAATATCCCACCTTTAATAGTCAAGCATATTTACAGTACAAACCTTGTCAGTGAACTATGAGGGCAAAAAAACAAACAAGAACAAAATAATCGTTCATTAATCATAATCAAGGTAAAATGTTCAATTAATTGAGATTTTGAATTTAGGTCATATCGTCCAGCCCTAATATATTTATATAAAATTTGCATCTCAGACATGGTAGATCTGCTTTCAGATGTTTTTATTTTTGCAACAGGATGTTTTTTTTATGTACTTCTTTAATGTACTTCTCTGGGTTCCTACTCTTTCATGAATACCAGATTCAAGGACCTTTTAAAGCACCATTTATTTTATATCAAGCATTTATCAAATTCACATCCCAGCATATGGAACGTCATGAAAGACCTCTTACAGTGCTTAACATTGTAACCCTCCTATTGAATTTGCATCCATTTTAACCCGGAAGAGGTACAGAATCATTTGTATATTAATTTTGGAAATATATTAAAACAGTTTGCAGCTTTCTTATCCCTGATGTTAACAATTATTCCACAGTAGTTTTGGTTTTCATTTTTTATGAATCATTACTTTAGTAAAAACATTATAATATAGAAAATAAATATATTATAAAAATAAATTTTGCAATTGAGTGAAATAAAATGATAGGATTATATGGATCGCAATACAGTATAATATAGATGTAAACTTGCAATTCTGAGAAAAAAAAGTTGAATTGAGAGATTTAAATGAGTAATTCTGGGGGGGGGGGGTTGCAATTTATATCACGCAATTCTGACTTTGTAACTCGCAATTGTGAATTTAGGGTAGAGTGGGGGAAAATGCCCCCTTGGAGGAAAACTAACTCTACATAATATGCATAATATTCTTATTAATAAGTAGGGGTGGGCGATATGACAAATATATCGATTCATGATTTGATGTCACTAGCCGCGTATCCACTGTCGGGCCTAAAGCGGGCGTGCTAGTGCGTGCCAGGGCCAGTCGCGCAATCCACGGTCACTTCCAGGTCTTGATCGTGCCTCGTCAGGGCCGACGGCCAGAGTTTTTCGGCCCGCCGAATACCTTGGTACAAAGTGGGCCAGCTCGGGCTTGAGGGAGTGGTTACAAACAAAGGCGGAGTTTATCTGAGTCAGGAGACGGCAGCGGCGCAGATGATTTCACTTGGTTACCAGCTAACATCAGCATTAAATCATTTTAGCTCAAAAGACAGCAGTGAGTGTTTGAAATAACTGATCTGACGTGGATAGATCACCAAAACTATATGTGCGGTATTACCATAGTAAACATGGTAAATACGACCGCTTGAAGAAACCAGACAAATCATATATGCAGGCTATCACAATCGTGTATTTATTTTATCTGTCTCGTCTCTGTCTGATATCCATGTGTCATAAAGCAAAGCAACTACGGTTTTTCTGGTTTTTCTTATTACTGTAAAACATCGATGCTTGGGTTTTTAAATCTTTAAGTACACAACAAAGTACTTTTAACATGTTTCCAGTGATTTCTTTCTGTTTATTTTTCTGATAAAACTTCCATTTGTTTGTGAATTGATGGGTTTGTGTGACGTTGTTCCAGAGAGGCGTGTTACGGGCGGGTTTTAATAAAGCGCTGCGGAGCTTATGGCCCGACGGTGGAAATGCAGCATGATTTTGGGCTTGGTGCTACAGGTCTGAGGCAATTAGCCAAGCCTGGCCCGCTGAAAGCCCTGGCTCGCACTGGCCCGACAGTGGAAAAGCGGCTAATCGGTACCAGCAAATGTTTGGTTACCCATGTTCTTCAAAATATGTTCTTTTGTGTTCAGCACAAGACAGAAATTAATACAGGTTTGGATCAATTATAGAGTGAGCAACATGTGTTGTCTGTCCCTTTAAGGCACATTCCCGCATCTAATATATTGACACGCATTCGACTTTCTCTCAACTGTTTACTTCCACTTTACACTTAACCGATGGTGTAAACCTTGTGTGTATTTGAAAGTTTTAGCAGAATTGGATGCGAACTTTGTCCAGTAAATGCAAGTGTTTGACAGACTTTTAGAGTGTGCACGCTTCGGGTGTCGTGTTATAATTTACACAAAATTTAATTCAAGCACTTTAAAGGACCAAAATAGTTTATGCAGTCTTTCTTTTTATTATATAATTAGCATCAAACAAACAATACAGTTCTTATTCACCGTGATTACAGATTATTAAATCTGTAGATTAAAAATTAAAAGATTAAAAAATTATTGCACAACTACCAAATAGGTGGCGATATGCACTATATATATAAATAGCCATTAAAAGAAGAAGAAATAAGTAGTATGGCGTGTTTTTTTTTTCGTAGCGTCCATTTCCATGGTGACTCATAGATTCATCAATTCATTCTTTGTTAAGATTGTGTTAACTCTGAACAAATTCTGGGTTGGTTGAACTTACTCCCGGGTGTGTTTTTGGAACCAGCATACCTCGAGTAATCAAGGTTTGGGTTGACTGACCAAGAGTTCAGGGTTTGTTTGACTGTAAGATAATCTTGCTTTCTGGAAAACCCCCAGGTAACTGTTAGTATACAATATCAGATCTTTGATGTGGCAAAGGTTAGTTCTGTCATTCACTTGTTAATATGATTACAATTTAGATGAAAAAAGCTAGAAACAAGGTTATGATTTAGATGCATTCCTGTATCATTTATCATCTATATACTGCTTATTATTTCACAGCTACTAAAGCAGTCAACAATGAAGAATCAAGAATGAACACCAACCTATTTGTTCCTCAGTATCTTCATGTTTTATTCTGGATGGTTCTGGATCACTCATGTCTTCAATCTCCTCTTTAATAAACTCCATCTTCACACAGATTTCAGCTGCTACACCTGGAGTTTGTCCTTCTCTTGTAGGATGATGTGAATATTCCCAGTATTTATTGGTGAATTGTTGTGGGAGGAGCTTCACTGCAGGTGTGAACTGTGATCACTGTGTGATACTGACGCCCACAGGACCACATCTGGAACAATCAAAAGACAAGTTACTGAATTTATACTGAAATACTTTAATTACATTTAGATTACTTAAACATGTTTGTTGAAATATAGAGAATTTTGATGTGGTTACATATTAGTTGCATTTCATTCAATGTTTGTTTAATTCTTGTCCAAATAGAAAAGAGAAACAACAGGATCATCATGTTTAACTGAGCTTCTGAAAAGCCTCTTTGTCTCCAAAAGTTCCCTGTTTTCACCTCATTCATCAGGGTGATGTCTGAGATCTTCTGTAAAGTGGTACATTAAGCACATTTTATTGGTGTGAACAGCTGAAACAGTCTGTGAAAATGTCTCTGCCAACATATTATTACTCACTAATAATAAACCAGGACACACAACGCTGAATTAAAGTATTAATTTCATTCAAAAAAAATAATAAAAAAAAAAAATATATATATATATATATATATATATATATACACACACACACTAACCCCAAACTTTTTGAAAATTCAACTTTGCTCACAGGAATAAATAATATTTAAAGTATATAAAGATAAATACCTGTTTGTTTCCAGTGAACAATGGGGCAGCAATAAACTTTTATAAAAACCGAATTTTAAAATCCAAACACTTATCAGACATAATACACATATCTTCATATTTTTAAAGAACTGATGTCTTATCAGATATTCTATTCGTAATTTGAACAAATCAAAACAAAACTCACAACACTCCACCGTGATACAGCCGTAAACGTGCTCTTATTGTCGTGAACATCTACCGTACCGCGTCTGCGGGTGTCGCATGTGTTATTCGCTCGTCTTCCTCCAGGAGGCGCTGAATGATTCTGAGATTCCTGAAACCATCACAAGTTTGTGTAGCGATTGTCAGTCATATGTGATGGTAACATTAGAGTATGAAAGATCAAATAGAAACACGACTTCTATTGCTTTCTCTGATTAGGTCTACACTGTTAATTTGTCAGTGAACCTGATGAAAGAGAAAGAAGTAGCCAAAAACATCATGAATTCATTACTGAAGAAAGCCAGACGAGCAATGATTATGTCAGATATCAATAACAAATTTATTAAGTGTATAAATGTAAAATTATAAAGACAACGACTGAATCAATTGTACAAATATGTTCAAACAAAAATGACAAACGACTGATTGTTTTTTAAAAAAAAAACAAAACAAAACAGTAGTTTACTGAACAAATTGTGTCTTTTAAATGAATTCAATTATAATTAAAAGTTTAAGTAAACTATATAGGGAGCCCTTACTTGCACAGTACTATATATTGAATGGACAGAATTTGAAAAATGACACTTTGTTTCTTATCGAAAGTAATAAAATGCAGAGCTTATTGCGATGATTGGTGGTTAGGCTTCAATGTTGTATTAGTTGTGTAGAGCCAATAGGTCAGAGCTGGGCGGGGCAGCAGGGGGCGAGGTGCGTTCGGTACGCGATGAGAGTATCCCGGTACGTACTGTTGTATCGTGTTTTTTTGGTTCTTCTCTCCAGTATGAACTCGTTTGTGTTTTCAGTTGTCCAGACATAGTGTAACTCTTGTCACAATATGAGCACTTGTAAGGTTTTTCTCCAGTATGAATTCTTTGGTGCTGTTTCAGATTGTCAGCTGTAGTAAAACTCTTCCCACAGTCCAAACACACATGATCTTTCACTTCATTATGTGTTTTCTGGTGCTTTTTAAAACACAGTATTATATTAATGTGATTAAAACTATATAATTCATTCTCTGTGTTCATTAAATAGTTAATAGTTTCTATTTCTCATAATTGCATGTACTATATCAAAACACAATATAATACACTTAGTAAATAAGTAAATGAATTGAATATATCTAATTTAACTAAGAACTGCTTAGCACACAATCCATGCTGACTGAAAAAAAACCCCAAGAAAAACATTACGACTTTATTTACACTGTTGACTGGTGAATTTACTTTAATGTATTTCAAATAAAAAACTAATGTTGCTCACTTGCAACACTTTTTCATATGAGTGTGAAGGCTTGATGAATGTCTAAAACTCTTCTCACACTGAGTACAGTGGTACGGCTTCTCTCCTGTATGAACTCGCTCATGTGATTTCAGAGATCCTGACTGAGTGAAACTTTTCTCACAATATGAGCACTTGTAAGGTCTTTCTCCAGTATGAACTCGCTCATGTTCTTTCAGGTTTCCAGACTGAGAGAAACTCTTGTTACAATATGAGCACTTGTAAGGTTTTTCTCCAGTATGAATTCTCTGGTGCTGTTTCAGTTCACCAGCTGTAGTAAAGCTCTTCCCACAGTCAAAACACACATGATCTCTCACTTCATTATGTGTTTTTTGGTGCAGTTTACAATGTTCCAGCCTCGAAAAACTCTTTCCACAGAGAGAACACACATGAGGCTTCTCATCTGAATGAACCTTCAGGTGTTGTTTTAGATGTGATGATGAATTAAAATTTTTACCACACTGATCACAGTTAAATGGCTTTTCTCCAGAATGAATAAACAAATGATTTTTTAAGCCTTTTGCATCATTAAAACTCTTCTCACACTGAGTACAGTGGTACGGCTTCTCTCCAGTATGAACTTGCTCATGCTTTTTCAGGTTTCCAGACTGAGAGAAACTCTTGTCACAATATGAGCACTTGTAAGGTTTTTCTCCAGTATGAATTCTTTGGTGCCGTTTCAGATCGCCAGCTGTAGTAAAGCTCTTCCCACAGTCGCAACACACATGATCTTTCACTTCATCGTGTGTTTTCTGGTGCTGTTTAAAACTGTTCATCCTTGAAAAACTCTTTCCACAGAAAGAACACACATAAGGCTTCTCACCTGAATGAACTATCAGGTGTTGTTTTAGATCTGATGACAAAAAAAAATCTTTACCACACTGATCACAGTTGAATGATTTTTCTCCAGAGTGACGGAGCAGATGATGTCTGAGACCTGATGCTTGAGAAAAACTCCTTCCACACTGAGTGCATGTATACGGTTTCTCTCCAGTGTGAACTCTCATGTGTTTGCTAAGGATTCCTTTATTTTGGAAACTCTTTCCACACTGTGAGCAGGTGTGCAGCTTTTTGTCTTTTGTTGCTTGAGTTTTGAAGTCACAGTGTTTCTTTACGTTATTTAATTTGTATCTTTGCTCCTTCACTTCCATCTGTTCTAAAATGAACATATTAAGTACTTAGAATCAGTTTAAGGAGGATAAATATAAAAATTCAAAAGAACACTTAGCAGAAAACGAGACATCAGGGGTCATATTCACAAAACATCTTAAGCCTAAAGGCTGATTTATACTTCTGCGTCGAGTGTATGCCGTAGGCTGTGTGTAGCATGCGTAGCCTACGGCGTAGCCTGACGTGCACCTCTTCAAAAATGTAACGTGTCAATTCTACGTGGACCGCGAGTGCTGTGATTGGTCTGCTAGAACCCCTCCCTCAGGTCAAAAAACTGACGAGGAGCAAACGGAAAAGAGCGAGCGTTTTCAACTTCCATAGGAATTAAAAAAATGCTCTGTTTCAGGGGACACATGCAGTCATACTGCAACAAAAGTCGTTACCTATTTGCCGCTTCTATTTGTAAGCTTCTCTGACAACGTACATGACAAGCTCCTTCTTCTTCGGCTTTTGCCTTGATACTCAACATGACCGAGGACACTGCCTACTAGTGGTCTGCATGCACGTCGACGCGGACAATGACACAGAAGTATAAATGAAAACAGACGCATAGCCTACGGTGCAGAGGCTCCGGCGTAGATCCGACACAGAAGTATAAATCAGCCTTAAAGGTAGCTCCTGAGGCCTGGGACACACTAGACGATTTTCAAATCTTAATCGATTTTAAAACTGTGGGTGACCACCGACATAATGACAGTTTCAACCTGAATGCACACACTGGATGATTCAGCCAGACCGCGAGACCACACACAAATCTTTAATAAATAACCAAATAAATAAGAAAAGAATGTCCTATTACCCGTGACAGTTTTTTTTAAGAGTTCCCACTTACAAATGATCGAATAGAGTAAAATAACCGAAAGTGAGTCGTTGGGGTAGTGGAGGGGGGCAGAAAACTGTCAAGGTAACTAGGTGAGTTGGCTGTGTATATATACACCAATCAGGTATAACATTATGACCACCTTCCTAATATTGTGCTGGCCCCTCTTTTACTGCCAAAACAGCCCTGACCCATCGAGGAATGGGCTTCACTAGACCCCTAAAGGTGTGCTGTGGTATCTGGACCAAGATGTTAGCAGCAGATCCTTTAAGTCCTGTAAGTTGTGAGCCGGGGCCTCCATGGATCGGACTTGTTTGTTCAGCTCATCCCACAGATGCTCGATTGGATTGAGATCTGGGGAATTTGGAGGCCAAGTCAACACCTCAAACTCAGTGTTGTGCTCCTCAAACCATTCCTGAACCATTTTTGCTTTGTGGAAGGGCACATTATCCTGCTGAGAGAGGCCACAGCCACCATACCGTTTTCATGAAAGGGTGTACATGGTCTGCAACAATGCTCAGGTAGGTGGTACGTGTCAAAGGAAGTGTCAGGACCCAAGGTTTCCCAGCAGAACATTGCCCAAAGCATCACACTGCCTCTGCTGGCTTGCCATAGTGCATCCTGATACCATGTGTTCCTCTTAGCTGAAGACTTCTCTCTATTCCTTAGTATAAGGAAAAAGCTTTGTGAAAAGCTTTAAAGAGGAAACTCTTACCTAAAAACTTTTAATGCTATTTAGGAAAACTATGATAAAATGATTTGTGAATACGGCCCCAGGTATCTGTCTGTGTGAGCATCAAGTATCTTTGATGTGCAAATTATTCAGTTCATACACTTGTTAAGATTAATAAAATGGCTATATTATGATTTATACAATTTTCTCTGCATATAATTTCATATACAATGTTATGATCATTTACATGCATTTCTCTATCATTTATCATTTATACAGCTTATAGAATTATTGACTCAAGAATGGACACCAACCTATTTGTTCCTCAGTATCTTCATGTTTTATTCTGGATGGTTCTGAAATACTCATGTCTTCAATCTCCTCTTTAATAAACTCCATCTTCACACAGATTTCAGCTGCTACACCTGGAGTTTGTCCTTCTCTTGTAGGATGATGTGAATATTCCCAGTATTTATTGGTGAATTGTTGTGGGAGACACCAGATCTGACAAATTCAAAGAGAAGTTATTGAATTTATACTCAATTACTTTAATTACGAGTGGGATGACGTCAGAAACAGTCTAATTTGCCGCTGGTTCCTTGGAGATTTTCCTATGAGGTTTTATAATGGGGTTTTTCAATTTATGGAGCATTGAATTTTTAATGATGAAAATGTGTGAAATGTTTTTAATTGAAATATTCACAGCTTAAATATACAGCCATGTTGAATTTCAAATGCAAGCCTTAAGGCTTGTGCACACCGGGACGATTATCACACGTGCTTATCATCGACGTTTAACGCCTCATGACTACACTAAGGGCGCCAATGTAAGGGTGCAAACCGACACGCAGCGTTTTTTGTTTTTTTTTAAACGCCATGGGTTCGTTTTTTTGGTTTTCCATGCCACATTAAAAACTGGCTGACCAATGAGATTGGTGCTTCTGTTCATGTGCCTGAAGCTTCTGAAGTTACAGTAAAATATGACATGGTGGCGCTCAAGCACAAAACGGTCTTGCTGAGCACACGTTGATACCTAAGAAGAAGACAACGAGGAGGAAGTAAGTAGACGGAGAAGACCCCTACAAACTATGGGTGCTCTGCCAGTTCTTGGCCACACCAAGATGTGTATTATATGCCATTTTATTTCTGTATTTTTATTTATTTTATTTTTTTTTACATTCAAGAAATATAGTTAATAATGTCTATTTCATAAATGTTTATTTGCACTACCGTTCACTTGCACTACTGTCATTGTGACTTATTTGCACTACCCTTTCTGACTATCATCTCCTCGTGTCATGTATATGCCACATATGCCATTTTATATCTGTATTTTTTGTTTTATTTACATTCAAGAAATATTATTTAAAATGTCTAATTCATAAATATGTTTATTTGCACTACCGTTCACTTGCACTAAGCACAAGCGCCATATACTGTCAGAGAGTGAATTTGAACGTTCACTCGGCACATCGCCAGTGAAAATCGCTTGGGTATGAACACAAAGATGCGTCGAAAAACGCTGGCAATAAGGGCACGCAATAATCGTCCCGGTGTGCACAAGACTTTAAAAATACAATGCATTAAATACATTTTTTTTTTTCAATTAGTGCATTTCAACAAGCTTTCTTATTTGAAAAACATTTGTCATTAACTTACTTCCATAGTATAAGTTCCCACACTTCAGTATCTTGGTCACTAGTTTAGATTAGCACTGAGACCTATGGTGAAATAATCACGTATGTTTAACAGTCGCTGCTTTTTCAGGTCAGCTTGGGTTGGATTAAAACTTTGTCCCATTGAGTTTGTAAAATTCTTTAGACGGTAGGCCAATCATCAGAATATCTTTCTCCTGTCTCTGAAAATGTCCAGATTTTTAAATCTTCTTGCGGACAATAATTTTAGGTGGCGTTTAGTCAACTAAATGACTACTACAGCACATTGAAAATATACAGTTGCAAGAAAAAGTATGTGAACCACTTGCAGAATCTGTGAAAATGTGAATAATTTTAACAAAATAAAGGAGATAATACAAAATGCATGTTATTTTTTATTTAGTACTGTCCTGAGTAAGATATTTTACATAAAAGATGTTTACATATAATCCATAAGACAAAAAAAATAGCTGAATTTATTAAAATAACCCCAGTTCGTAAGTATGTGAACCACTGATTCTCAATACTGTGTGTGGTTACCTGGATGATCTACGACTGTTTTTATTGTTTTGTGATGGTTGTTCATGAGTCTCTTGTTTGTTTTGAGCAGTTAAACTGAGCTCTGTTCTTCAGAAAAAATCTTCAGTTTTCCACCATCTTTTGCATATTTGAACCCTTTCCAGCAGTGACTGTATGATTTTGAGATCCGTCTTTTCACACTGAGGACAACTGAGGGACTCAAACACAACTATTAAAAAAAGGTTCAAACATTCACTGATGCTCCAGAAGGAAACAAGATGCATTAAGAGCCGGGGGGTGAAAACTTTTGAACAGGATGAAGATGTCCAAATTTTTCTTATTTCGCTTGAATATCTTTTTTTTTTTTTCATTTAGTACTGCCCTTCGGAAGCAACAGAAAATACTTGCATGTTTCTCTGAAGACAAATTAAATACAATTTACCTTGATCTTCAAATTCCAAATGTTTTCACCCCCCGTCTATGAATGCATCATGTTTCCTTCTGGAGCATCAGTGAATGTTTGAACCTTTTTTAATAGTTGTGTTTGAGTCCCTCAGTTGTCCTCAGTGTGAAAAGATGGATCTCAAAATCATACAGTCACTGCTGGAAAGGGTTCAAATATGCAAAAAATGCTGGAAAACTGAAGAATCTGCAGGATTTTTCTGAAGAACAGAGCTCAGTTTAACTGCTCAGGACAAACAAGAGACTCATGAACAACCATCACAAAACAAAAAAACAGTCGTAGATCATCAGGTAACCACACACAGTATTAAGAATCAATAGTTTACATACTTATGAATGGGGTTATTTTAATAAATTCAGCTATTTTTTTGTCTTATGGATTATATGTAAACATATTTTATGTAAAATGTCTTAATCAGGACAGTACTAAATAAAGAATAACATGCATTGTGTATGATCTTCCTTATTTTGTTAAAATTTTGCACATTTATATATACAGGAAATAATGCAACTGTATATATACAGGAAATAATGTTCAGTCATTGCATCACAAAGCTCAGTGCAAGTATTCCATTACTTGAACATGTCTGTTTTCTGATAGAATTATAATTTTTTTTAAAAATGATACCGTTACATATTAGTTGCATTTAACACAATGTCTGTTTAATTCTTGTCCAAAGTCTGAGACAAACAACAGGATCATCATGTTTAACTGAGCTGCTGAAAAGCCTCTTTGTCTCCAAAAGTTCCCTGTTTTCACCTCATTCATTATGATGTCTGAGATCTTCTGTAAAGTAGTACATTAAGCACATTTAATTGGTGTGAAAAGACAGAATCTGTGAAAAACCCTCTGCCAATATTATTACGCTCTAATAATAAACCAGGACAAATAACGCATTTCATTACATTAGTACTTAACACTTAAACTCGGGAACTGGTTAATGTTGAACTCTGTAATCTGGGAAATCTCTCACATGCATACTGGAAAACATACGGCATCCCGAAAATATTCCACATTTGTCCTTTTTTCATGATCGTTACCAGCGTCGCCTTTCACTTCAACTGGTGAAAGATTAAGCGCTCGTCTCCTCTCTGCGTTTCTCTCTTCCGCGCATGCTCAGACAGTGCGCGCGGTGTCGTTCTTCTTAAAGGGGCCGCATAATTTTTTTTTTTTTTTTTGGCTTTTAGTGTAAATATGTTAGCCTTGCTGTTATCTATAAGATACTGTGCTTCAAAACAATGACACAATGCACATTTAGAAGATATAAGCGTTCAAACTTACAGTCTCTCTCTTCTGACAATATAAATAGATTTGACAAAACATCTGAGGTATATTTTTACAGACTGCCAAAAGCTAAAGAAAAGAGAAGCAATGGATCGCTGCAATTCACAGAAACAACTGGACTCCAGGCAGAGAAACGTGGATTTTCAGTTATCATTATGTGTCAATATGTTGAATTTTGAGGTAAAATCAAACCCTATATATTGTATTGTTATTGTATTGACAACTCGTCAATTAAATATTTACCATCTTATATTCTGCATAAATGGATGTTTTTAAACACTGACAAAAACTGTACAAACTTTAGGGCTGAACGATATGATGATATACAGTATGTAACATTGATCACCCGGATTTAGACCTAACTATATTGTATTTATAAAGCGTTCACAGGCAAATTTGATTTACATATTTCCCTGGTGTCGAAATCAGCCACATATAAATGTCAGGAAACGTGATTCTTTATATGTGCATGTAAATATCCATGGATCACTGGATCTTTAGTAACATTAGTGTTACTGGTCCAATAACACTAATAGAGATGCAACCACAATTGGATCTAAGAAGGAACATAGTTATAGTTATACTTTTCTAGTATTTTTGACAGAAAAGTGAGATTCAAGATTGAACTGTAGTTAAGCTAGCTAATGTCAAGTTAAGTCACATTTATTTATATAGCACTTTTTACAATGCAGATTGTGTCAAAGCAGCTTTACAGTGATAACGGGAAAATAATTTTGGCTGCACAGAAGAAAATGTTTCATTGTCCAGCCTAATAAGTTCAGTATTGATTCATTCCGTTGTAAAAATTCATTAGTTATTAATTATTATCTGCTAATCAGACAGTCCACCATAAGAAAGAATCACTGATAACTTTTCCCTAATCAGCCATATATTTGTAGAGCCACTTGCGTTTAACGAGCTAACTTGAGCTCGACATAAATCACATAAAGCACTGTTACAAAGCAAATACACTATCATCAAACTCTACTTCTACACTATCATCAGTCTAGTCACCTGATGTTGCTTAATCAAATCTCATCAATATCAAAGAAAATCTCTTTTCGTTGACACTTTTATTGTGTCTAAAATTAAAGTTACCCATAAATAACTTGTTTATAAAGCTGTTTTACATATGCACCCTTATTCTGAAAAACAGCACTTGTGTTTGTATGTTGCTTGATTGTAAAATATTTGATTCTACATCATAAAAGATGGAAAAACTCATAGGGAATTTTTACTTATTTATTTTTTGCCCCTATATGTTGAATTTTGGGGACATTTTTGATATTTTTATGGCATTTCTGCCCCAGTGTGACAGGGAACAGTAATAGTATAGTGAGACGGGAGAGAGATAAATTACATTAAATTAATGATTTCAGTGGAAACTTAATAGAAATTATCGTTCTTGCTAAAGAAATGGGACAAATACTTAAAATGTATTGAGGTAACAAGTCTTGAATATTGAGCTATTACTTCATAAATGCAATATATCTTTTGGTTTATAGATTTTAATCTGCGATGATATAACATAAGGTTCATTTATGTACAAGCAAAATGCATTGAATGATGGAGAATAAAACATTGCAGTCAAGTTGAAAATATGTCCTATCGTTGTTACCGATAGCCTTGTGGGCAGCTTGGGTGACCTGAGTTTGAGTCCCGGCACATGGACCTTTCCTGATCCTGTTCCCCCTTTCTCTCTTCCTATTCTTATATTTGTATAACTTACTGCAGTAATTACTGGAATCTTTAAAACCATCTCCGAGTAATGCAAATTATCAACAGTCAGTTTGTTTAATACTCAATATTTTATAAATTCTATTAAATCCACCAAATTTGGTGAACTGAAGCTTTAGAACTTTATTGTTCCTATGCAGTCAATAATAAAGGACAAAATGAACTACTACCTCTTTTTTTATGATACAAGACCTGATCATTTAGTTAACAATAATACTGTACAACCCAAACATATTTATCACAGTATTAAGATAGAATGTTTAAACTCATTAATGTGATTAAAACTATATAACTCATTCTCTGTGTTCATTAAATAGATCAGTCAAGAAAAGATGTTTCTGTTTTATTTCTCATAATTGCATGTACTGCATCAGAACACAATATAAATATACTTAGTAAATAAGTAAATGAATTGACTATATCTAATTCAAGTAAGACCTGCTTATCACACAATCCATGCTGACAGAAAAAGTTACAATGGCTTTATTTACACCGTAAAAGTTGTTGACTGGTGAAACTCTGAAATATTTCTAGTTTTCTGAGCTTTTCAGCAAATTCACAAAATTAGATGATACTGTGCTTTTAGTATAAACTCCATATTTTATCTCAGAGAATTTACTTGAATGTATTTGACAAGAAAACTAATGTTGCTCACTTGCAACATTTTTTCATATGAGTGTGAAGGCTTGATAAATGTCTGAAACTCTTCTCACACTGAGTACAGTGGTACGGCTTCTCTCCTGTATGAACTCGCTCATGTGATTTCAGAGATCCTGACCGAGTGAAACTTTTCTCACAGTAGGAGCACTCATAAGGTCTTTCGCCAGTATGAAGTCGCTCATGTTCTTTCAGAGATCCTGACTGAGTGAAACTCTTGTCACAATATGAGCACTTGTAAGGTTTTTATGGTTTTTATGATGTGAATATTCCCAGTATTTATAGAGGGTGTGCACGTGAAGTCACTGTCGGCCGTTATAACTGCGGTCATGCCCACTGAGTGGCAAAAAGACTGAGTGGCTGCATTGGTTTTCAGCGTGAATGGCACGAAAAACACACAAAACACATCTAAAAGGCAAAGAGCTTTGCAATTGACTGTACAAATATATTTGACACAAAATCTGAGGTATATTTTTACAGACTGCCGAAAGCTACAGAAAAAAAAAAGCAAATGGATCGCTGCAATTCACAGGAACAGCTGGACTCCAGGTAGAGAAACATGAGTTTTCAGTTATCATATTGTGTCAAAATGTTGGATTTTGGTGTAAAATCATACCCTATACATTGCATTGTTATATATTTTGTTGACAACTCAATTTAATATTTACCATTTTATATTCTGCATAATTGGGTGTTTTTAAATAAACATTAACAAAAACTATACTAGTTTTAAGTCTGGACGACATATAACATTGATATAAGTGATCACTCCAATTTAGACCTACCCATATTGTAGTTATATAAAGCGTTCACAGGCAGATTTGCTTTATGAATTTCCCCGGCATCGAATTTAGGCACATTTAAATGTCAGGAAACACGATTCCTGGCTGCATGTTAATATCCATGGATTAGGTTTCTTTGACATGTTATAAGGAATATTTTCAATCCCAAACTTTAGTGTAATTGTTTGTTTTATTCATGTTTTTGCAGTTTCCCCTATTAAATCCAGTCATGCAGCAGGCTCTTTTGCCACTCAGTCCAGCTGAGGAAGCGTGTTCCGGCGGGAAAATTACGACAGTGCATACCCTCTATTGGTGAATTGTTGTGGGAGGAGCTTCACTGCAGGTGTGAACTGTGATCACTGTGTGATACTGACGCCCACAGGACCACATCTGGAAAATCAAAGATAAGTTACTGAATTTACACTGAAATACTTGTTTTAATAGTTGTTTTCCCTGTTTTTATTCATTATGATGATGTCCGAGATCTTCTGTAAAGAGGCACATTAAGCACATTTTATTGGTGTCAATAGGCTGAAATAGAGTCTGTGTAAAACTCTCTGCCAACCAGGACACATAACGCAAAGCATTTCATTACATTAGCACATAAACGTGTAAACTCTCAAGCTGATTAATGTTAAACTCTGTAATCTGAAAAACATCTCTCACCTGCACACTGGACATGTGTATTTGTTCTTCATTCACAATTGTTAATAGCATCACTTAAATCTCTAAGACCACCCTCAAAGGTCTCTTTTTTTCACAAAAAGTTGCCAAATATTAAAACAAAGTACATACAGGTCTGCATATGTGTATATTTAAAAAGTCCCCATTTGTATAGTATTACGGTTACCACCTTCATAGACGGAAATCAAATCGCCTATGACTAAAGGGTAACTGGGGGTCAGGACCTATCTGAGCGTTGTCCCCCCCCCCCCCCCACCCCCTCTAAAAATATGAATAAAAACCATGCTTAGTATTGTAAATATAATGATATATAACAATACAAACAGGGCAACAAATATGCGTTTTAGGGTAAAAAATTTTTTTGAGGGTACTGTATTTTTCAACGAGTCCGCTACGTTAGCGATTATAACGTTAACTAGCATGTTTGGTAGCTTGTTTAATAGTAAGTCACCCACTACAACTAACATGGCTATAAGCCTGTGTGTGAACTTATATTAGGCTAATATTGTAGATCTACTACCATTGTGTTGGGTTTTGCTCAATATGATGTTAAGTGGCAGATCAGTGGGCTTGCTGCAGTTCTTATCTAAGTAAAAGACGTCCTCCAGCTGTCCCAGACGAAGCCTAAAATACTATGTGGAGGACGCAAGATAATTATAATATGACCCAGTGGTAAGAATATTTTGGTCAATTTAATCAGCTTTTTCATTGAACCAGAGCGAAACTATAGGGATAAAGCATGGTATCCGTGCTACACTAATAATAGTAGTAAGGCTTTCCTCTGTGTACACATATCCTTACAAGTACAATTTTGGCTGTATTATTTGTGCCCCCTTCACAAATTGCTCCTGAGAACTTTACTTCAGTACGCCAAAATAAGGGACACCCATTCATTTTATTTTATATTATTGTACATTTGATTATTTCAATTATTTCTAAAGAACTGCTGTTCTGTTTGTGGGCATTACAGTCACTCTGTAAAAAAACTAACTCTTTTTAAAATGTCATTGTATAGACTAGGATTATTTATTACATAGCATACATGCATTATACACTATTAAATAACATTATAATGATTAATTAATGATCCATCAAATGTTTTCTTACAATACAATTATTTCTCTACCAAGCTCTTATAATGAATAAAATATGATATTAATAGTTTAACTTAAATTAAAAAACAATATTATACATACCATATCGGCTTCAGGGGATGCCTGAGGTAACAGGAATTTTGCACTTTAGCAGCGCGGACTTGTTTATAACCGGACATAATCAGACAGTTCACCATGAGAAACAACCACTGATAACTTTTTCCCTATTCAGCCATATTTTGAAAGCCTCTTGCGTTTAACGAGCTAACTTGAGCTCGACATGTATAAAATAAAATAATAAACAAAAACAAAAAAAAACGGCTCAAGATATCACACTCCGTCGCTAAGGAAAAAACGACGCCAAAATACAATCACACAAATAAGCTTCTCTGCTACTTGCTATTTTTCTCCACGGGACAAAATCAATGAGAAAGTCGCTAAATTTGGTGAAAAAATCCACAAATTGGAAAAGTTTCAGCGCTCGTCTCGTCTCTCGCGCTTCTCTCTTCTGCGCATCCTCAGTGCGCGCGGTGTCATGTTTCTTAAAGGGGCCGCATATTCTTACATAAACCACATTTCAGCACTGTTACAAAGCAAATACACTATCATCAAACTCTAGTACTACACTATCATCAGTCTAGTCACCTGATGTTGTTTAATAAAATGCCATCAATATATATATATATATAAAAAATCTCTTTTCTTTGACAGACTTTTATTGTGTCTAAAATTAATTAACACATTTCAATTTCACATTTGCACGCATATTTGGGAAAACAGCACTCTTGTTTGTATGTTGCTTGATTGTAAAATACTTGTATTGATCCTACATCATAAAAGATGGAAAAACCCCTATATCTTGAATTGTGGGGGCTTTTGTGATATTTTTATGGTATTTTTTGCCCCAGTGTGACAGGGAACAGTAAAGACCCCGATAAACCTCAAACGAAATCGAAGAATGAACTGATGTGACGTCATTTCGAACAAAATCAGGCCAAAACGAAGTTCGTTTTGTAAGTTCGAAACGGCTTGCCAAAGCGAACTCTCAGGAAAAGTTCGCTCCAGCTGCAAAACGCCTTCATACAACCATTGGTCCGTGACGATAACGTAATAAGAGGTGTGCGCTGAGGCTCCACCTTCATTCGCGTGGAACCCTTCTCTGATTCATCTGTTGAATTCGTTGAGGTTAAGATCTCCGCGGGTGAAAACATGAACACACTGGATAGCAGCTTTATAGTACAAAATGAATGTGCTTCTGATTAAATGAGGCACTGACACTGTTTTTCATGTTTGATACTGTAAAGCTGCTTGCTTTTAAGCAATCCATTGAATAAAGTGCTACATAAATAAATGTGACGTGACTGGAGTGCTAATTTGCAGAGCTCATGCTAACATACCAATGTTGTTATGAACAGACGCTTTTCTTATGCTTTCTATAAAAAATGCTTGCTCTTTTCTCATTTTTGTTGTGTTTATTATGTTACCGAGAAGAAAGCACACAGCACATATTTACATATTCATCTAAATGCCGCTCTCAGCAGTGTGGGCGGCGTCAGATGTTCCATTACAGTATATCGCTGCTCACGTATTTCAAACTTCGTTTTACCCCTAAATGAAGAACGAAAAAGAACTTTGTTTGAAGTATATCGGGGCCTTAATAATATAGTGAGATGGAAGAAAGATAAGTTACATTAAATTAATTATTTTAGTGAAAAACGATGATAGGGACATATTCACAAACCATCAGAAACTCTTAAAAAAATAATGCCAGTGTCATTCCTAAATTTTTTACCAAATGCTAAATTCTTACCAAATCACAAACAATCCTAAATAGCTGGCGATCCACCTCTGCAATCCACCCAAAGACACTGTACACCATTGAGGCAATAGGCGATAGAGCCTTGAGTGCTGAGACTTTACTTCATAAATGCAAAAAATATTTTGATTTATAGATTTCAATCTGCAATGACATAACATATAAGGTTCATTTATGTACAGGCAAAATGCATTGAAACATTGCAGTCAAAATATGTCCACCCTTACACTCTTCCACTTCGATCCCAAGAGGATCGAGGGCTCCAAGCTTGGAATTTAGCCCAAACCCAGTTATGAAATCCTGAGGTTTGTCCTGTAAATCTTTTATATTTGTACAACTTACTGCAGTAATATTACTGGAATATTTAAAAACCATAATGCAAATGATCAACAGTCAGTTTGTTTATTATTCAATATTTTATAGATTCCATTACATCCACCAAATCTGGTGAACTGAAGCTCTGGAACTTTATTGTTTCTAAGCAGACATTAAAATATAAAAATGAACTCCAACCTCTTTTTATGATGAGACCTGATCATTTGGTTGACAATATTACTGTACATCCCAAACATATTTATAACAGTATTAAGATTAAATGCATTAATGTGATTAATTAAAACTATATCTGTGTTCATTAAATAGATCAGTCAAGAAAAGATGTTTCTGTTTTATTTCTCATAATTGCATGTACTGCATCAGAACAAAATATAAATATACTTAGTAAATAAGTAAATGAATTGACTATATCTAATTCAAGTAAGACCTGCTTATCACACAATCCATGCTGACAGAAAAAGTTACAATGGCTTTATTTACACCGTAAGAGTTGTTGACTGGTGAAGCTTTAACTCTGAAATATTTCAAGTTTTCTGAGCTTTTCAGCAAATTCACAAAATTAGATGATACTGTGCTTTTAGTATAAACTCCATATTTTATCTCATAGAATTTACTTGAATGTATTTGAAATAAAAAAAACTAATGTTGCTCACTTGCAACATTTTTTCATATGAGTGTGAAGACTTGATGAATGTTTGAAACTCTTCTCACACTGAGTACAGTGGTACGGCTTCTCTCCTGTATGAGCTCGCTCGTGTGATTTCAGAGATCCTGACTGAGTGAAACTCTTGTCACAATATGAGCACTTGTAAGGTTTTTCTCCAGAATGAATTCTTTGGTGCCGTTTCAGATCGCCAGCTGTAAGAAAGCTCTTCCCACATTTAAAGCACACATGATCTTTCACTTCATTATGTGTTTTCTGGTGCAGTTTAAAACTGTTCATCCTTGAAAAACTCTTTCCACAGAAAGAACACACATAAGGCTTCTCATCTGAATGAACTTTCAGGTGTTGTTTTAGATCTGATGACAAAATAAAATCTTTACCACACTGATCACAGTTAAACGTTTTTTCTCCAGAGTGACGGAGCAGATGATGTCTGAGACCAGATGCTTGAGAAAAACTCTTTCCACACTGAGTGCATGTATACGGTTTCTCTCCAGTGTGAATTCTTATGTGTCTGTTAAGGATTCCTTTATTTTGGAAACTCTTTCCACACTGTGAGCAGGTGTGCAGCTTTTTCACTTTTGTTCCTTGAGTTTTGAAGTCACAGTGTTTCTTTACATCATTTAGTTTGTGTCTTTGCTCCTTCACTTCCATCTGATCTAAAATGAACATATTAAGTCATTGTAAGGAGGTTAAATGTAAAAATTCAAAAGAAAACTTAGCAGAAAACAAGACATCAGGGGCAGTAATCACAAAACATCTTAAGCCTAGCTCCTGAGGCCTGGGACACACTAGACGATTTTCAAATCTCAACCGATTTTAAAACTGTGGGTGACCACCGACATAATGACAGTTTCAACCAATTTTTAGTATTATAATTCTCAGAATGCACACACTAGATGATTTAACCGGACCACGAGACCACATGATGGAGTAGAGTGACCGATTAAAATAAGTTTATTTGGCATGCTGTCCGAGGAGAAGCTCCGAGCTCGGAATTTAGTCCAAACCCAGAGCACTCCCCGTATCCCTGGCTGGGAATAGGAACCAGCAAAGAGTGAGGAGTCGGGTTGGCGGAGGGGAGCAGAAAACTGTCGATGGTAACTAAGTGAATCAGCTGTGTAAGCATACACACCGGTCAGGTATAACATTATGACCACCTTCCTAATATTGTGCTGGCCCCTCTTTTACTGCCAAAACAGCCCTGACCCGTCGAGGAATGGGCTTCACTAGACCCCTGAAGGCGTGCTGTGGTATCTGGACCAAGATGTTAGCAGCAGATCCTTTAAGTCCTGTAAGTTGTGAGCTGGGGCCTCCATGGATTGGACTTGTTTGTTCAGCTCATCCCACAGATGCTCGATTGGATTGAGATCTGGAGAATTTGGAGGCCAAGTCAACACCTCAAACTCAGTGTTGTGCTCCTCAAACCATTCCTGAACCATTTTTGCAGGGCACATTATCCTGCTGAAAGAGGCCACAGCCATCAGGGAATACCGTTTCCATGAAAGGGTGTATATGGTCTGCAACAATGCTTAGGTAGGTGGTACATGTCAAGGGAAGTGTCAGGACCCAAGGTTTCCCAGCAGAACATTGCCTCTGCTGGCTTGCCTTCTTCCCATAGTGCATCCTGGTGCCATGTGTTCCCCGGGTAAGCAACACACACTCACCTGGCCATCCACATGATGTAAAACAAAACGTGATTCATCAGACCAGGCCACCTTCTTCCATTGCTCTGTGGTCCAGTTCTGATGCTCATGTGTCCACTGTTGGTGCTTTTGGCGGTGGACAGGGGTCAGCATGGGCACCCTGACTGGTCTGCGGCTATGCAGTCCCATACAAACTGTGATGCACTGTGTATTCTGACACCTTTCTATCAGAACCAGCATTAACTTCTTGAGCAATTTGAGCTAAAGGAGCTCGTCTGTTGGATCTGACCACACAGGCCAGCCTTCGTTCCCCACATGCAGTGGTCATAATGCTATGCCTGATCGGTATATATATATATATATATATATATATATATATACACGTCTCCTCTTGAGCTGATTAGATAGACCATTTGAACGTGCTCCTCCCGAAATTTGTTTATAAAACATAAAAACAACATCTCAAGATGCTGACAATTAGCTGAACACATACTTGTTTAATTAGTGACATTTAGCCTACATTTTAAAATCTTTATTTGAATATGGCAGGATGATACCTCGTTCTCTCTATTCCTTAGTAAAAGTTGGTCTCAGCAGCTTTGTGAAAAGGTTTAAAGAGTAAACTCTTACATGAAAACTTTTACTGCTGTTTAGGAAAACTATGATAAAATGATTTGTGAATACGGCCCCAGGTATCTGTCTGTGTGAGCATCAAGTATCTTTGATGTGCAAATTATTCAGTTCATACACTTGTTAAGATGATTAAAACAGCTACAGTGCTCTCCACAAATATTGGCACCCTTAGTAAATATGAGCAGAGGCGGCTGTGAAAATAAATCTGCATTGTTTAAACTTTTGATCTTTCATTAAAAAAATTCACAAAATTCTAACCTTTAATCGAAGTAAAACAATTGAAAGTGGGGGAAACTCACGTTATAAAATAAATGTTTTTCTCCAATACATGTTGGCCACAATTATTGGCACCCCTAGAAATTCTTATGAGTTAAATATCTCTGAAGTATATTCCCATTCATATTTACATTTTTTAGCACACCAGGGTGACTAGGAGCGTGAAATTGTCCAGCCATGACTTCCTGTTCCACAGGAGTATAAACATGAGGAAACACAAAGGCCAAATTCCCTTAATCATTCATCACAATGAGTAAAACCAAAGAATATAGTTCTGATATAGTTCTGATGTGCAGCAGAAGATTTACATATTTGATATACATATTTGAGCTTTACAAAATAGAAAGTGGCTGTAAGAAAATAGCTAAAGCATTGAAAAATCCCCATTTCCACTTATCAGGGCAATAATTAAGAAGTTCCAATCAACTAAAAATGTTACAAATCTACCTGGAAGAGGACGCGTGTCTAAATCGTAACCTAAAGCATGGTGAGGAGGAAATTTTGAGTGGCAAAAGACTCTCCAAGGATCACAGCTGGAGAATTGCAGAGATTAGTTGAGTCTTGAGACTCAGAAAGCCTAAACAAAATGATCAAACAGCACCTACATGCCCACAAGTTGTCAGGAGGATTTCAAGAAAAATCCTCTGCTCTCATCCAGAAACAATCTCCAGCATATTCAGTTGTCAGAAAAGACTGGAACTTCAAACGGGACCAGCTTCTATGGTCAGATGAACCTAAATAAATAGCTTTTTAGCAGCAAACCCACCAGATGGGTTTGGTGCACACATGGATAAAAAGTACCCCATGTCCACGGTTAAATATACTGCTGGATCTTTAATGTTGTGGGCCTATTTTTCTGCCGGAGATCCTGGACATCTTGTTATGATACATGGTATCATGGATTCTAGCAAATACCAACAGATAAAAAATCTGACCGCTTCTCCTAGAAAGCCATGGGCCATGATCTTCCATCAGGACAATGATCCAAAACAAATATCGAAACCAACACAAAAATGTGTCTCTGAGCACAAAATGAAGCTTCTGCCGTGACCATCCCGGTCCCCTGACCTGAACCCTATAGAAAATGATTGGAGTGAACTGAAGAGAAGAAGCACCAACATGGAGCTGGGAATCTGAAGGATCTGGAGAGATTCCTGCATGAAGGAATGGTCTCTGATCTCTTGTCAGGTGTTCTCCAAACTCATCAGGCATTATAGGTGAAGACTCAGAGCTGTTATCTTGGGAAAAGGAGGTTGCAATAATTGGGTGCCACTAATTGTGGCCAACATGTATTGGAGAAAAACATTTATTTCATAATGAGCCTTTTCCCCCACTTTCAACTGTTGCCCTTCAATGAAAGGTTAGAATATTGTGATTTTTTTAATGAAAGATCATAAACAATGCAGATTTATTTTCACAGCTGCCTTTGCTCATATTTACCAAGGGTGCCAATATTAGTGCAGGGCACTGTATATTATGATGCTTTATACAATGTTCTCTCCATATAATTTTATATACAAGGTTATGATCATTTACATGCATTTCTCTATCATTTATCATTCATATACTGCTTATTATGACCAAAGCAGTCAACAATGTAGAATCAAGAATGAACACCAACCTATCTGTTCCTCAGTTTCTTCATGTTTTATTCTGGATGGTTCTGGATCACTCATGTCTTCAATCTCCTCTTTAATAAACTCCATCTTCACACAGATTTCAGCTGCTACACCTGGAGTTTGTCCTTCTCTTGTAGGATGATGTGAATATTCCCAGTATTTATTGGTGAATTGTTGTGGGAGACACCAGATCTGTCAAATTCAAAGAGAAGTTACTGAATTTATACTGAATTACTTTATTTACGTGTGGTGCAGGGATGACGTCAGAACCCTGAAGTCTAATTTGCTGCTGGTTCCTTCGAGATTTTCCTATGGGGTTTTTCAATTTATGTGTAAAATAAAGCCTGTGGTAAAAATAACGTGGCTATATTTTGAAGTTTTTAGCGCACAAGTTAGCTAACTTTGTCAGTCGTACAACTAGCAGTTAGGTAACTTCTAGCTAATGACCAGAGACTAAACATAAAGAAAACTGTTTGTGTCATCTCCCCTTCTACAGTTGCCATAAGTGCTGTGGAGGTAATCTTGTCAGATCTACTGAGTGAGCGTGTACAGGTCAGCCAATCTGGTTCCGGCCGTTAAAGTTAACTTTTTCAAATAACAATCACGGTCCAGGGCAGTGAGTGACCTTACATATTCATATAAAATCAGATTTTCTCCAGTCATTGTTAAAAAGACAAGCTAACAAAACTTGCTAGCTAGCATTAGTAAAGTGGTCAGAGGAAACGTTCTTCCTCCACCTAAGCTCTGCCCACAAAAAAAAAAAAAAAAAAATCACAATGTTTACTAACTGAAAAGGGGTCTATTTAAATGGACTACTAGCACAACTACTTGTAAATCCATTTTTGTGAAAGAATAGCTATGTTTCCATCCAAAGTTGCGAATTTAACTTGGAATATCACATAAAACATTTGCGAATAAAGCACTGTTTTTCATCCAACGAGAATAAAATCGTCACTTCATGATAAACTGGCGCTAAATATCACTAAGAAAAAATGAAGTTGCTGCAGTAGAAGCCACTGTATATTATAATTTTTGTATGAGCACACAGACAAAACCCAATAAACGCTGTCATGTTGTCTTGCATTCAGATGCCTGGTGTTTGTGAGCACAATAGTGTGAGGCACTTCTGATGCGCATCAAGGAATTTATTCGGTAAAAGCGTTTCCATCGTGTTTTCGTATCGCATAAGTGTATCGTACTCATTTGAGTGCATACTTTTTTTATGCACATTTTTAGAATTTATGCGCATCTTAGCGTTTCCATCCAGTGTTTTTTTTATGCAATATCCCAAAATGCGCATACAAATAGGTGGATGGAAACATAATAAACGACTCACTATCAGTTGCTCTGGTCTTCGTTAAGAGCCGCTTGTGGCACCTGCTGGTGAGGCGACTAACAGCAGATGGAGATTATGCATCGGCAATCTACTGCTATTCCTGCAGTTCCCGGATTTGCAATGTTGAATTTTATGTCGAATCTGAACCACTGAATTCGCGGAAGCGAATTTTTAAAGCGAAATAAAATTGCCTTTCTAATATTATAGGTTGACTGAATATTTTGGAAGTGAAATCTAAAACGGTAAATATGGAGCATTGAATTTTTTATAATGAAAAAGTGTGTGAAATGTTTTGAATTGAAATAATCACATCTTAAATATTCGGCCATGTTGAATTTCAGCCCGTTGAAATGCAAGCATGGTTAATGCAATGCATATTTTTTTCAATTAGTGCATTTCAACAAGCTTTCTTATTTCAAAAACATTTGTCATTAACTTGCTTCCATAGTACAAGTTCCCACACTTCAATATATTGGTCACTAGTTTAGATTAGCACTGACATAATCGCGTGTGTAACAGTCACTGCCTTCTCAGATCAGTTTGAGTTAGATTAAAACTTTGTCCCATTGAATTTGTAAAATTTTATACATGGTAGGCTAATCATCAAAATATCTCTTCTCCTGTCTCTGAAAATGTCCAGGTTTTTAGATCTTCTTGCGGACAATATTAGTTACATTTAACACAACGTCTGTTTAATACTTGTCTAAAGTCTGACAGAAACAACAGGACCATCATGTTTAAGCTGCTGAAAAGCCTCTTTGTCTCCAAAAGTTCCCTGTTTTCACCTAATTCATTATGGTTATGTCTGAGATCTTCTGTAAAGTGGAACATTAAGCACATTTTATTGGTGTCAACAGCTGAGACAGAGTCTGTGAAAAACTAAACTAAACTAGCCAAATATTATTAATAATAAACCAGGACAAACAACGCATTTCATTACATTAGTAGCCTACTTAACACGTAAAATCTGGAGCTGGTTAATGTTAAACTCTGCAATTTGGGAAATCTCTCACATGCAGACCGGAAAATATTCGGCATCCCGAAAATATTCCACATTTGTCCTTCTTTTATGATCGTTATCAGCGCCGCTTTCCACTTCAACTGGTGAAATATTCAGCGCTCCTCTAGTCTGTGCGTTTCTCTCTTCCGCGCATGCTCAGTGCGCGCGGTGTCATTCTTCTTAAAGGGGCCGCATAAAAATTCTTAAAAACTTATTTTTTTGTTTTTTGGCTTTTAGTATGAATATGTTAGCCTTATTGATATCTATAAGATACTGTGCTTCCAAACAATGACAAATGCGCATTTAGAAGATATAAGCGTTCAAAACTTACAGTCTCTCTCTTCTGACAATATGGATCAATGATTTTGATGACATCACTCTGCACCAGCTTCTCATCAGATTTTCTGTCCAATCAAATGCTCTCTAGAATCTAAAGCGTCCTGCCCCTACACTATAGAATGGGGTGGAAAACTGTGGTTACGCCCACTGAGTGGCAAAAAGACTGAGTGGCAGCATTGGTTTTTAGCGTGAATGCCGTGAAAAACACACAAAACACATCTAAAAAGGGAAAGAGCTTTGCGATTGAGTGTACAAAGATTTGACAAAACATCTGAGGTATATTTTTACAGACTGCCGAAAGCTAGAGAAAAGAGAAGCAATGAATCACTGCAATTCAGAGAAACAATGGACTCCATGCAGTGAAATGTGGATTTTCAGTTATCATTATGTGTCAATATTTTGAACTTTGACGTAAAATCAAACCCTATATATTGTATTGTTATTGTATTGACAACTAATCAATTAAATATTTACCATCTTATATTCTGCATAATTGGATGTTTTTAAACACAGACATAAACTATACTAGTTTTAGGGCTGGACGATATGATGATATACAGTATGTAATACTGATATAAATGATCATCCGGATTTAGAACTAACTATATTGTATTTATACATAAAGCATTCACAGGCAAATTTACTTTACGTATTTCCCGGGCATCGAAATCAGGCACAAATAATGTCTGGAAACATGATTCCAAGCTACATGTCAATATCCAAGGATCACTGGATCTTTGGTAAGTTGTAAGGAACACTATATTAAATCCAACCTTTAGTTTAAACTGATAATGGTTTGTTTTACTCACATTTTCGCAGTTTCCCCTATTAAATCCAGTCATGCAGCAGCCTCTTTTGCCACTCAGTCCAGCTGAGGGGGCGAGTTCTGACTAAAATCAGTCACTTGTTCACACATTTACTATTTTCTACATGGTGAATGGCACATAGTACGCTGTATAGGGTAGAGGGCACGACTGAGATGGCACGATTGCTTTCCATTGGGGTGAATGAAGTCTGGTTTCACATTAGTGTTACTGGTCAAATAACACTAATAGAGATTAGCAACCATGATTGGATGATAAGAGCATTTGTAACTCTAATGAGAGCGGTCTTAGTACTATGATATAGTCTAAATCCTGACTGGATATCCTCACAGATTTTCTCTCTACTCTGCTGTGTACAGTACCTAGTACCTGGTACTTTTTTTTAGTACCAACTCGGTACTAAAATGTGACGTGTAAACAATGCAGGTCAGAGATAATCGTCACTACTAGCGTCATTGGATTTGGGACACAAGTAGGAGCGCTTTTTTTGCTTCCGATACTGATACCTAGGATTCACTATCTACCGATACCAATCCGATATTCAAGTAATAATAATAAAAAAAAGTCCAGCTGACTCCTTCATCCATGACTCATGACACATGAATGTTTGCGTAATACATGACATAAACTAAATATATTTATATATAAATATATACTATACAATTAAAATACATTTCTTTTAAACTTATAGCGCAGTTTTTTTTTTTTAATGAGGCAGCAACATATGATAGATAGGACAAAACAAAAAAGGCTATTAACAATCTTTCATTGCGCAAAAGTATAATAATATGAATAGAGCGGCACAAAGCGCTTATGCGCATCCCGTGTGCAGAATGATGCGCTTGAAGCAACATGGAGTCACAGTGCGCAGCGGCAGCGCTCCGCATTGAAAAGTTCAAAGCACAAAGTGAAGATATATTGATGCGTATTGTGTTACCGGTATCTTTGTCTATATGAAGTATAATAATAGAAACATTGAATAATCTTGGAGAGAGTTTCATTGTGTTGACTGTCGTAACCGAACGCGACACGCAGTCTGAATGCTGAATTGAGAATGACTGACAGCTGCAGCGGAGGGAGGCATTTACGTGAACTTTAATTTAACAACTTAAATATTCATCTGTACCTCAAATTAAACTATGGAATACTTGGAATATAGTGCATGAAAACTTTATGGTGCTTTTTAATGTTTTTGTGCCTTTTGTGGGGCTTAACAATAACACAGAATAGTACACGCACAATGTCGGATTTGGATCGGTCCCGTCCGGCCGATACCCGATCCGGCAAAAATGGCAGTATCGGAGCCGATACCCGTTCTGAGTACCGGATCTGCGCATCCCTAGCCACAAGACACCAAACCCGCTAGATTTAAATAATAAAAAAAAAATACTAAGCAACAGCCATAATATCTATAATGCAAATTATCAACAGTTTGTTTATTGTTTAAAATTTTATAGATTCTATTACATCCACCAAATTTGGTGAACTGAAGCTTTAGAACTTTATTGTTCCTAAGCAGTCAGTAATGAAGGATAAAATGAACTTAAACCTCTTTGTATGATACAAGACCTGGTCATTTGGTTAACAATAATACTGTACATCCCAAACATATTTATCACAGTATTAAGATAGGATCTTTAAACTCATTAATGTGATTTAAACTATATTAAAACTGTGTTCATTAAATAGATAAATCAAGACATGTTTGTTTTGTTTGTTTTATTTCTCCTAATTGCATGAACACAATTTA
The DNA here is from genome assembly GCA_037101425.1 of Elopichthys bambusa. Lineage (NCBI taxonomy): Eukaryota > Metazoa > Chordata > Actinopteri > Cypriniformes > Xenocyprididae > Elopichthys > Elopichthys bambusa. The sequence goes on along the minus strand of CM074444.1, from coordinate 28,854,075 downwards.
GTACACTCAGTAATTAAGTAAATTAATTGAATATGTCTCATTCAAGCAAGACCTGCTTATCACACAATCCACCCTGACAGAAAATAAAAACTACAAATATGACCTTATTTACGGTGTAAGAATTGTTGACTGGTGAAGCTTCAAATCTTTAAATCTTTCAAGTTTTCTGAGCTTTTCACTAGATTCACAAAATTAGATGATACTGTGCTTTTAGTATAATCTCCATATTTTATCTCAGAGAATTTACTTGAATGTATTTGACATGAAAACTAATGTTGCTCACTTGCAACACTTTTTCATATGAGTGTGAAGGCTTGATAAATATTTAAAACTCTTCCCACACTGAGTACAGTGGTACGGCTTCTCTCCTGTATGAAGTTGCTCATGTTTTTTCAAACTTCCAGACACAGTGAAACTCTTGTCACAATATGAGCACTTGTAAGGTTTTTCTCCAGTATGAATTCTTTGGTGCTGTTTCAGATTGCCAGCTGTAGTAAAGCTCTTCCCACAGTCGCAACACACATGATCTCTCACTTCATTATGCGTTTTCTGGTGCTGTTTAAAACCATTCATAGTTGAAAAACTCTTTCCACAGAGAGAACACACATAAGGCTTCTCATCTGAATGAACTTTCAGGTGTCGTTTTAGATCTGATGGGGAAATAAAATCTTTACCACACTGATCACAGTTAAATGGTTTTTCTCCAGAGTGACGGAGCAGATGGTTTCTCAAACCTGTTGCATCTTTGAAACTATTCCCACAGTGAGCACAATAGTACGGCTTCTCTCCAGTATGAACTCGCTCATGTGATTTCAGGTTTCCAGACATAGTGAAACTCTTGTCACAATATGAGCACTTGTAAGGTTTTTCTCCAGTATGAATTCTTTGGTGCTGTTTCAGACAGTCAGCTCTACCAAAGCTCTTCCCACAGTCACAACACACATGATCTTTCACTTCATTATGTGTTTTCTGGTGCAGTTTAAAACTGTACAGCCATGAAAAACTCTTTCCACAGAGAGAACACACATAAGGCCTCTCATCTGAATGAACTATCAGGTGTTGCTTAAGATCTGATAAAAATAGAAAATCTTTACCACACTGATCGCAGTTAAACAGTTTTTCTCCAGAGTGAAGACGCAGATGAATTCTGAGTCCAGATATATATGGGAAACTCTTTCCACACTGTGAGCAGGTGTGCAGCTTTTTGTCTTTTGTTCCTTGAGTTTTGAAACACTGTGACTTCTTTACGTCATTTAGTTTGTGTCGCTGCTCCTTCACTTCCATCTGGTCTAAAGTGAACATATTAAATACTTAGAATCAGTTCAAGGAGATTAAATGTGAGAATTCAAAAGAACACTTAGCAGAAAACGAGAGATCTGGTGTCTGTTAGAGATGCACTAAATCGACCGGCCAGGGACCAGAATATGCCAAGAAAATTGCAATCGGTGCATCTCTAGAATCTGTCTGTGTGATTGTTGAGTATTTTTGATGTGCAAATGATTCAAACAAATATGTTATGATTAGGGCTGGGTATTGAATTTGATACTTTTTAGGTACCAACCAAAATATCGAAAATGGTCTTGTCATTCAGCACCAAATTTCGATACCTCCGAACGGAGCTGGGGAGAGGGGGCAGAGAAATGCTGTCGCTGTCTCGTTAATATATGAAATATTAAATATATTAAATTTATAAAACTACGGCATGTGAGAGAGACCAGTGAATCGACGGTTTCACTTTCAGTTTATATCCGAAAAGCATGGGTGACAGTACCGGCTGTTTATGCGAGCAGCCCTTTCACTACAGTCACTCCAAATACTGTGAACAGCAAAACAGAAGTGCCGCACTGCCCGCACAAACAGTGATTTGCTGAGTTATAAAAAAAAATTAAAAAAAAAGAACTAACTTCTTTGCGTTATTCTCCACATACAGCACGTAGTGGTCCCTAAATATGTTTTGTATTCTGACAAGCGCCCTTGTTGTTTGTGTTTTAGCGAATCAGCGCGCAGTATTCAGATCAGGTGACAAGGCTTCTAATCTAGACACTTCAAAAAGACGCGCTAGCTAAACGATACCCAGCCCTAGTTATGATGATTTACATGCATTTTTTCATTTATATACAGCTTATTTTTTCACAGAATTATTGCCTCAAGAATGGACACCAACCTATTTGTTCCTCAGTTTCTTCATGTTTTATTCTGGATGGTTCTGAAATACTCATGTCTTCAATCTCCTCTTTAATAAACTCCATCTTCACACAGATTTCAGCTGCTACACCTGGAGTTTGTCCTTCTCTTGTAGGATGATGTGAATATTCCCAGTATTTATTGCAGAATTGTTGTGGGAGACATCAGATCTGTCAAATTCAAAGAGAAGTTACATAGAGAAAACACAGACTTTTAAGCAGTTATGTTCATTTTTGAAAACGTACATTTTTAATAAGTCACTAGATAAGACATCTTGGGGTGTGAGTGTGTGTACAAGAACAAAATGTAAAAGTATCATCAAGTTATGTTTACCAGGGGCTTTAATTTACTCATAAAGTGAAAAACCCCATAGAAAAATCTCAAAGGAACCAGCATTAAAATTAGACTTCCAGGTTCTGATGTCACACCTGCACCACTCTATTTTAATGGACAACTGGCACAACTACTTCCGCGTTCTGCTTATGACAACTCGGGAGTTTCTGGTGACAGCGTTCAGTGCAACCACATACATGCGAACGCAGATTATTACTGTTTTATCACTGTCAATTGATCATTAAATCAATGAATCATGTTCTTTCATAAATGTAACAGACGTAGGCTAGTAAGAGCTGTGGGAGACTGATGCTAGAGGGACTGACACTTAAGGTTGCAGCCTTTAGCCTCCTTGTTAGAGCATCCCACTCCCATGCGGACAGGCCGGGGTTCGCGTCCCGCTTGGAGCGGGCAGGTGCGAACCGGAGGGGCTACATAAACATGCCTTAGAAAAAAGGTGTGCATCTCGAGACAAAACAATGGCACTGACAAATTTTAAGATATGTCAGTGCAAGTTGATTTCAGCTCAATAATGTATTTTAATCTAGTGCTAGGCTTAAAGGCACACTATGTAAATTTTCGCCGCTGGAGGTCGCCAATTCAAAACAAAGGCGTAGCTTGATTACACCTTAATTTTTGCGGAATAATGGGAGGGGTTGTCTTCACATCTACAGCAGGAAACAAATCAGGATGGGACTCAGGCAGAAATCATGTTCATGGATGAGATTATTAACGTTACTGTAGTATGAAGCAGAGCACGGCGGAGTGCTGTGCAAGCAGAAAAGAGGCCGCTGGAGTAACTGCTAATAAGAGATGAGCGCGACACACGGCTCGAGAGCAGTGGGACTTTTATTATGCCGCAGTCGTCGCTTCCGTTTCTTCCAGTCAGTCATATGTGGGGTAAAGCAGCACTGTTAATCATATTAGATATATTTGTGCGTTGAAAGTAGTTATAGTGTTACTCTGCGTTCACAACTGTGTTGAGACAAAAGATATGTTAAGATATGCAAGTACAAGTTCCTTTCAGATAACACAGCTCAAACATGCATTTTAGTTTATGATTATCTTAAGCATTGTCTGTGAAACCGGGGGATAATCTATTAAAGCATCTTTGGTAATTTCATAATTTCTACAAAATAAAACCGGAAATTGAGGGTAACGCAGGTATGATAGGCATCCGTGTCCTGGTTAAAATGGCTTATTTCTCTGGATTTAAACATTCTTGGAAACAAAATATATAACAATGTTCTAGTGGTTTTTAGATATTTTAATCTAAAAATCTTACATATTGTGCATTTAAGCCTTGTCTGTGAAACGGGGGGTGAGAGAAACAACAAGGCTATCATGTTTTCTCCAAAAATTCCCTGTTTTCACCTGATTTATTATTGTGATGTCTGAGCTCTTCTGTAAAGTGGAACATTAAGCACATTTTATTGGTGTCAACAGACAAGACTCTGAAAAACTCTCTGCCAACATATTATTACACTCTAATAATAAACCAAGACACATTTACGTTACATTAATACTTTAACACGTAGAGGCTGTTTAATGTTAAACTGTAATCTGAGGAACATCTCTCACCTGCAGACTGAAAATATACAACATCTGGAGAAAATATTCCACATTTATCCTTCATTCACGATCGTTAACAGCGTCGCTTTCAGCTTCAAATGGTGAAAGTTTCAGCAGTCTTCTAGTCTCTCGCGCTTCTCTCTTCTGCGCATCCTCAGAGCGCGCGGTGTCACGTTTCTTAAAGGTGCCGCGTATTCTTAAAAGGGTAGTTCACCCAAAAATGAAAACTCGTCTCATCATTCACTCACCCTTAATTAGTTTCAAACCAGTATGAATTTCTTTCTTCTGGCTGAGTTTTTGGCTTCTGTTTTAATTGTATTTTCTGAGACAATCTGTTCGTTTTTATGAACAAGTTATTTTCCCTAGTTATGAAATCCTGTAAATCCTTTATATTTGTACAATTTACTGCAGTAATATTACTGGAATCTTTAAAACAATCTCTAAGTAATGCAAATGATCAACAGTTTGTTTATTGTTTAATATTTTATAGATTCTATTACATCCACCAAATGTGGTGAACTGAAGCGAAAATCTACACAGTGTGCCTTTAAGATAGAATGTATAAATTCAAATAAAACTAAACAACTCATTCTCAGTGTTCATTAAACAGATCAAGTTTTGTTTGTTTTATTTCTCATATTTGCATGTATATCAGAACACAATAAAGTACACTCAGTATAAATAAAGTAATTGAATGTATCTAATTAAAATAAGACCTACTAAGCACACAATCAATCCTGACAGAAAAATAAACTATTTACAGTGTAAAGCTTCAGCAGTGTGAAGCTACAAATCTTAAATCTTTCAAGTTTTCTAAACTTTTCACCAGATTCTTAAAATTAGATGATACTGTGCTTTTAGTATAAAATCCATATTTTATCTCAGAGAATTTACTTGAATGTATTTGACATGAAAACAAATGTTGCTCATTTGCAACACTTTTTCATATGAGTGTGAAAGTTTGATGAATGTCTGAAACTCTTCTCACACTGAGTACAGTGGTACGGCTTCTCTCCTGTATGAACTCGCTCATGTGATTTCAGAGATCCTGACCGAGTGAAACTCTTCTCACAGTAGGAGCACTTGTAAGGTTTTTCTCCAGTATGAATTCTTTGGTGCTGTTTCAGATTGTCAGCTGTTGTAAAGCTCTTCCCACAGTCAAAGCACACATGATCTCTCACTCCATCATGTGTTTTTTGGTGCAGTTTAAAACTGTTCATCCTTGAAAAACTCTTTCCACAGAGAGAACACACATAAGGCTTCTCACCTGAATGAATTTTCAGGTGTTGTTTTAGATTTGATGATGAAATAAACTTTGTACCACACTGATCACAGTTAAATGGTTTTTCTCCAGAGTGAACGCGCAGATGAATTTCTAAACCTTTTGAATCACTGAAACTCTTCTCACACTGAGTACAGTGGTACGGCTTTTCTCCAGTATGAACTCGCTTATGTAATTTCAGGTTTCCAGACTGAGCAAAACTCTTGTCACAATATGAGCACTTGTAAGGTTTTTCTCCAGTATGAATTCTTTGGTGCCGTTTCAGACAGTCAGCTCTTGTAAAGCTCTTCCCACAGTCACAACACACATGATCTCTCACTTCATTATGTGTTTTCTGGTGCAGTTTAAAACTCACCAGCCAAGAAAAACTCTTTCCACAGAGAGAACACACATAAGGCCCCTCATCTGAATGAACTTTCAGATGTCGTTTTAGATATGATGACAAATTAAAATCTTTATCACACTGATCACAGTAAAATTGTTTTTCTCCAGAGTGAACGCACAGATGAATTCTGAGTCCAGATGTATATGGGAAACTCTTTCCACACTGTGAGCAGGTGTGCAGCTTTTTGGCTTTTGTTCCTTGAGTTTTGAGCTCACAGTGTTTCTTCACATAATTTAGTTTGTGTCTTTGCTCCTTCACTTCCATCTGGTCTAAAATAAACATATTAAGGGTGTAGAATCAGTTCAAGGAGGATAAATATGAAAAATCAAAAGAACATTTAGCAGAAAACATAACATCTGTTTGTGTGATTGTCAAATATCTTTGATGGGCAAAGGTCAGTTCTGTCATTCACATGTTAATATGATTAAAACGGCTATATTATGATAATTTATACAATGTTATCTGCATATAATGTTATATACAAGGTTATGATCATTTACATGCATTTCTCTATCATTTATCCAGCTTATTTTTTCACAGAATTATTGACTCAAGAATGGACACCAACCTATTTGTTCCTCAGTCTCTTCATGTTTTATTCTGGATGGTTCTGGATCACTCATGTCTTCAATCTCCTCTTTAATAAACTCCATCTTCACACAGATTTCAGCTGCTACACCTGGAGTTTGTCCTTCTCTTGTAGGATGATGTGAATATTCCCAGTATTTATTGCTGAATTGTTGTGGGAGAGACACCAGATCTGCCAAATTCAAAAAGAAGTTACTGAATTTATACTGAATTACACACACCCATAGTGAGAACGCACAACTACTTCCACGTTCTGCTTATTAAAAGTTTCCGGTGACAGTGTTCAGAACAACCACATACATGCAAACGCAGATTATTACTACGTTTTATCGCTGTCAATTGATTAAAATAATGAATAAAGTTCTCTTGAGTTAACATGAATTATCTTGAACCTGCTGAAATGTTGCTATAAATACATTGAATACCCCTGTCTGGATGGAAGAGTCAGGGAGTTTCAGTCAGAATATTTGTTAGGTAGCTGTGTGTTTAAACAGTACCCTTGCAGATTTTTTTCCCCCGCCAGAGTGGATCAAAACGGATCTTCCTCACACGGAAGGGATAACTGTAAAAATGTTTATATTTGTCAGGTAGCGGTGCATTTAAACAGTACTTTTACAGACAAATCTTCCTGGACTAACTCTGTCCAGAGCTCCATCCAGGGATAACCAGCTCTTCCAACCAGAGAGCAAGATTTAGTCAGCTAGGTTACTACAGCGCTGAAAATATATATAACTGTGTTGTATAAATGAGTTATACTACTTTAAAATGGAAGTGCATCATGAAGCTCAGAGCAAGTAGTCCATTACTTGAACATGTCTATACGTGATAGAAATATGGTGAATTTTGATGCAGTTACATATTAGTTGCATTTAACACAACGTTTGTTTAATTCTTGTCCAAAGTCTGAGATTAAGGCCGGATTAGGTTTAAGTTTTCCCGGTGTGTTCTGCACTGTCAGGTTTTTTTGGCCCGATTCGGCATGTAGAATCAGCATCTGGCTGTCGTGTGAGAGAGAGAACTCGGATTGGCTGTTCAATTTAGTAAACGAGTCGAAGCGCAAGAATAATAGCAAAACAAGAAGCAAGAAGTCAAGAGCAAAGAAGTCAAGGCGGTACAGACAGAAGGCCATTTTAATTTTACGTCACGTAGTGTTCCTGGGTGAATGTTTAATATTAACATGAGCCGAGTGGAATATAGAAAGTGATCAGCATAAATGATATTCAAAACAATAGCATGTGCTGCTATGTTTACGGTTTGTGTATCTGCAACCTGAAGTGCTGGTCTTCCTTTCTGAATTACGAATATATATGAAAAAAATAGACAGCAGGCTCCTTAATCCCAAAGTATAGTTCACTTTTTACACATACGTGAGGGTCAGCGTACAGCGCGTGTGACGCAAATTTCGTCATCAGAAGAATATATGCGTGTACTGTATGCGCAGGTCGCACATGCGCATTTAATTTATTTATTTTTTTTGCAGTATTTAGTTTATCCACAAGGTGGCAACCGTGCCCTGGGGCGTCAAAAAAAAAAAACTGCATAAACAGAACAGACCGGAACGCATGCAAGCTACAGAGATGATGGAAGCCTACATAGATGAGAGATGTGCGAAGTGGTTAGAAAGTACACTCGTTTGTACAACTCTAGAGTACAAAAATATTTAGCCTACATTGGTTGTAACTCGTGGCGAGACTTTGCTCAAAACCGTGCATGCGCCGAACGCCTATGCATGCATATGAGTCAAATGAAGTATACTTTTGCAAGGCTGTGCGTTCGACTGCGCGCGTACACTAGCATACGCGTAAAAAATGAAGTATACCCAGGGCTTTACATGCAGCCGCAGAACGTGCATACTAGCTGACAGTCGGCTGTAGGTCTTAGGTTTTTTTTCTCCATACGCAGATGACAACATGGTTGACTTTTATCAGTGCTAGATCTTTGGCATCTGTTTGGTGTGTCCCTACCCTTGACCTTAGGACATTTAAGTAGCTTTTTTAAAAATGCCTTGGTAAAAAGGTGTGCATCTTGAGACAAAACAATGGCACTAAGATATTTTAAGATATGTCAGTGCAATTTGCTTTCAGTTAAAACAGCTCAATAATGTATTTTAGTCTAGTATAGGCTTATGCCTTGTCTGTAAAACAGAGAGAAACAACAGGACCATCATGTTTAACTGAGCTGCTGAAAAGCCTCATTGTCTGCAAAAGTTCTTTGTTTCCACCTCATTTATTATGGTGATGTCTGAGATCTTCTGTAAAGTGGAACATTAAGCACATTTTATTGGTGTGAACAGACAAGAGTATAAAGAAAAAAAGAAAGAAAAAAACTCTCTGCCAACATATTACACTCTAATAATAAACCAGTACACGTTTCGTTACATTAGTACTTTAACACGTAGAGGCTGGTTAATGTTAAACTGTAATCTGAGTTAATGTCAAAAATATAATCTGAGAAACATCTCTCACCTGCAGACTGGAAATATACAACATCCGGAGAAAATATTTCACATTTATTCCTTATTCACGATCGTTAACAGCGGCACTTTCAGCTTCAACTGGTGAAAGCTTCTGCAGTCGTCTCGTCTCTCGCGCTTCTCGCTTCTGCGCATCCTCAGTGCGCGCGGTGTCATGTTTCTTAAAGGGGCCGCATATTCTTAAAGGGATAGTTCAACCAAAAATGAAAATTCTGTCATCATTTACTCACCCTCAAGTTGTTTCAAACATCAAATAGGTGAATGTTGAGCACAAAAGAAGATATTTTAAAGAATGTCTGTAGCCAAACAGCTGATGGAACCCACTGACTTCCATAGTATATTTTATACTGAAAGTCAAAAGTGTCCATCAACTCTTTGGTTTCCAACATTCTTCAAAACATCTTCTTTTGTGTTTAACAGAAGAAAGAAATTCCTACAGGTTTGAAACAACTTGAGGGTGAGTAAATGATGACAGGGTGAACTATCCCTTGAAGTCCCCATTAAAAATCAAAAATGAAGTTTTTTGGCTTTTAGTATGAATATGTTAGCCTTACTGTCATCAATAAGCTAGTGTGCTCCAATGACAAAATTTGTATTTAGAAGATATAAGCATTCAAAATGTTCATTCTATATAGGGGGAACGATTTAGATAGTGTAAATATGCTTTTCGTTGGGGCGAATTAAGTCTGGTTTCACGTTAAGGCCGGGACACACCAACCCAACGTCAAAGAACTAGCAGCAACGAAAGCTGACTATGTTTTCGCCTCACGTCGTGGTGAAAATATGTGCTTGAACACACCTAAAGAACTTCAGCCGACTACCAACTAGCATGCATGTTCTGCGCCTGCGTATATACTGTCTATTTAAGCAGATATATTTGTCTATATTCATCATTCAAAAAGGGAAAGTGAAACTAAGACTGCATGTATACAAACCATAAACAAAGCAGCGCTTGCTTACCGTTTTGAATATCAATCATGCTGATCATGTTCTTTATTCCACTCCGCTCATGTTATTATGAAAACTTCGAATGCTCAGGTAAGATGACGTAAAATTAGAACAACCTTCTGTCTGTGCCGTCATGACTTATTTGCTTGCTTTCATAACTTTTGCTATACTGAACAGCCAATCAGAATTCTCTCTCCCTCCGATGGCCTGACGGCGATTCAACGTTGAATCGGCTGAAAAATGCAGACGAGGACCAACTTCAGCTGATGGTGCGGAACACACTAAGAAAACTTAGTTGGCCAACGCACAAAAACTGCCGTCAGCTTGGTGTGTTCTGGCCTTTAGTGTTGATGGTCCAGTAACACTAATGGACAGATGCAACCATGATTGGATGATAAGAGCAACTCATTCATTTGTAACTCTGATGAGAGCTGTCTCAGTACCACGATCTAAAGTAGTCCTAGTCTCTAAATCTTGAAAATTGAGTTGTCAACCAACCACATAAATTTATCCACTAACCGTTCAGAAACGTCCAGTTTCATTCTAAAAGTTGTAACTTCTTCCTGAGTCTCTCCATCAGTGTCGACTCCAGTTTGAACAATGTAAGGCTGAACACCGTTACTGACAATCCTCATTTTGGCTGCGTGAGATTCTCCTGCTTTGTTGTTGTTGAACAACCAAAGCGTGATCTGTTAAAGCTCCGCCCTCTGCTGGAGCAGCAGCTCATTTGCATTTAAAGGGACACGCACAAAAACAGCGTGTTTTTGCTCACACCCAAACAGGGGCAAATTTGACAAGCTATAATAAATGATCTGTGGGGTATTTTGAGCTGAAACTTCAGACACATTCTGGGGACACCAGAGACATATATTACATCTTGTGAATGGGGCATTATAGCTTTTCCACACTGATGATGTGTGCAAGAGTTTTAGGCTCCTGTTTTAATTGTCTTTTCTGAGACAAGTTTTTTTCTCCCAGTTATAAAAAATCCTGTAAATCCTTTATATTTGTAGAACTTACTGCAGTAATATTACTGGAATCTTTAAAACCATCTCTAAGTAATGCAAATGATCAACAGTTTGTTTATTGTTTAATATTTTATAGATTCTATTACATCCACCATATTCGATTAACTGAAGCTTTGGAACTTTTTTTGTTCCTAAGCAGTCAATAAATAAAAGATAAAAATGAACTCAAACCTCTTTGTATGACACAATACCTGATTATTTGGTTAATAATTCTGTACATCCAAAACACATTCATCACAGTATTAAGATAGAATATTTAAACTCATTAATGTGATTAAAACCAAACAACTCATTCTCTTTGTTCATTAAATAGATTGATCAAGACAAGATTTCTGTTTTATTTCTTTTAATTGCATGTACAATCAGACCACAATATAGTACACTTAGTATATAAAGTAAATTAATTGAATATATCTATTCAAATAAGACCTACTAAGCACACAATCAATCCTGACAGAAAAAAGTACGATTTACAGTGTAAGAGATGTTGACTGGTGAAACTTAAAATTTTAAATCTTTTAAGTTTTCAGAGCTTTTCACCAAATTCTCCAAATTAGATGATACTGTGCTTTCACTGTAAACTACATATTTTATCTCAGAGAATTTACTTGAATGTATTTAACGTGAAAACTAATGTTGCTCACTTGCAACACTTTTTCATATGAAAGTGAAGGCTTGATAAATGTCTGAAACTCTTTTCACATTGAGTACAGTAGTACGGCTTCTCTCCAGTATGAACTCGCTCGTGCTTTTTCAGGCTTCCAGACAAAGTGAAACTCTTGTCACAATATGAGCACTTGTAAGGTTTTTCTCCAGTATGAATTCTTTGGTGCTGTTTCAGATTGAAAGCTGTAGTAAAGCTCTTCCCACAGTCAAAACACACATGATCTCTCACTTCATCATGTGTTTTCTGGTGCAGTTTAAAACTGTCCAGCCGTGAAAAACTCTTTCCACAGAAGGAACACACATAAGGCTTCTCACCTGAATGAACTTTCAAGTGTTGTTTTAGATTTGATGATGAAATAAAATCTTTACCACACTGATCACAGTTAAATGGTTTTTCTCCAGAGTGAATGCGCAGATGAACTTTTAAAACTGTTGGATCTCTGAAACTCTTCTCACACTGAGTACAATGGTACGGCTTCTCTCCAGTATGAACTCGCTCATGTGATTTCAGGTGTGCAGACTGAGCGAAACTCTTGTCACATGATGAGCACTTGTAAGGTCTTTCTCCAGTATGAATTCTTTGATGGCGCTTCAGTTGAGTAGATGCAGTAAAGCTCTTCCCACAATCAAAGCACACATGATCTCTCACTTCATCATGTGTTTTCTGGTGCTGTTTAAAACTCACCAGCCAAGAAAAACTCTTTCCACAGAGAGAACACAGATAACAGCTCTCATCTGAATGAACTTTCAGATGTCGTTTTAAACTTGATGACAATTTAAAATCTTTACCACACTTATTACAGTTAAATAGTTGTTCTCCAAAGTGAACACGCAGATGAATTCTGAGTCCAGATATATATGGGAAACTCTTTCCACACTGTGAGCAGGTGTGCAGCTTTTTGTTTTTTGTTCCTTGAGTTTTGAAGTCACAGTGTTTCTTTACATCATTTAGTTTGTGTCGCTGCTCCTTCACTTCCATCTGATCTAAAATGAACATATTAAGTACTTGGAATCAGTTCAAAGAGGATAAATATGAAAAATCAAAAGAACATTTAGCAGAAAACAAGACATCTGTCTGCATTGTCAAATATCTTTGATGTGCAAAGGTCAGTTCTGTCATTCATGTTAATATGATTAAAACAGACATATTATGATGATTTATACAATGTTATCTGCAGATAATGTTATACAAGGTTATGATCATTTACATGCATTTCTCTATCATTTATCCAGCTTATTTTTTCACAGAATTATTGACTCAAGAATGGACACCAACCTATTTGTTCCTCATTATCTTCATGTTTTATTCTGGATGGTTCTGGATCACTCATGTCTTCAATCTCCTCTTTAATAAACTCCATCTTCACACAGATTTCAGCTGCTACACCTGGAGTTTGTCCTTCTCTTGTAGGATGATGTGAATATTCCCAGTATTTATCTGTGAATTGTTGTGGGAGACATCAGGTCTGCCAAATTCAAAGAGAAGTTACTGAATTTATACTGAATTACTTTCATTACGAGCGGTGCAGGTATGACATCCGAACCCTGAAGTCTAATTCGCCGCTGGTTCCTTCGAGATTTTTGGGTTTTCCGATTTATGTGTAAAATAAAGCCTGTGGTAAACATAACTGGACTATACTTGTTCTACAACGTAAATTTCACACACCCATAGTGATAATGCACAACTACTTTCACATTCTGCTTATTACAACTCGGGAGTTTTCATTCCCAGCATTCAGTAGGGGTGGGGGGAAAATTCGATTCTGAATCGATTCACAAATGTAAAAAATTGATTTTCTAAATCTTAAATGATAACGTAATGTTGACAGAAGGTAAAAGGCGGGACTCTAAAGCACGAAAGTGCAGCGCCCGGACAGTCTATGGAGTGCACATAACAGTGTGTCCCCACTGGCGCGGAGCAGAGCGAGCGTTTTCAAATCATTTACGGAAGTTGAGCTTCATGCTCACGGACAAGCATGAAGCTCAACTTTCGTAGAAATGAATTGAAAACACTCGCTCTGCTCCGCGCCATTGGATACGCACCATAAGAGACCCATGATGGCTGAGCGAGAAATCCAACCGGCATTCTCTGCGTTAAAAGCTAACGTATGGAAGCATGTTGGCTTCTATGAAGTTGAAGGGAAAAAGCACCTGTGCTGCATTTCCTAAAAGCATCGTAAGCCTAAGTTTATCGTAGAGACCAGTGTGGCAATTGTTCTACAATCAACTTATGCTTACGATGCTTTTGGGAAACGCTACCCTGGACAAGCCACACTATATGCAAGTTATGTCATTATATATTATTGTTATAATAATTAATTAATTATGTATCATTACAGATACTTTGCTTTAAAAGTACCAAGTAGTTACAAAGTGGCAAAAAAGAAAATCCGTATAGAAAAAATAATGCATCGATAATCGTTTTATAATAACATCGCAGCCCACTGAATTGAGAGAAAAACAACAAGGCTATCATGTTTAGCTGAGCTGCTTAAAAGCCTCATTGTCTCCAAATGTTCCCTGTTTTTACCTCATTCATTATGGTCATATCTAAGATCTTCTGTAAAGCGGAACGTTAAGCACATTTTATTGGTGTTAACAAAAAAACAAAAAACAAAAACAAAAAAACTCTCTACCAACATATTATTAGACTCTAATAATAAACCAGGACACATTTCGTTACATAAGTACTTTAACACGTAGAGGCTGGTTAATGTTAAAATATAATCTGAGAAACATCTCTCACCTGCAGACTGGAAATATACAGCATCTGGAGAAAATATTCCACATTTATCTTTCATTCACAATCGTTAACAGCGTCGCTTTCAGCTTCAACTGATGAAAGCTTCAGCACTCGTCTCGTCTCTCGCGCTTCTCTCTTCTGCGCATCCTCAGAGCGCGCGGTGTCACGTTTCTTAAAGGTGCCGCGTATTCTTAAAAGGTAGTTCACCCAAAAATGAAAACTCTTCTCATCATTTACTCACCCCCTCAAGTTGTTCCAAACCTGTAAGAAGATATTTTAAAGAATGTCTGTAACCAAACAGCTGATGGACCCCACTGACTTCCATAGTATTTGTTTTTCATACTATGGAAGTCAATGGGGTCCATCAACTGTTTGGTTTCCAACATTTTTAAAAAATATCTTCTTTTGTGTTCAACAGATTTGCATTTAGAAGATATAAGCATTCAAAATGTACTGTCTCTCATTTCCGACAATATGGATCAACCATGACATCACTGCACTTCAGCTTCTCAACAGATTTTCTGCCCAATCAAATGCCTTCTAGAATCTAAAGCGTCCCACCCCCTACATTATAAATAGACACTGAAGCTGGTGAATGGCACATAGTGCACTATATAGTGACATCACTAACACTAAAATGTATATAAACCCTGCCCCCGAGAACATGCAACAAAGGGGGCGAGGCCATGTTGAGCTGCTTTAGAGCCTGTACACACAGAGACGCGTTTAGCTGTATATGTAAAAATTTTATATCGTATCGGCGTTTCTTCCTGACACCCCTATGTTTTCGTGTGTACAGCCAATCTGTATATTTCGTGAAACAATGATGTCATCACCCCACGTTTGTATACAGCGCTCAAGGTTTATGCGCATGCTCTAAGTCTTCTTCTCCGTTTTTAGTGTATCTAGTCTGTGGCAGAATTACAGTGCCACACACTGGTCTGGTATGTGTACTACATCGTTTTGAGTCCACTTCAGTGGTTTTCGTGTGTACGCAGACATGTCTTAAGACGACGTCATGTTTACGGTATTATTTTTTTTTTAGAACAAGGAAAAAAAAGATCGGATAGGGA
Source organism: Elopichthys bambusa (assembly GCA_037101425.1). Classification (NCBI taxonomy): domain Eukaryota; kingdom Metazoa; phylum Chordata; class Actinopteri; order Cypriniformes; family Xenocyprididae; genus Elopichthys; species Elopichthys bambusa. The sequence continues at coordinate 28,838,800 of CM074444.1, read as the reverse complement.
AAGCTCTGGCTTCATGTGGATGTGGCCTTAGAGAAGAGGAAAAGTTGTTGTAGTAGAGTGCTGTTGCTATGCTGTCATTTTCCACCGGACTGCTTCACAAACAAAATTCAAAGCTGGATTTTCACAAAAGATTAACATGACGGCACATGCTAGTCGATTAATTGAATCAACTGTACAGCAACTACATAAATGTATCCACTAACCGTTCAGAAGCGTCCAGTTTCATTCTAAAAGTTGTAACTTCTTCCTGAATCTCTCCATCAGTGTCGACTCCGGTTTGAACAATGTAAGGTTGAACACCGTTACTGACAATCCTCATTTTGGCTGCGTGAGATTCTCCTGCTTTGTTGTTGTTGAGCAACCAAAGCGTGAGCTGTTAAAGCTCCGCCCTCTTCTGGAAAGCCTAATATCAGTAATATTAATGGAATTTTTAAAACCATCTCTAAGTAATGCAAATGATCAACAGTTTGTTTATTGTGTAATATTTTATAGATTCTATTACATCCACCAAATTTGGTGAACTGAATCTTTTTTTGTTTTGTTTTGTTCCTATGCAGTCAATAAAAAAAGATAAAAATGTTCTCCAACCTCTTTGTATGATACAAGACATGAACATCTGGTTAACAATAATACAGTACATCCCAAACATATTTATCAAAGTATTAAGATAGAATGTTTAAACTCATTAATGTGATTAAAACTAAACAGCTCATTCTCTGTGTTAAATAGATTGATCAAGACCAGATTTTATTGTTTACTGTTTTATTTCTTGTAATTGCATGTACTATCAGAATGCAATTTAGTACACTTACCCCTGGTTTCCCAGACAAGGCTTAAGCTAGTCCTAGACTAAAATGCATGTTTGAGCCATTTTAACTAAAAGCAAGAATCCGTTCTAATGTAAAGGCTGGCGCAATTAAAAATGCAGACGACATTGCAGAGAAGTTAAAAGAAAGCCACCGCTATTTGACAAGTCAAACCCCCTTTTTCGAGGATAATTTAAAGAAAATGGATATATGGAAAACAATTAGCCATTCCCTCGGAATAAATGGTGAGAAGTATTAACGATGAGATCATTATGCCAGGCTAGCAAACAGTGTAACATAAAATTACCTCAGGTATCCAGCACTAGTTTTGACAACACTGTCTTGCTTCCTTAGAATTTGCAGTGAAAAAGAATAGGCGTTGTTTTTATTCCACTATTTTGACTTTGTCATGCTAAATTCACTGTTAGAATAGATCGATTACACTAGCTATTCAATTGAAACAGCATGCTGAGGAAATCTGCTGGTTAAAGCCATGTAAATGCAACAAGAACAGCAAAAACATGTTGTACGCACTTTAAAACCACAGCGCGAGCTTAGAATAAACAGACCTTTATCGTTTGTTAGTGTTGACACAAATATAGTTATTGTTAAAGTTAACTTATCTTTCTTGGTGTGAACAGGCCTTAAGTCCTGTCTGTGAATCCGGGCCTTAGTAATTAAATAAATTAATTGAATATATCTAATTCAAGCAAGACCTGCTTAGCACACAACCCATCCTGACAGAAAATAATAAAAACTAAAAATAATAAAAACTATAAAAATGACTTTATTTACAGTGCATCCAGAAGGTATTCACAGTGCTTCACTTTTTCCACATTTTGTTATATTACAGCCTTTTTACAAAAGGGATTAAATTAATTATTTTCCTCAAAATTCTACAAACAATACCCCATAATAACAATGTGAAAGAAGTTTGTTTGAAATCTTTGCAAATTTATTAAAAACAAAAAGCAAAAAAAATCACATGTATGTAAGTATTCATAGCCAATCATGACACTCAAAATTGAGCTCAGGTGCATCCTGTTTCCACTGATGATCCTTGAGATGTTTCTGCAACTTGATTGGAGTCAACCTGTGGTAAATTCAGTTGATTGGACATGATTTGGAAAGGCACACACCTGTCTATATAAAGTCCCACAGTTAACAGTGCATGTCAGAGCACAAACCAAGCCATGAAGTCCAAGGAATTGTCTCTAGACCTCTGAGACAGGATGTTATCGAGGCACAGATCTGGGGAAGGGTACAGAAAAATTTCTGCAGCATTGAAAGTCCCAATGAGCACAGTGGCCTCCATCATCTGTAAATGGAAGAAGTTTGGAACCACCAGGTCTCTTCCTAGAGAGGGCCGCCCGGCCAAACTGAGTGATCGGGGGAGAAGGGCTTTAGTCAGGGGGGTGACCAAGAACCTAACAGTCACTCTGACAGAGCTCCAGCGTTTCTCTGTGGCGAGAGGACAACCTTCCAGAAGAACAACCATCTCTGCAGCACTCCACCAATCAGGCCTGTATGGTAGAGTGGCCAGACGGAAGCCACTCCTCAGTAAAAGGCACCCACCTGAAGGACTCTCAGACCATGAGAAACAAAATTCTCTAGTCTGATGAAACAAAGATTGAACTCTTTGGCCTGAATAGCAAGCGTAATGTCTGGAGGAAACCAGGCACCGCTCATCACCTGGCCAGTACCAGGTGATGTTTTTCAGCAGCAGGAACTGGGAGACTATAGTGAGGATAGAGGGAAAGATGAATGCAGCAATGTACAGAGACATCCTTGATGAAAACCTGCTCCAGAGCGCTCTGGCCCTCAGACTGGGGCAAAGGTTCATCTTCCAACGGGACAACGACCCTAAGCACACAGCCAAGACAACAAAAGAGTGGCTATGGGACAACTCTGTCAATGTCCTTGAGTGGCCCAGCCAGAACCCAGACTTGAACCCGATTGAACATCTCTGGAGAGATTCATAAGAGTGTGAAGGCTTGATGAATGTTTGAAACTCTCTTCACACTTAGTACAGTATTATGGCTTCTCTCCAGTATGAAGTCGCTCGTGCTTTTTCAGGTTTCCAGACTGGGCGAAACTCTTGTCACAAGATGAGCACTTGTAAGGTTTTTCTCCAGTATGAACTCTTTGGTGCCGTTTCAGACAGTCAGCTCTAGTAAAGCTCTTCCCACAGTCACAACACACATGATCTCTCACTTCATCATGTGTTTTCTGATGCTGTTTAAAATTCACCAGCCAAGAAAAACTCTTTCCACAGAGAGAACACACATGAGGCCTCTTAGCTGAATGAACTTTCAGGTGTCGTTTTAGACTTGATGACAATTTAAAATCTTTACCACACTGATCACAGTTAAATGGTTTTTCTCCAGAGTGAACGCACAGGTGAATTCTGAGTCCAGATGTATATGGGAAACTCTTTCCACACTGTGAGCAGGTGTGCAGCTTTTTGGCTTTTGTTCCTTGAGTTGTGAAGTCACAGTCTTTCTTTACATCATTTAGTTTTTGTTTTTGCTCCTTCACTTCCATCTGATCTAAAATGAACATATTAAGTACTCAGAATCAGTTCAAGGAGGATAAATGTGAAAATACAAAACAACATTTAGCAGAAAACAAGATCTGTCTGTGTTAGCATCAAGTATTTTTGATGTGCAAAGGTCAGGGCTGGACTTCCCGATAACGTTGTCTCTTAGCGCGCTACGAAGACTCTAAAGGTAGACCTTAACTGAAGATATACCGTTTCTAGGCGTGTTCCCCGAACTATCCCTTAGGAGGTTGCTTGAGGTTTATCTTCTTAAGTGCGACGTTACCAGGTGCTGTCCAAGGCGGCGGTGCTGATTGGTTGATATTGATGGCTCGAGAATCGATAATTCACTCTATACAGGGGCTGCTTCACTGCATTATGTGAGAAATCAGTGTTCTTTATAAAAAGAAGCACTTCAGAAGTAGAAATTGCATTTATCAGGACTCATGGGATGTTATAAAAGAAATTCAAATTGCAAACTAAATCTATATTGTAATTTATCTATATTCTGGGGGCGCGAAAGCCCCATCAGCGCGAGTTTAAGGCGACCGTTATTTTAGAACAAAGTTTTAATTTCTTGGAGACGCGTCATGCAGCTGACAGACATGTAGGTCTGACATGAACTGGGAGAAGAATATATATATAGTAAACTATAGTAAACTTTATTGTTTCATACACAATGTGTATCTGATATGAATAAAACACATCGTCAAATTATATAATTGAAAGGGTTATTGTTGCAGCTTCCGTAGACATCAGTGTATGGAATTTGATTTTAACAAACAATAAATGTCTTTTTTATGCAGTAGCCTACTTAATTCAAATGTGCATTTAAATGTCTGAAACCTAAAATAAACCTGATGAGGTCAAAAACACTGACTATTTGTGATACATGACAAGTGTGGAGCGCGCATCTGTCTCTGGATCAGCGCTAAAGCACATTTGAATTTAGCAGTGAATCTTTGCATTTTATTCTTTGCCATTTATCCTAATCGATATATTACAGCTTCAAAATGCGATCTGCGATCCAGCTGCAACCGAGTCCTACTAACTCGGGGGGAGATCGGGGTGAAAAGCACAATAAACCTCACATAAATCGAAAATGGGCTACTTTCCCATAGACTGGAGTGAGACCATAGACGTTTCTTGAGGTGTCGCGATCTTTCTTGGCGCTCTGTGGTGTGACAGATCGCTGTAGTGCTTCAGTTCAAGCAGAGCGCACATGAGCCGATCGATCATCTCTTCCGCTTTACTAGTTACAACACGAAATAAACATGAATGAACATCCTCAGGTATGTTGAAATATACAGTACAACTTACTGAAATCTGCATCATGTAATCGATCAATCAGTGTTTCAACCGCGGAAATGTCATTTCAAATTTATTATAACGTTATTATAAAAAACTTATGTGTTTTTTTCACCTATGTTACGTTTGAAAACGCTTGAAAATACACCTGTACACGTTCATTGCAGAATGCGGTTTATCATTCACAATTTCTCATAACCATGTAAATCTGCGTAAAAATTAGCTAGTATTTAATATTTCCTAGTATTCAATTAACCATAATTACTTTTGAACAAAACTATTTCAGAAAATTCATGTTTTAGATTGTAGGTCATCTTGTACACTGTCAAGGACAAAGCTAACCAGCAAAACTTGATATTAAAAGCATCCTAAATATCAGTTTTTTTTTTACTTTAACCCATGTATAAACAAGGTAATGCTCATTTACATGCATTTCTCTATCATTTACATACAGCTTATTTTTTCACAGAATTATTGACTCAAGAATTAACACCAACCTATTTGTTCCTCAGTCTCTTCATGTTTTATTCTAGATGGCTCTGAAATACTCATGTCTTCAATCTCCTCTTTAATAAACTCCATCTTCACACAGATTTCAGCTGCTACACCTGGAGTTTGTCCTTCTCTTGTAGGATGATGTGAATATTCCCAGTATTTATTGGTGAATTGTTGTGGAAGGGGCTCACAGGATCACATCTGGAAAAATCAAAAATAAGTTACTGGTTTCAGACCTGTTGAGTTTAAATTTTTAAATGAAGTTGACTGATAAAAAGGATTGCTTGTGTGCTCTTATTCCAGTCTTTTAAAATATTTGAATGAATGGGCGGTATGTGCCTTACAAGTTACATAAATTTAACGATATTTAATTAAATATTTAATTAATCTTAAATAGTAAGGCACACAGCATAGAGGAGAATGACTTTCAGTTACTTTGAATATTAATTAAGCAGTCTTCACAGCACAAACAAGCACGTCCATCGATCGCTTAACGCCATTGCAGAGGTTCTATTCTTTCCGGTAAAATCACAAAACAAATGCACACAAACGTGTCCCTGCTCTTGATATACAACCATTGATGGACATCTTTGATTTTAATGAGGAAAAACTATACGAGGGTGGATTAGAACACGGAACCTTTGATCCTGTTAACAAGAATTCTACCATCAGACCACTAGGGAATTTAAATGCTAATTGCGGAATTATGTATTTATTCACTAAATTGAAGAATCTCAACAATATATTGTATTATGAAACTATCAAATTAAACATGCGTTCTCAATAGGGGAGGCAGGGGGCAATTGTAGCATCTCAAATTACACTAATCACAAACGAGACAGAACCATGAAACTTATTTTGCATGTGCTCTGTGGAGATCCCTCTCTGCATGCCAAAGGACAAGCTTCTAAATCATACTTGGTAAAGTTTTTCTACAAAGTGTCATTTTTGAGGTATAAAAGTTTTTTTCTTTCATCTACAGTATTTTCCTCATACTGTCTTAACCATTAATGTCTATGAATTTAAATCTGTCTTGTTTTGATGACCATTCTGTTGTCTAACATTTGATATCTTTGTCAAACATTAGCTTCGTTGTTTCTAGCTAGCAGGGTAGTTTGGGTGGTACACCATCAAAATATATATTTTTTCCCAATAATTTAAGAATTTATTGTGTTCATTGGTTTTTATATGAAGGTATTACATGTGTTGTTACAATTGCCCCTGCATATGGGGGCAGATGTAACATTTGACTTCTAATCAATATTGTGACTCTAACATTGCTTGTAAAAACATTTGGTGACTGTTAACAAGTAGAACACAGATACAAGTTAGTGACATAAAAATTGTATCCAAATATTTTAAAAGGTTTTTGAGTAATGATGACATGACCAAAATGTGTTACAATTGCCCCCAGTCTCCCCTATTAAAACTGATTTCTGGAACTCATTATGTTATTTGTTTTCTACGATAGTTTTTGTACATATCTGATATAGCATTGAATTAGCAACTATTTCCTTCACTGTTTTGTTTATTTATGCTATTAAAAAAAAAGTTAAAACAGCTCAATAATGTATTTTAGTCTAGGACTAGGCTTAAGCCTTGTCTGTGAAACCAGGGGAGAGAGAAACAACAGGACATCATGTTTAACTGAGCTTCTGAAAAGCCTCTTTGTCTCCAAAAGTTCCCTGTTTTCACCTCATTTTTTATGGTGATGTCTGAGATCTTCTGTAAAGTGGCACATTAAGCACATTTTATTGATAACAACAGACAAGAGTCTGTATATAAAATTAAATAAATAATCTACCAACATATTATTACACTCTAATAATAAACCAAGACACATTTCGTTACATTAGTACTTTAACACGTAGAGGCTGTTTAATGTTAAACTGTAATCTGAGAAACATCTCTCACCTGCAGAACGGAAATATACAACATCTGGAGAAAATATTCCACATTTATCATTCATTCACAATCGTTAACAGCGTCGCTTTCAGCTTCAACTGGTGAAAGCTTCAGCAGTCGCCTCATCTCTCGCGCTTCTCGCTTCTGCGCATCCTCAGTGCGCGCGGTGTCATATTTCTTAAAGGTGCCGAAACCCGCAATAGACCCTTTTCACATTTCCGTTTTTTTTAGAAGCGGAAGTCGTCATAGTTGGGTAAAATTTTATAGCGGTGAATGAGAGAATGTCAAATATATTTTTTTGTGTTTCCATTTGCACAAATAACAAAAAAACTTCACAATCGTTTTTCCACAATTTTCAAAAAGAGGAAAAAAAAATAGAGACCGATTGATAACGGCAGTCAGAAGAGAGAAAGATGTCAAGCCGCTGTATTAGAAACACCCTCACATCAGCGTTAACTAGTTTTTTGCATTTAGTCTATTGCATTTGCGGAATTATTATCTTTACGCGAGTTGTGTAACGACACGGCTCCTCAGCGGATGAATCCGTTGCTGTCAGTGACCGCACCGGTGTGGATACTGTACTTTGGAATCACAGATTCTACATCTTGGAAGTATGAACACAATAAGAATTTTCACCAGAAAATGTCATCTGAACAAGTAAGTAACATCTGCCACTTTTGTTCTGCCCAACTGAGGAAAAAAGCATTACAATCGCGCTGCCAATGGTGATTTAATCTAACGTTCGTTTAGCTCGGATCACGTGCAAATAATTATTATTGTTAAACTTTGTTCTCAAATTGTTAATGTTAACAACATTAGCATTGCGTGACTGTGTATTTAGTGTGTATTAGTGCTACCTGTAGATTTCAATTTCTGTAGCCAGTCTGAAGTCTTTTGCTTTTGACTACAGGTGAATCTCCAGTTGTCACTGATGATTGTCATTTGGACCTTTCTGGATTACAATCCGCCATCAAAATTATAAGTTTAATTATTCCAGCTGCTGTGAGAAAAGGCTATAAATGATATTGTAATGATGGGTCAACAGAATGGGGATGCACTTGCAGCTTTTATTAAGAAAGGTATTCTTACAAGCAAGGGCAGAGGCAGAGACGTGAACAGGGACAGGCAAAGGTCGTGGCAGGCGGCAGACAAACAGAATCAGGATACAGGCAGAGAGCAGGGCAGGCGGCAAGCAAACACAGTCCAGTAAACAGGCAAGGATCAGGGCAGGCAGTAGAGTTTCACAAGGGGTAAACAGTCCATACAGCAACAGTATAACAATCCACAGAAAACGCTCAGTAATGATCACCGGGGCAAATCAAGACTTTGCAATGTGTGTGTGTGCTGCTTAAATAGTGTGAGTGTGATGAGGTGCAGGTGTGTGCGTAATCAGTCCCAGGAATGAGGGCCTATGGGAAACGTAGTCCGAATGATGGTAAGTTCAATATTCTGGTGAAGGCTCCCTCCGGTGGTGCGGGAGCCTCATTTGTGACAGATATAGCCTACTAGCAGGGACTCGTTCCTTTCTGTTTACAGACGTGACGTAATGACGCAAAGACGAACTGCTGCATGCTCGAATTTCCTGCAGAAACCCACCAGTTTGATTTTATTTTTAAATATTATTACAAGCTTACCGTTGTGAATCGGGCTAAGAAAAAGATAGTTTTGAACACTGGCTGGTTATGTACTTACTCAAAAATGGATTTTGGATCATTTTTAACCAAAAAAAAGTTACGGACTGCAGCTTTGAATAGATCAATCAAAACAAAGATGTTGTTTCAGTTTGATTTCTCATAATGTTTTGTATGATTAGAACACAATTTAGTACGCTTGAGAAATATGTAAATTACATGAATATATTTTATTCAAGTAAGACCTGCTAAGCACACAATCCATCCTGACAGAAAATAAAAACTACAACGACTTTATTTACACTGTGACTTGTTGACTTTCTAGTTTTCCAAGCATTTCACCAAAATTAGATGATACTGTGCTTTTCGTAAAAACTCCACATTTTATTTCAGAGAATTTACTTTAATGTATTTGACATGAAAACGAATGCTGCTCACTTGCAATGTTTTTTGAGTTTGAAGGATGATAAATCTCCAGTACGAATTCTTTGATGTAGTAAAACTCTTCATACACTCACAACACATGATCTCTCACTTTTTTTTTTTTTGTAGTTTAAAACTGTCCATCCTTGAAAAACTCTTTCCACAGTAAGAACATACATAAAGTTCACTAAATTAACTTTCAAGTGCTGTTTTAAATGTGATGATAAAATAAACTTTTTACCACACTGATCACAGTTAAATTATTTTTCTCCAGAGTGAATGTGTAAATGAATACGGAGAGCTTTGGTACTTTTAAAACTCTTCTCACACTGAGTACAGTGGTACGGCTTCTCTCCAGTATGAACTCGCTCATGTGATTGCAGGTTTCCAGACTTAGTGAAACTCTTGTCACAATATGAGCACTTGTAAGGTTTTTCTCCAGTATGAACACGCTCATGTGATTTCAGGCTTCCAGAATAAGTGAAACTCTTGTCACAGTATGAGCACTTGTAAGGTCTTTCTCCAGTATGAATTCTTTGGTGCCATTTCAGATGGCCAGATGTAGTAAAGCTCTTCCCACAGTCAAAGCACACATGGTCTCTCACTTCATTATGTGTTTTCTGGTGCAGTTTAAAACTATCCAGCCGTGAAAAACTCTTTCCACAGAAAGAACACAAATAAGGTTTCTCATCTGAATGAACTTTCAGGTGTTGTTTTAGATTTGATAATGTAGTAAAATCTTTACCACACTGATCACAGTTAAATAGTTTTTCTCCAGAATGACGGAGCAGATGAACACTGAGAGATGATGCTCGAGAAAAACTCTTTTTACACTGAGTGCATGTAAACGGTTTCTCTCCAGTGTGAACTCTCATGTGTGTCTTAAGGCTTCCTTTTTGTGTGAAGCTCTTTCCACACTGAGTACAGCGGTACGGCTTCTCTCCAGTATGAACTCGCTCATGAGATTCCAGGTTTCCAGACTGAGTGAAAGTTTTGTCACAATGTGAGCACTTGTAAGGTCTTTCTCCAGTATGGAATCGCTCATGTGATTTCAGGTTTCCAGACACAGTGAAACTCTTGTCACAGTAAAAGCACTTGTAAGGTTTTTCTCCAGTATGAATTCTTTGGTGTCGTTTCAGTTCACCAGCTGTAGTAAAGCTCTTCCCACAGTCAAAGCACACATGATCTTTTACTTCATCGTGTGTTTTCTGGTGCAGTTTAAAACTATCAGGCAATGAAAAACTCTTTCCACAGAAGGAACACACATAAGGCCTCTCATCTGAATGAACTTTCAGGGTTTTTTTTAGCTGATCAGAGTTAAATGGTTTTTCTTCAGAATGGTGCAACAGATGTGTATTAAGACTTGATGCTCGAGAAAAACTCTTTCCACACTGAGTGCATGTATACGGTTTTGCTGCAGTGTGAACTGTCATGTGTGTGTTAAGGTTTCCCTTTAGTGTGAAACTCTTTCCACACTGAGAGCAGGTGTGCAGATTTTTGGCTTTTGTTCCTTGAGTTTTGTTAAAGTTATGATGTTCCTCCTCAATTTCATCCATTTCTTTTTTATGCTGTTTCACTTCCATCTGATCTAAAATAGACATAACATTATCTTTGATGTGCCAAATCTTAGTCCTGTTAATATGATTAAAATGTGTTTGACAACTGTTAAAGCCTACAAGATTAAGATATAAAAGTATATATAAGATGATGCTTAAAATTATATAAGCATTTCTGCATCAGTTATCATTCATGTACTGCTTATTATTTCACAGTTACCAAAGCAGTCAACAATGAAGAATCAAGAATGGACACCAACCTATTTGTTCCTCAGTTTCTTCATGTTTTATTCTGGATGGCTCTGAAATACTCATGTCTTCAATCTCCTCTTTAATAAACTCCATCTTCACACAGATTTCAGCTGCTACACCTGGAGTTTGTCCTTCTCTTGTAGGATGATGTGAATATTCCCAGTATTTATTGGTGAATTGTTGTGGGAGGAGCTTCACTGCAGGTGTGAACTTGTCATTTATGTCTGAGATCTTCTGTAAAGTGGAACATTAAGCACATTTTATTGGTGTCAACAGACAAGAGTCTGTAGTTTAAAAAAAAAAAAAAACTCTCTGCCAACATATTATTAGACTCTAATAATAAACCAGGACACATTTCATTACATTAATACTTTAACACGTAGAGGCTGTTTAATGTTAAAATATAATCTGAGGAACATCTCTCACCTGCAGACTGGAAATATACAACATCTGGAGAAAATATTCCACATTTATCCTTCATTAACGATCGTTAACAGCGTCGCTTTCAGCTTCAACTGGTGAAAGTTTCAGCACTCGTCTCGTCTCTCGCGCTTCTCGCTTCTGCGCATCCTCAATGCGCACGGTGTCACGTTTCTTAAAGGGGCCGCATATTCTTAAAGAGATAGTTCAACCAAAAATGAAAATTCTGTCATCATTTACTCACCCTCAATTTGCTCCAATCCTGTATGAATTTATTTTTTTCTGTTGAACACAAAATATGTTTTATATAATGTCTGTAACTTCCTATTTGATTCTCATACTATGGAAGTCAATGTCCATGAACTGATTTTAGTCCTCTGATTTGAATATTCTGTTTGAAGGGGCGTGTCTGCTGTGAGACTTCAGTGAGATTGGTGGCTAACATTTTTTCATATGAAATAGTATTACACGTGGAACTCTCTTAAAAGCTTTTAGCACATTTTTACTATTCTTTTAAGGTTAACTAGTTGTGAAAAGTGTTAATTATAGCATAGATAAAAGTCTGTTTGCAAAGCCTGTGCTGAAATTGAGACTGATTTCTCAAAGAATCCAGAGTGAAGTGTATCAAACAAACAAATGATGCTCAACTGAGACATTCACAGTGATGAAAATAAATAACCATATAGCATGCTTTGGAAGGTAATGTTATTTTTAGTCCTGTATCACTCTTCTCTCCTCGTCTTCTCACTAACACAACAGTGGGCGATTCTCTGTGCTCATTAAATAGGTCAATCAAAACAAATGTTTCAGTTTGATTTCTCATAATGTTATGTACGATCAGAACACAATTTAGTACACTTGACAAATATGTAAATTACACGAATATATCTTATTCAAGTAAGACCTGCTAAGCACACAATCCTTACAGAAAATAAAACTACGACTTTATTTACACTTTATAGACTTTATAGTTTTCCAAGCATTTCCCCAAAATTAGATGATACCGTGCTTTTAGTAAAAACTCCATATTTTATTTCAGAGAAATTACTTTAATGTATTTGACATGAGAACGAACGCTGCTCACTTGCAATATTTTTTGAGTTTGAAGGATGATAAATGTTTAAAACATTCTTCATGTTTTCTCTTTAATAAACTCCATCTTCACACAGATTTCAGCTGCTACACCTGGAGTTTGTCCTTCTCTTGTAGGATGATGTGAATATTCCCAGTATTTATTGGTGAATTGTTGTGGGAGGAGCTTCACTGCAGGTGTGAACTGTGATCACTAGCTGTGTTTGCATGGACTCTAATAATCTGATTGCAATCGGCCTAGTAGTACAATCAGAATAAAAAAGTCACATGTAACCACGTCAATTGGAATGAATTGACCAGATCTGATTACAATTATATTCAGATTGTAAGGGGTGATTTATTCCTTTCGTAATCCGATCAGGAAGACATGTAAACACTTGACTGGGTGAAACTGGAGAGTACTGTGCATGTGCAATGACGTAGAAATAGCCTGAGCTGTTCTTCTCATTGAATAAAGCATCATAAATGAGTGTCCTGTGATTCTGAAATTGTCTTTCCACTCATCGTCTGTGAAGTGGAGCAGGATAACGTCCCACCAGTCATTGTTTCATACTCTCACCCACAGATGCCTGATTTTGGGATTGGGAAATTGTGCTTTTACTGCTTGATAAATGCAAGCAGCAACACTCAACGGTTCATGTGCTTGACGTCGCCTAATTAGGACCCAAAATAGATATTCATTCATGTAAACACTACAATCAGACTCATCAATCGGAACAAATTCGTTTAGATTGAAGGAAAAAGTGTCCATGTAAACGTAGCTACTGTGTGATACTGATGCCCACAGGACCAGATCTGGAAAAAAACAAAAAAGAAACAAATTATTAAATTTAAATGAATCAAACATGTCTGTTTGAAATATAGAGAAATTTAGATGTGGTTACATACTAGTTGCATATAGCACAAGGTTTGTTTAATTATTTAATTCCAAAGTGATGAACGTGAAGAAAAGATTTACATTCCCTCTGTTTATGTTTTAACATTTTAATTATATTTTTATAGAAATCATATATTGTTGTATGAAGGAAATATCCATTTAGTGTTTCTCTTCATGAGCTGTTTTTCAAAGCTATACTGTTGAATTGTGTTGTTTTTCTAATTCTGCTGCACACAAATGCATTCTGAAAGTTCCCCAGGCATATGCAGAAATAATAGGGTGTTAAAGTAGATATTTTTAAATGCCCCGTCTGCAGAAGTAGACATGTACATGGCTGGAACAAAGGCCAAAGGGTACCTTCTCAATATAATATTAATGTTGGGGTACCTCAGGGCTCAGTGCTTGGACCACTTCTCTTCTCCATCTACATGTCATCACTAGGATCTGTCAACATGGTTTTTCCTATCACTGTTATGCTGATGACACACAACTCTACCTCTCATTCCAACCAGATGATCCGACGGTTGCTGGTCGCATCGCAGCTTGCCTGACAGCCATTTCTGCCTGGATGAAGGACCACCGCCTTCAACTTAACCTTGCAAAAACAGAACTGCTTGTGGTCGGTGCCAACCCAACACTTCATCATAACCTTTCCATTCAACTTGGGTCGTCAACCATAACTCCTTCCAGGACGGCCAGGAACCTTGGAGTGGTGATGGATGATGGTTTAAGCTTCACAGAACGGCCCGGTCCTGCAGATTTGCTCTATACAACATTAGGAAGATTAGACCCTTCCTATCGGAGCATTCCACACAAATTCTTGTCCAAGCTCTTGTTCTATCTAGACTGGACTATTGTAATGCTCTCTTGGCAGGCCTTCCAGCATGCATGGTCAAGCCCCTACAGCTGATCCAGAATGCTGCAGCAAGACTGGTCTTTAACAAACCGAAGAGAGCGCATGTCACACCTCTCTTCATCAGTTTGCACTGGCTGCCAATAGCTGCTCGCATCCAATTCAAGGCTCTGATGTTTGCCTACAGAACAACCACTGGTCCTCCAGAAGCTTGCGTTCTGCAAGTGAACGGCGTCTTGTGGTGCCATCCCAAAGGGGCACAAAATCACTCTCACGGACCTTCTCCTGGTCTGTTCCTGGTTGGTGGAATGACCTACCACGCTCTATCCGAGCAGCTGAGTCTTTAGCCATTTTCAAAAAACTGCTAAAGACATATCTTTTTCGTCAACACTTGACCCAGTAATATAGCACTTTTTATTTATATTTTACTCTTTCTTCTTCAACTTTCTATTCTTTCTCCATCTATTTGCGTATATATTTAAAAAAAAAAAAAAAAAACCTTGCTACGAGCACTTTACTGATGAAACTGTGACTTGACACGGCACTTACGTACTGTTTTTGTATTGTACTCATGTTGATTCGACTGCTTCTACTATTCTCATTTGTAAGTCGCTTTGGAGAAAAGCGTCGGCTAAATGACTAAATGTAAATGTACATTCACAGGCAAATTGGGTTTCTAAGAAAAAAGGAACTAGATCATTAATTTTCCTTCACATAATGTCTAGCACAATATGTTAGCATGTACTATGTACTTTCAAGATGCTGAGTCGCCTACAATTTAATATCTAAATCTTGCCTTAATTACTTTTTGTGGATTACTGGTCTTGGGGACATGAACTTAGTGTACATGTCCAGTTTTCATAGTACATAAGGTTAATTTTCCTGTATGTTGAGTCTCGGCCTGACATTCAATCAATCGTGACTCTTTGCCACGAGATCTCGTCTTTCCTTAGGCAAGAATTTTACTCGGACTTATACTTAGATTTGTGGTGAACATTTTAATTAGATTTTGTTAAGATCTTACTAACCTTTTTCTTAGATTTTGGACTTCAATATTTCAGAGATATTGGAAATTGGTTTCTAACGGTTTGTGTTATTCTGTTATAATAAGTTTAAATTACATTTATTATCATTCAAACTCCATATGTCCATAATTTATTATCTGATCATATTTTATTAACCAATAAAACCGATGTAGTCACCTGACCTGGATCTCCTCATTGCATTTCAAAGTCTAACAGAGCCATCATGTTTAAATGAGCTGCTGAAAAGCCTCTTTGTCTCCAATAGTTCCCCTCAGTCATAGTTTTCAACATCTGCATCTGCAGTCTGGAAATATACGGCATCCAAAGAAAATATTCCACATTTATCCCTAATTCACGATCGCTTCAACCGCGTCGCTTTCAGCTTCAAATGGTGAAAGTTTCAGCACTCGTCTAGTGTCTCTTCTGCACATCCTCAATGCGCACGGTGTCATGTTTCTTAAAGGGGCCGCAAATTCTTAAGTAAATCACATTTCGTCTCTGATACGGAGCAAATACGTTATATTTATACATATGACTAAGATATCTAGACCACTAAACTGGGTTATTCAAATGTTATCATCAACAATAATCTATGTTTTCAACGTGTGTCTAAAATGAAAGTTACACAATAATAACTTGTTGAGCTGTTGCTTAAAATCAATTTAGTATTGAGATCATACTCACAGTCCGGAAAACAGCATTTTGCTTGTATACGTTGCTTGGTTTTATGAAACTTGCTTGTATTGATCATACATCATATAATTATTTTTTTTTAAATTAAATAAAAACTGAAAAAAATTAATTACAGAAGGGTTTCCCCTTAAATCTTTAATTTTGGGGGCATTTAAAAAAAAATAGTTTGCTTTTGTTTTTGTTTGCATTTTTTTATGGCATTTCTGCCCCAGTGTGACAGGAAACAGTAGCAGTATAGTGAGATGTTAGAGGGAGCTACATTACACTAAAATAATTTATTTAGTGGTGATATTATAATGTTTGCAAACGGCATATTGATTCATTTTATTTTTTTTGTAATGCCATTTTGGTTAAAGTAATTCCAAACCATGCTAATAATTTTCCATTTGCTTTTCTGTTTTATCTCAGTATACTCATCCAGACGACTCTAAATAGTAATGTAGACTCTTTGAAACGATATGACAACAAATTAATGTGAATTGAAAACTTCGCTGCGCCTCGAGGCAGATGACAAAATTCTGATCAAATACAATCTTGTTTACAAGCTCCACAGCGCCACCCAGTGCATTTAGTTATAACTGTAAGTTTTAGTTTGCGTGCTTAAGATTTATCATGGGTTCACTGAATTTACTGCCAGCAAAGCAACATGTAGCAAATTTGGATTTTATTTTTAAATTATTACAGATCGATTATTCGACAATTTGATCACACCCCTAGTTATTACATTTCGCCTATTTTCTTTCTGCATATGTCAACCCTTCTGAAAACTTGACGTTTTGAATTTTCACTGCTTCTTTCCTCACATGCATGTTCTTACCTCACAGGTAAGATGTTTTGCATGCGCGGGCGCGCGCCCGAGGGGGGAGGAGGGGGTATTTTATATATTTAATAAAAAGAAGCATTTATTAAGTATATAAAACACGTCAAAACTCAAGCATATCGCTGAGAAAAAAAAGAGAGAGAGAGAGAGAAAAAAGCTGAGAACATTGCATAGCCCATACACCAGGACATTTGACTGCACAGGAGACTGGCCTAAGCGTTTAAACAAATAAAAAGTATAAAACTTTTTTTTTTTCAGTACATCCATGAGATTTTCATGTTCCACTTTTAAATTACATGTCGCCTAGCTACAACAGATCCCAGCATAAATGGTGATACATTGTAATATTTGTTACTAAAGTATCAACAACATTCAGACACATAAAAGAAAATATAGGCAGTGCTGCGTGCATGATTTGGCATGGCAGAATAAGTGCAACGAGCGTTCCTCTATAATCACTAAAAAGAAAGTTCGTCGCTATCTCACAACGCTTCAATAACTGCACAATGATTCTTTAATAATAATGTCTACACTTTTTTTAATCAGGATTTGCCAGCATGCAGAGCATTCAGCGCTGAACTAAAACTCTCGCGTTTTGAGCGGTGAGTGGAACGTCTCATTGCGTTCCAGAAATCAACAGATTTGTCTGTGATTGGCTACATTTCTCAACGCTGCAAAACACGTTATTGGAAACTCTGTCTATGCTTGAGCCCGTAAAGTGTTTTTATTTGATCTTAGGTGTTCTTTAAAAAAAAAAAAAACATTTTTATAGCCCATTTAAAGTGTTCATTACAAACAAATTATTAAATGATAAAAATGAATAAATGTAACTGAACAAAAATTTGCGTTGCATTTACTGTCCTGTAATTTGGGTTTCACACCCTGTCCACATTTTCCATATTCATGTTCTCCACTTTACCTCGCACAACACTGCTTCCCATTACAAACAGCTTGCACATCACACAAATATAAAAAAGTGGGGGGAAAATCATTACGGGGAAATCTTTGCACTTGTATCTTGACTTTTGATGTCATTTCTGCCCAGTATGACAGATAACAGTAACAGTATTTTAACAGTACATTATTTTAGAGGAAACTAATGTTCATTCTCAAAAATGCATTTATCAATATTTTTTCCAAGTGTGTATTCCTTTGTGAAATAATAATTTCACAAGCCAATTTTATTGCCAATTGACTGGCATAAAAATGAACAAATCAAACAGGTAAAAGTGAAGTGAAACTCTTTCCACAAACACATACTGGACATCTGCGTGAACTTTCAGGTGTTTTTCAGAATAGGTTGTTTGCACATGATGTTATTGCTGCACGCGAAATGCGGCTGGAGGGCAAGGAGTGATTTTTCTATATAGGAATCCTATCACAAACTAAAAATTCCTATGTTTTGCGTCCTTTATGGTCGCTCAGATCTATCAAACCGAGAAACCACAATGAGCTTTTATCGTTTACGTAACGTGTATCGTTTTTTTAACTTTAAAGTTGTCACCTTTTATAGCGTTTTGCGTCTGCCGATACTGAAATGAATATGGATACCTGCTTACCTTTTTTTGTTTTTGACTTGGTTAAATATTCACATTCTTCATGATATCGTTTGCAGGGAAGAGAAGATATTTTATCCTGATTTTTATGCTGATCTGGTTACCCTGAAAACAGTGTCACGCGCTGCTGTCAGTGTCTTTTACATTAGGCGTTACAGGCACTTAGCGTACAGGAGCTTTGTGAGCTGGTGCTGGGGCTATCTGGGCAGGAAGATCAGGGTTGTTATCCCGTCTTGTGTTGTCCTGCGCATACACCAAGAGTTTCCTGACGCTGGAGGCAGCTACATAGGATTTAGACCTCCCCTTGATTGAACCGTGATACATGCCTTGCGATGGCTTCTTCCATGGAGGGTCTGTCATACTGGGCGGAGAGTGTTTCAGGGACCTTGATTTTGTCGATCTCCTCCATGTAGAGAAGAGGGTCTGGGATTACCTTTTCAAAAAGGAATGTCATCAGATTGATGACATAGCCTGTAAAAATATAATTGCACAATAGACATTATGCATGTTATTTATTGTTTTTGAATTTTTAGTTACTTTATTGTAAACATCAATACATTTGTTTAACTTACAATATGTTGCCTGTGACTTTAATGACCTCATGGAGTATATTCCTTTTTTGGCTTTGGGAAACAAAAGCCTATACGTTGGCTTTCCAGTCGATGTTTTAGCCCAAGGACGACTGGAGTTCTCGTTGAAATGCATACCTGCCAAATAAAGCCTGAAATAAAAACAACAAAATACATCAACAAAAGGTATTAAAGACATCTTCATAGAGGTTATAATCACTATATTCATTTCAAACACACCTGCACAACATTCCGAGGTAAGGATAAACCACATTTTTTGGTGCAAAGCGTAAAATGACACTGTGAAAAGATTCCAAAGATGAAGTTTGAAAGTGAGGGCTGAGTTTCTCGATATCTTTCATCATTCTCTTGTTTGTAAGAATCTTTTCGACAGTATACAGTGCCTTGGTTCCTGTACCCAAATAACAAAAAATTACAATTGTATAAAAAAAATGTTGGTTACACTTTATTGTAAGGTGTCTGTGTTACAGTGTAATTATATATTTAATTACTGAGTAATAGTTATTAACTACATGTACTTACTATAGGGTTAGGGTAGGATTAGGGTTTGGTTTAGGGTTAGTTGCATGTAATTTTACATAATTTACTGTGATTACTATGGTAAGTAACGTGTAACAAGGACACTAAAATAAAGTGTTACCAAAATGTTTTGGAAAGTAAACATTTTCTGTACATTTATAAATGTTAAGCAATATATTTGGTCAATTTGAAAAAATGTATATAATGTGGACACCTGGTTGGAACCATTTGCTGCGATCCGTCGATTCACGGATTTCATGGTCGCACTGGGGATATGATGGGTTGTCATGTACGTGAATGTCTTGAATATGGTTTACCACGGACTTCCATTTTGCTACTCGCTCCACGGGTGTTTTTGAAGTAGCTGCAGTCCAGTAGACATGATTTTTTATGCTCTGCTGCCACTTTTTCACTACTTCACAGTCCTTATCTTTGCTGATTCTTTCCAACTTCTTAGACAAGCCTGAATAAAATAATAATTACAATATCATGGGTAGTCTGGAAATAATCACATCATCATTCAAATAAGGGGAAATACACTCGAGGGGAAAAAGGTACCTTTCTCCAGATGCCAGACGTTGTAGAACTGTGGTATGTTTAGTTCCCTCAAAAATGTTTGGATCTGTGGGTGGCGGTCTGTAACAATGCATTCAAGCTTCACACCATGTGCCTCCAGATGTTCAAGACTTCTTTTTAGTCCCTCCTTTTCCATATGGTAACTTCCTGCTACCTCATTGCTCTCGTTTTAGAAATATGCAAAAAAAAACTTCATAAATAAAAGTACATGCAGGCAACGAATGTTATATGTAGTTAGTGCAGTTGAATTTATTTTATAGATGTATTGGTACTCACCTGCACTAGCTGTATGTCCAATATGATGTTGCTCTCAAGGTCCATTAAGGTATAGGTACCATACTTCGCTGAGTTGCCTAAAAGATATTTGTATGTGTGATTACATATACATATGGTCATAATTAATGATACAATTTAAAAAAGTATAGCCTGACAACAGTAGATACAAATTTAATTAATCTACACAGCTAACCCAATTCTTCTTTTACCTGGTGAGTCCGCTCTCATATCACCACCCGCTATCACTTTGTCCCCCTGGCTTAGCTGCCGCAACACTTCTTCTTGCTCTTTCTTCCACGTATAGATTATTGCAGGTTCCAGATACATGCTGGCATGCTTTTGAAAAGTTCTGTGTGTAATCATCTTAACATGCATTGCGTTGAATACCTAAAAGCCATATACAAAACATTGTCGCAATGAATCCATTGATTATATTAGTGAATTTCAGTATTTCCTTTCCAAATACCTTTTGTAATTTGAAGAAGGATGCGCCAGTGAAGTATATGGCAGCAGATAACTGGAGGTTGCCCAAAGGTGTGCTGCCAACAACAGGTTGGCTTTGCCATTTTCTAAAGTATTGACAATGTGGGCACAATTGATCAATTGCAACAAAAGACCCTTTTCTTCGAGCCCGAACATCACAGCATCTCGCGCACACTGGGCAGGTTTCAAAAAGTTGCAGGTGGCACTTTTCAAATACAATGTATTTTGTATCCTGCTCTATCGACGTACATCTTCAAATGAAAGAAAAAAACAAATTACATTCCAACAAAGTGATTCCTTAAACAGGCTATTACAAGAGAATAAAGAAGATAAAACCCACTTACAGAAGTTGTGATGACTCTGTGACAGTGCTGACAGACTCAGCTGGCTCATATGTTGTGTCCTGACTATCAAAGACTTCAAAGGAAACACTTTTCTCCTTCTCCAGTTCTAGACGAGCTTTTTTTGCTGGCCTAAAATCCTTCAAAGGTGTTGAAGTCAAAGTTGTGAAAGTGTCCCCAGATGTTGTGAATGATGGAGCACCTACACTTTCACATGACACATCTGTCTGTGTTCCTATAAAACACACACACACACACACACACACACATTACAATGTACAATGTCTGATTACACATTACAATGTCTGGCCACTACCAACAATAAAGACAATACAAACCTTCATTGGCACACTTGTGTTAAAAAAGTTTGACAGAGATGCTACTACACTCACAGAAGTGACAAGTGTACAGATATAAACACAAACGCATAAAATGGAACGCATATATGTACAGATATAAACACAAACGCATAAAATGGAACGCAGCTGGAAGAAAACAAAACTAGAAGTATTTCGCATTTTGTGGAGGGAGAGAATGGTTGAGTACAGAAAGGCCTTAAAATCTGCTAGATCTGCCTATTTTTCAAAACTTTTAGAAGAAAATAAACAAAACCCTAGGTATTTATTTGATACAGTGGCTAAATTAACAAGAAATAAAACTTCAACTTCTGATGTTTCCAAAGAGCACAGCAGTGATGACTTCATGAACTTCTTTACTTGCAAGATTGATAATATTAGAAAAAAAATTATAACCACGCAACCGTCTACTACAGTATTGCGTCAGACGGTGCATTGTAGTATCCCTGAGGAAAAATTCAATTCATTTACTCCTTTAAGAGAGGAAGAACTGTCTAAACTTGTTAAATCGTCAAAATCGACAACATGTATGTTAGACCCTATACCAACTAAGCTATTGAAAGAGATGCTTCCAGAGGTCATAGATCCTCTTCTTAATATCGTTAATTCATCTTTATCACTAGGATACGTACCAAAAACTTTTAAGTTGGCTATTATTAAACCTCTTATTAAAAAACCACAACTTGATCCTAGAGAATTAGTCAATTACAGGCCAATCTCAAATCTCACTTTTCTGTCAAAAATACTAGAAAAGGCAGTATCATCACAACTATGTTCCTTTTTAGAAAGAAATAGTATCTATGAGGATTTCCAGTCAGGATTTAGACCATACCATAGTACTGAAACTGCTCTCATTAGAGTTACTAATGATTTGCTCTTATCATCAGATCGTGGTTGTATCTCTCTATTAGTGTTACTGGATCTTAGTGCTGCATTTGACACTATTGATCACAATATTCTTTTAAATAGACTCGAAAATTATGTTGGCATTAGTGGAATTGCATTGTCATGGTTCAAATCATACTTATCTGACCGTTATCAGTTTGTAGAAGTAAATGAAGAGAGGTCATATCGATCACAAGTTGAATATGGAGTACCGCAAGGCTCGGTACTAGGACCATTGCTTTTCATTCTGTACATGCTACCCTTAGGAGATATCATCAGGAAGCATGGTGTTAGTTTTCACTGTTACGCTGATGATACTCAGCTCTATATTTCTTCGCGCCCTGACGAAACTTACCAATTCACAAAATTAACGGAATGCATAGCTGATATAAAAAATTGGATGACCAGTAATTTCCTACTACTAAATTCAGAAAAAACAGATATTCTAATTTTTGGACCAAAAACTTCCTCACGTAATAACCTAGAATACTGTCTAACACTTGATGGCTGCTCTGTTAAGTCTTCGTCGTCAGTTAGGAACCTGGGTGTGCTCTTTGATACCAATCTTTCATTTGAAGGCCATGTTTCTAGCATCTGTAAAACCGCATTCTTCCATCTTAAAAATATATCTAAATTACGACATATGCTCTCGATGACAAATGCAGAACAGTTAGTTCATGCGTTCATGACCTCAAGGCTAGATTACTGTAACGCTCTACTAGGTGGTTGTTCTGCTCGCCTGATAAATAAACTACAGCTCGTACAAAATGCAGCAGCTAGAGTTCTTACTAGAACTAGGAAATATGACCATATCAGCCCGGTTCTGTCAACACTGCATTGGCTTCCTGTTAAACATCGTATAGATTTTAAAATCTTGCTAATTACCTACAAAGCACTAAATGGTTTAGCTCCCCAGTACCTGAGCGAGCTCTTAATGCATTATAGTCCTTCGCGTCTATTACGATCTCAGAATTCAGGCCAGCTAATAATACCTAGAATATCAAAATCAACTGCAGGTGGTAGATCCTTCTCCTATTTGGCACCTAAACTCTGGAACAATCTTCCTAGCATTGTTCGGGAAGCAGACACACTCTGTCAGTTTAAATCTAAACTAAAAACACATCTCTTTAACCTGGCATACACATAACACATTATCAATTTATTTTTTCAAATCCGTTAAAGGATTATTAGGCTGCATAAATTAGGTCAGCCGGAACCGGGAACACTTCCAATAACACCAGATGTACTCGTTACATCAGAAGAAGAATGGCATCTACGCTAATATTAGTCTTTCTGTTTATCCCGAGGTTTACCGTAGTCAGCCGGATCCGGGCCGTATCCGGGTGAGATCGAGGACCTGCACCATGACACGACCACAACACAGCCCTGAAGTATCAGCAGAGATTGAGTCAACTAGATCATCCACTATGAAGGCCTCATCAACATGACAACCAGTGGCACATCTCCTAAACAACCGTCCATACCGGTGTGATGAATACGATCCTCAACTGGATGGAACTGAATTAAACACTTTGAATGTTGCGATCATATCTGACTTATGATAGCAACCTGAGTCGTAACAAAGCACTGTTCGCCAGAGGAGAACTGGCCCCCCGACTAAGCCTGGTTTCTCCCAAGGTTTTTTCTCCATTTTAACACCTGTTTGCCACCTGATGTCACCTGTTGGAGTTTGGGTTCCTTGCCGCTGTCGCCTTTGGCTTGCTTAGTTGGGGACACTTGACAATTGACATTTGATATTCAACAGTGCTTTGATCTGCCTGCATTGACACTATTCCTTACAAGGCTGCTGTGCAGCCAAAATAATGTACCAGCTATCACTGTAAAGCTGCTTTGACACAATCTACATTGTAAAAAGCGCTATATAAATAATGGTGACTTGACTTGACTTGACAAACCTTTGCTTCTGAATTTAGGTCCCAAGGACCTAAAAGCCAGCTGTGTGCCCTGTGATGTCAAATTCCGTGTGTCTGTTTGACAAGCTACGTCCTTCATAGTTGGACCCTTCTGTGAGACATGTACACATAATCAGTAGATATCAAATGATCTGTAACAATGCAATACTATTGTGACGAGCAGGGCGAGTCGCACCGGTCTCGAGTCTCTCACGGAGGAGCTCCGGAAGCATAAAAGGAGGAGCGACGACAGTGAAAGACGAGAGAGGACCAGGCCTGTACTTTATTTTATGTTTTATTATGTTTGTGTGGCATTTACTTTCGTTTTGTTGTTTGTTTATGTTATATATTAAAGTTATGTTGAACGTTCGCCGGTTCCCGCCTCCTTCTTCCCATAACAACAAACAACAAAACGAAAGTAAATGCCAGCAGAACCTCACGGACGTCTGCCGGCCACGCAAACGTAATAAAACATAATAAAACATAAAATAAAGTCCAGGCCTGGTCCTCTCTCGTCTTTCACTGTCGTCGCTCCTCCTTTTATGTGTCCGGAGCTCCTCCGTGAGAGACTCGAGACCGGTGCGACTCGCAGCTGAAGCTCGTTATCACTCGCGTCACCGGCCTCGCGCCGTTCCCTCACGGCTTTCGCCCGCCCTGCTCGTCACAACTATTGGATATAAAAAAAAATAAATAAAAAAAAAACATTTTTACTCACATAAGTGTGTTGCACCATTCCTGTCGGATCCAATATATTAGGCACAGCATCGTTTTTTAATCTCACTCGGTCTGCAAATCCAGTCTCGACCTGTGTCTTGTTTAAAAAACAATCCGCGGTGAAATGAAGCGAACAAACGCGCAATGTCTTACCCACGTCAGCTGGAACTTCATTAAAAATAAAGTTCAACCACGCATTCCTAATATTGGAATCTAATGGAAGCTTATGCAGCGACTGTCTTCTTCCACAACCAGGCACTGCACAATATTTTGTAGTCCTCAACGGCATGTTTATTGCTCGGTACCTCGATCCGGTTTAGCACCACGTAGGCCTATGTTATTTACCTATTACATGTCATGCGCGAATCGGTGGGTAGGGGTAAAAATGCAGTGATAAAGTAGGCGTTGATCTTCTTCTGCGGAGGCGGTGCTTGCTGCCCTTTGACGTCATAGATCCCCACTTTGAAAAACCTGTCGTTTGCTGGGCCTGGTGTCAATAAGACTAACAAGGAAGTTTTCAGTTCTGAAACTTACAGGATATCCTCATAGTATGATGACCTCTTCTATATCAAAAGCTCAAGGAAATTTTGATTTCTCAGTTCATCACCCCTTTAATAAACTCCATCTTCACACAGATTTCAGCTGCTACACCTGGAGTTTGTCCTTCTCTTGTAGGATGATGTGAATATTCCCAGTATTTATTGGTGAATTGTTGTGGGAGGAGCTTCACTGCAGGTGTGAACTGTGATCACGGTGTGATACTGACGCCCACAGGACCACATCTGAAAAAAAAAAAAAAATCAAAGTTAATTTAAATGAATTGAACATGTCTGTTTTATGATAGAAATATAGAGAATTTGGATGCGGTTACATAATATTTACATTTAACACAAGGTTTGTTTAATTATTTAATTCCAAGCTCTTGAGAGAAACAATAGGCCACGTTCACACTGTCAGTTATTGGGATTGACAACCACCTTTACTTACAGGTGTGAGTCTTAAAATGTCTCATTCACACAGCAACTTACAGTAGCGTCTGGAACACTGTCTGTATGAACGTGCAACGAGAGTCAAGCCCGTATTCTCTTACTAGTAACCATAACGGCAGTGACCAATGTCATTTTAAAGATGGCGACACCCATAAAACTGGAAAGTATTATCACTTTTGACATGACAAGAGACTAAATGAACCGTGAGTTCATCCATCAAAACTTTATAGAATGCGGTTGTCACTCCCGTAAATAACCGTACGGTGTGTGAACGTAACCGTATTAAGGACTCAAATACAGGACTGACAACCGTATTCTGCTGCTGTGTGAACGTGGCATAGAGCCATTATGTTTAAATGAGCTGCTGAAAAGGTTCTTTGTCTCCTATAGTTCCCCTCATTCATAATTTTCACCTCATTCATTATGGTGATGTCTGAGTAAAACTGGCACATTAAAGGGATAGTTCACCCAAAAATGAAAATTTGATGTTTATCTGCTTACCCCCACTGCATCCAAGATGCAGATGACTTTGTTTCTTCAGTAGAACACAAATGATGATTTTTAACTCCGTTGCAGTCTGTCAGTCGTTTAATGCATGGCAATGGTAACAAAATCTATGAGAGTAAAAAAAACATGCACAGACAAATCCAAATTAAACCCTGCGGCTCACGACGACACACTGATGTCCTAAGACACGAAACGATCGGTTTGTGTGAGAAACCGAACGGTTTTTAAATAATGTTTTACCTCTAATACACCACTATGTCCAACTGCCTTGAGCGTGCGCACGGCATCCGGTGCGTGAGGTGTGTACGCGTTTTGGCGTAGTTTACGCAAGCGCCGAAAGCGATCTCTCGCGCATATGCATCACTCTGCACAAACTTTGTAGGTACGACAGCTAATCAAAATGGTATTTACTTGCACTTATCCGGATTGTTCAAAACTACTTAAAAACTAAAAGATTACATTCTCTCGCGCGAACTCATTCAGGAGTGGTGACTTTCCACGTATTCCCAACTAACCTTTTCCTAACTATCCCTTTAAGCACATTTTATTGGTGTCAACAGTGCAGTTAGAGAGAGTCTGTGAAAAACTCTCTGTCAACATAGTTTATAACATAGTATATAAATTTATAACCTCTTATATAAAATATATACATTTTTTATATATATTTTTTATGTTTTATTAGTTTCTGGGACGTAAACAAAGAGCAACGCAGTTTGGCTTCGCTAGCCAGTTAGCTAAATTCTATTGAACCACCCCTTTAACATGTAATGTCCTGGCAGAAAATTACCAGTACCTTTTCTGTTTTTCTAAAAAAATATTAATAATAATTCTTACAGTGTACCTAACTGAACAACAATTATAGGTATAAGATAACATGCTCCAAATAACCAGTGCTCCACTGAAACCATCATAATTACAATTCAAGGAGTTACTTGTCATTTCCACAAATTAACAGTTGTACACTTTGCCTTAAAGGGGCTATATGTAAGATTTTCACTTTAATAAAGCATAAAAATACCCCAATATGTTTGCAGATATTTAGGAAACATGCTAAGTTTGCCTACTTGTTTCTCAGAAAAACAATGCTACAGCCAGATATTATACTTTGAAATGTGTGTTCCGTGTCGGAATGTCTGTCTTTGTTTTGGTGCGAAACGGTGTGCTGCCAGTTTATCCAATAGTATTTCGACATCACAGGTTGCCAGTTGGCGGAAAACACCGCGTATTGCAGCCATGGAAACCAGCAAACAAACTGGGTCAGAGAATCGCAGATTCTACCTGACCTAAAAAGCCTCTGCATCCATCTAAAAATCTCTATGAACAACAGCATATTAAAAGTCTCCTCAGCTTTCAATGGCAATTGCGCTCACTCTTGTTGCGTGTCCTCGAGCTGGCAACCCGCGTCTTTGAAGGAGGGGGCGGGGCAAACAATATTTTGAATTTGGACTGCAGTACCTATTTCGACCACTGAATGACCACTGACCATCCTTTTCAAAGAACAAACATGTCTGACAAAAAAAAAAAAAAAAAAAAAAAAGACCTGGCAGCAAGTCAAAAGAACATTTTGCAGGCTGGTGACTTGATTGGTGAAATTTTTTTTTTTACAAATTAATTAATGTCTGCTGACATATTTTATAGTCTGTACTGATTTTAGCATTTAAAAAAGGGCTCATATTTTCACACTGAACTGTAACACAATGTATTGATCATCGTTATTTTTTCTCTCTAAAGCTCCAAGCTGACAAGAGATGACAGCAAAATAAAAATAAAAATTAAAAAACATTGCGCTCTCCTACCTTTCTCATGAATGTCCAGTACACTACATAGTTATTGCTCCAGTGAAGTGGAACTAGAATTTGGGAAGATAAACTGCTACCAATGTGCTAATGCCAATGTCAAATAAAATGCAAGTACTCATGAAATAGTGACATATATTATCCTTTATAGGCTAAATCAAATCAAACTGCAATAATAAATGTATTCATCAATATTAACAGCAGTCTTCATAATAACAGTAGCCATAACTCGATGAATGACAGTATATCTAGTATTTTAATGCAGGGTAATTAAAACGATGACACATATTTACAGAAGACCATGGAGTGACTGTAAAACACATTAATTTCTAGTAGGATTGACAGCGGAACTAACAGATAAATCACTAGGATTAATCTTAGCTTGGTTGTTAGCCTGCTCTGGAGCAGAGAATAAATCTCCATAGTAACTTAATTTAGCTTAATTTATGCAATTGAGTCAGGGCTAAATTCAGCCAGGATAGTTGGAAAATCCCAGCTTAATCCCTTATCTTGCTTTTGCACAATACCCCTCAGGACGCATTTTGTTTTAGTACTTAAACACGTAAACTCTGGAGCTGGTTAATATTAAACTCTATAATCTGAGGAACATCTCTCACCTGCAGACTGGAAATATACGGCATCCGAAGAAAATATTCCACATTTATCCTTCATTCACGATCGTTAACAGCGTCGCCTTCAGCTTCAGCTAAAGTTTCAGCACTCGTCTCTCCTCGCGCTTCTCTCTTCTGCGCATCCTCAGAGCGCGCGGTGTCATTGTTCTTAAAGGGGCCGCATATTCTTAAAGTCCCCGTAAAGCCATATTAAAGTATGTGTTCTGAGTTTGTCACACCACAGAAAAATGTGTTATTAACCACCCAGCCAAAAAAAAAAAAATCGCTAAGCAAATAAAACAATTTATCAAAATCGTGAAAAAATAAGCAATATTCTCTGCTCTCAAACGCTGGGGGCGTGTCCACTGTCGGCGCTGAAATCACACCCACTCAACTTACTTGTCTAATGAGTCAAACATACTGATGCATATAAACAAAAGAATCACGTTAGAGGGTTGCAAAATTTTGTAGAGTTACTGTGGACTACCTACTAATTATAACATACGCTTATGCACACAAGGCAACATACACTCATTGGTGGGCACGTACTGCTGACTGTTGTCGACAGATGTTGGCGCCGCGAGGCGGGAGAGACTCTGTCCGGCCCCATATCATCGGTTGTCGGTGGGACGGGAGGATGAAGGCCAAGGCGGGAGATAGTCTGTTTAGCCCCATTCACCAATAACAGCGGATTATCAGTGAATCCCAGTTGTCTCTGGTGAAAGTTTGTAAAACTAAATTAATCCACCCCTTCTTCATATCATCGTTTTTAAGAAGTTTAAATAAGGAGACCGAGCTGTGTATTATCACTGTGTCTAGGGCCGGCCGCAACATAAATGAATGTGTGCTCACTCACAATGATAAATGTTCAACAAAAGTAGATTTATTAACAAAATATAGTGAAAACCAGAAATAAAGGGATTCAATTCAGGAGTGGACAAGGCCAAAATAACAAACAAAAATAACTCGTTTTGTGACCAGAGCAGTGGAAAAACTGAATATTGAATGGCCAGCTGAGAAACATAAAATTCATCAGAAAAGCAAATTAGACGAGTGCTTCCTGCCTTCATGGTCACAACCTCTACGTCGGGGATTACCGTTCTTTCCCGATCTCCACACTGAGGTGTCGAGGTCGTGAAAAAGACCAATATAGAGTTTTCAGCCCCCAAACGTCTAACTATGCCAATATCATAGGGCTGAAACAACATGGTTAGTTAGACACGTGTCCTCTTACAGGCAGATCTGTAACATTTTTAGTTGATTGGAACTTCTTAATTATTGCCCTGATATTGGAAATGGGGATTTTCAATGCTTTAGCTAATTTCTTACAGCCACTTTCTATTTTGTGAAGCTTTTTCTGCACATCAGAACTATATTCTTTGGTTTTACTCATTGTGATGAATGATTAAGGGAATTTGGCCTTTGTGTTTCCTCATGTTTATACTCCTGTGGAACAGGAAGTCATGGCTGGACAATTTCATGTTCATGATCACCCTGTTGTGCTAAAAAAATATAAATATGAGCAGGAATATACTACTCATAAAAAAGTCTAGGGGTGCCAATAATTGTGGCCAACGTGTTTTGCTAGGGATGCACCGATACCATTTTTTGAGGACCGAGTACAAGTACCGATACTTTTTTCTGGTACTCGCCGATACCGATGCCTATACATTTATTAATTTCTCTCTCTTTTTTTTTTTTGGTGATGTTGCAGTTTTCCATGCACAACACAGTGAGACTAATGAATGTAGGACAGCTTCTTTATTATTACTCTAATGAAAATAATTTTTATGTGCTTGTCACAAACTTAAATTACAAAAAATACAACAAAGACTACAGAGATTAAATTAAAATTAAATAAACTTGTTTTTCAGATACAGTAGGTTTATTTACCATGTATACATTTATTTAACATCTTTTGTTGTTTTATTAACATTAATGACAAATATTTAATTAGGCTATGGCCCCTTTAAGACTGAATCCATGGATACTTACCATATCCATGGATACTGACACATATCCTGTTTATACCCAAATGTTTACGTCCACTTAAGCCATACCGACTGTATTTACGTGAGATACTCCACACGATGGACATTTTGACAACTATGTGTGCATTTGACCATTCAGGCGCGAGGAGAACTGATCGCGCGCAAGAAAGAGAGAGCGCATGCGCGCGCGAGAGCGCTTCTGGTCTGTGTCATTCAGCGCGATTCCGCCTATCCAGCCTTCACAAATCGATAACGAATTGTGATTGAAAGCATGCAGTTCGCAAATGGGTGGGTTGTCATCATTAATTTTGAAGTATTTCCACACCTCTGAGGCTGATTGTTTCTGCTGTTGCCGCCGGTGTCTCTGTGCACCGAAAATTCTGTCAGTTGCATCACGGGTATTTTTTACGAGTACAAGTACACGAGCTTGGTAGCGGGCCGATACCGATACTAGTATCTGTGCATCCCTAATTTTTCCTAATTTTATGAATTAAAGATCAAAAGGATAAACAATGCAGATTTATTTTAGTCATCTTTGATCATATTTACCAAGGGTGCCAATAATTCTGACCACAACTGTATGTTGCCAGATTGTATGATACTTGTTCCTACATCACAAAATATAAAAAATTGGAAAAATTAATTACAGGGAAATCTTTGCCCTTATATCTTACCTTTTGATGTTATTTCTGCCCCAGTATGACAGAAAACGGTAACAGTATTTTAACAGTACATTATTTTAGAGGAAACTATAATTCATTCTCAAAAATGCTTTTTTCAATATTTTATAAGTGTGTATTCCTTTGGGAAATAATATTAAAATATAATTTGATACGGTCTGTTAATGGCCCATCATTTTTGACTGGCATAAAAATGAACAAATCAAACAGGTAAAAGTGAAATGAAACTTTTTCCACAAACACATATTAGACATCTGCGTGAACTTTCAGGTGTTTTTCAGAATTGATGCTGAAGTAAAGTTTTTACAATAAATTAACTTTTTACATTAAACAGTCACAGTTAAACATGTTTTCAAGACAATTTCCCTGTTTGTTTCCCATAATTCCATATACTATCAGAACACAATATAGTAAATAAGTAAATGACATCAATATATCTAATTCTAGAAAGTCCTGCTCAGGACACAACCTATCCTGACAGATATTGAAAACTAACCAGTAGGAAAGAAACAAATAATTATTTACACTGTAAGAATTTGTTCTGAAGCTTCAAACACCACTCTTTCAGTTTCTTGATCAACTACAAACCAAGTTAAAGTAAATGATATTGTGCTTTTGGGAACAACTCCATATTTTGTTAATCTCACAACATATACTTTACTGTATTCGACATAAAAATGAAATGTTTCTCACTGCGACAGCAAATGATATTTCTTCATGTGCCTGAGAAAGCTTATTGAATGTCTAAAACTCTTCTCACATGAAGTACAGTACAACCTCTCTCCAGTGTGAACTTGCTCGTGCGATTTCAGGTGTGTAGACTGAGTAAAACTCTTGTCGCAATATGAGCACTTGTAAGGTTTTTCTCCAGTATGAATTCTTTGGTGCCGTTTCAGAGACTCAGTTGTAATAAAGCTCTTCCCACAGTCACAACACACATGATCTCTCACTCCATCATGAGTTTTCTGGTGCTGTTTAAAACTGTACAGCCACGAAAAACTCTTTCCACAGAAAGAACACACATGAGGCCTCTCATCTGAATGAACTTTCAGGTGTCGTTTTAGATCTGATGACGAAATAAAATCTTTACCACACTGATCACAGTTGAATCGTTTTTCTCCAGAGTGAACACGCAGATGTTTATTCAGACTTGATGCTAGAGAAAAACTCTTTTCACACTGAGTGCATGTATACGGTTTCTCTCCAGTGTGAACTCTCATGTGTCTCTTAAGGTCTCCTTTTTGTCTGAATCTCTTTCCACACTGAGTGCAGGTGTGCAGCTTTTTGGCTTTTGCTCCTTGAGTTTTAAAGTTATGATGTTCCTCCTTCATTTCCTCCAGTTCTTTTCTTTGCTCCTTCACTTCCATCTGATCTAAAATAGACATACAATTATAATCAGTTCAAGTGAACCCTGATTTAATAGCAGAAATCAGGTATCAGATCTTTGATGTGCTAAATTCAGTTCTGTCATTCTCTTGTTAACAACTGTTATAGTCTACAAGATTATGATTAAAAGTACATAAAAGATGATGATTAAAATTATATAAGCATTTCTGCATCAGTAATCATCCATATACTGCTTATTATTTCACAGCCACCAAAGCAGTCAACAATGAAGAATCAAGAATGGACACCAACCTATTTGTTCCTCAGTTTCTTCATGTTTTATTCTGGATGGTTCTGGATCACTCATGTCTTCAATCTCCTCTTTAATAAACTCCATCTTCACACAGATTTCAGCTGCTACACCTGGAGTTTGTCCTTCTCTTGTAGGATGATGTGAATATTCCCAGTATTTATTGGTGAATTGTTGTGGGAGGAGCTTCACTGCAGGTGTGAACTGTGATCACTGTGTGATACTGACGCCCACAGGACCAGATCTGGAAAAAAATCAAAGTTACTGAATTTAAATGCATTGAACATATCTGTTTTATTATAGAAATATAGAGAATTTGGATGCGGTTACATATTAGTTGCATTTAACACAAAGTTTGTTTGAATATTTAATTCCAAAGTCTTGAGAGAAACAACAGTGCCGTCGTGTTTAAATGAACTGCTGAAAAGCCTCTTTGTCTCCTATAGTTCCCCTCATTCATTATGGTGATATCTGAGTAAAACTGGCACATTAAGCACATTTTATTGGTGTCAACAGCGCAGTCAGAGAGAGAGTCTGTGAAAAACGAACCACCATATTACACTCTAATTAATAATAAACCAGGATGTCATTACATTAGTACTTAAACGTAAACTATGGAGCTGTTTAATGTTAAACTGTAATCTGAGAAACATCTCTCACCTGCAGAATGGAAATATACAACATCTGGAGAAAATATTTCACATTTATCTTTCATTCACGATCGTTAACAGCATCGCTTTCAGCAAAGTTTCAGCACTCGTAACGTCTCTTGCGTTTCTCTCTTCTGCGCATCTTTAGTGCGCACGGTGTCATTTTTTCTTAAAGGGGCCGCAAATTCTTAAGTAAATCACATTTCGTCACTGATACAGAGCAAATACATTATACTTATACATATGACTTAGAAAATATAGACCCCTAAACTGGGTTAATCAAATGTTATTATTATCAACAAAAATCTATCTTTTCGTTGACAGACTTGTCTCTAAAATCAAAGTTACTCAATAATAAATTGTTTATGGAGCAGTTAAATAAAATCAGTTTCATATTGTGATCATACTCATATTCGGGAAACAGTATTTTGCTTTTATGTTGATTGGTTTTATACTTGCTTGTATTGATCATCATATAATTATAAAAAAAAATTACAGTTTAAAATAAAATTACAAATTTTACATTTTGGGGGCATTTAAAAAACAAAAAAAAAAAAAACATGTTTGCTTTTGTTTTTGCTCCAGTGTGACAGGAAACAGTAACAGTATAGTTTTAAAGTTATGATGTTCCTCCTTAATTTCCCCAAGTTCTTTTCATTGCTCCTTCACTTCCATCTGATCTAAGACAGACATAAAATCATAATCAGTTCAAGTGAACCTGATTTAATAGAAGAAATCAGGTATCAGATCTTTGATGTGCTAAATTCAGTTCTGTCATTCTCTTGTTAATATGATCAAAATATGTTTGACAACTATTATAGTCTACAAGATTATGATTATAATTATATAAGAACGTCTGCATCAGTTATCATCCATATGGCAGCTTGACTTGTGCTTATTTAAGGTTTTTACATCCTTTATTAAGGTGGTAGTTCATTGTGAGAGATGTTTAGAGCTCACAGGATGCGCTACCCCTCTTTTACATCCTTTATTAAGTGACTATATAACTGAGTAGATTAAGTAACTTTAAGTTGTAAAAAATGTGACGGTTTTTGCAAAGTATGTTTGTAAAAAAAGAACACAGAAGGTTTAAATCTGTTGTTACAATCTCCCCTTTTTAGGTCTAGGGAAAATGTAACGAGAATGAGAGAGACCATGGGGAACTTCTCATCTCCAGTCCCAGCTTAAAGAAGAAACACTGCCAACCAAAGATCAAATTGAAGCATAATTTAAATTTAAATTTTTGGGAATAAAACCGGTTGTTGTGGTGGGGGGTGTGGTTTTGCAGTATTGATTCTGTTACAGGTTAAGTTAGGATCATCAGAGGGAGCTCTCTCGGAATATTGACTGTTGCATTTGGACTCTATTTCCCATAAGCCCTCTTACCTGGGACTGATTGCACACACACCTGCAGTTCATCACACACACACACACCCATTTCCGAAAACATTATTTTTGTACTACTTTTAATAACAAACTCAGTGCCGACTCATTTTCCATCAGATATTTTTTTGTGAACTGGAATGTGAGGGAGCATGAAGAATCATTTTCACACTCTCGACCAAAAATTGATGCATCTCTTGATGAAAATAACATCACAATATTTATTTCCACCAAGAGGTGAATCCATTTTTGGTCAAGAACTTGCCAAGAGTCCAGCACATCTCAAAGACTTTCAATGAATTTAAGGTCTGGATTTAGACGTGCCAATTCATGTGTGAAATGGTTCTTCATGCTCCCTCCCAACCATTCATTAACAATTTGAGCCTGATGAATCCTGGAATATGGCCATGATGTGTCTTCCTACATGGTTGTTTAAGAAATGAAAAGCTATAAACTCCATCAATTAGGGTTAAAAGAACTGTTACCAAACATGCTAGAAACATAATAATCACTGCAATAATGATCCAATCATAGACTCTCAAGCATTTGCCCATTTAGATTTAATCATTTAGCAGACGCTTTTCTCCAAAGGGACTTACAAATGAGAACAGTAGAAGCAATCAAATCAACACGAGTACAACTGTATGCAAGTGCCAGTTATTCCAACAAAGTGCTTGTAGCAAGCATTTTTTTTTTTTTAAATAGAAAGAGAGAGAATAGAAATAAAAGAAAAGAGAAAATAACCCAAACAGTGACTTTTGTTTGACAGGGCAGTGTATGTTGCCAGATCGTACCTTCTTGTACATCACACAAATATATAAAAAAATTTAAAAAATCATCTTTGCCCTTATATCTTGACTTTTGATGTATTTTCTGCTCCAGTATGACAGATAACAGTAACAGTATTTTAACAGTACATTATTTTAGAGGAAACTATTATTCATTCTCAAAAACACATTTATCAATATTTGTCTAAGTGTGTATTCCTTTGTGAAATAATATTTTTTTCCCTGTTTATTCCCCATAATTGCATATACTATCAGAACACAATATAGTACACTTAGTAAATAAGTAAATTACATCAATATCTCTAATTCTAGAAAGTTCTGCTCAGGACACAACCCATCCTGACAGATACTGAAAACTAACCAGTAGAAAAGAAACAAATAATTATTTATTCTGTAAGAATTTGTTCTGAAGCTTCAAACACCACTCTTTCAGTTTCTTGATCAACTACAAACCAAGTTAAAGTAGATGATATTGTGCTTTTGGGAGCAACTCTATATTTTGCTAATCTCATAACGTTTACTTTACTGTATTTGTTATGAAATGTTGCTCACTGCGACAACTTATGATATTTCTTCATGTGCCTGAGAAGGCTTACTGAATGTCTAAACCACTTTTCACATGGAGTACAGTACAACCTCTCTCCAGTATGAATTTGCTCATGTGATTTCAGGTTTCCAGACTGAGTGAAACTTTTGTCACAATGTGAGCACTTGTAAGGTTTTTCTCCAGTATGAATTCTTTGGTGCCGTTTCAGAGACTCAATTGTAGTAAAGCTCTTCCCACAGTCACAACACACATGATCTTTCACTTCATCATGTGTTTTCTGGTGCCGTTTAAAACTGTTCAGCCGTGAAAAACTCTTTCCACAGAAAAAACACACATAAGGCCTCTCATCTGAATGAACTTTCAGGTGTTCTTTTAGATTTGCTGATGAATTAAAATCTTTACCACACTGATCACAGTTAAAAAGCTTTTCTCCAGAGTGAATGCGCAGATGATATTTTAAACCTGTTGCATCTTTGAAGCTCTTCTCACACTGAGTACAGTGGTACGGCTTCTCTCCAGTATGAAGTCGCTCATGTGATTTCAGGTGTCCAGACTGAGTGAATCTCTTGTCACAATATGAGCACTTGTAAGGTTTTTCTCCAGTATGAATTCTTTGGTGCTGTTTCATATTGTCAGCTGTTGTAAAGCTCTTCCCACAGTCAAAGCACACATGATCTCTCACTTCATCATGTGTTTTCTGGTGGAGTTTACAATGTTCCAGCCGTGAAAAACTCTTTCCACAGAAAGAACACACATAAGGCCTCTCATCTGAATGAACTTTCAGGTGTTGTTTTAGATTTGATGATGAATTAAAATCTTTACCACACTGATCACAGTTAAATGGTTTCTCTCCAGTGTGAACTCTCATGTGTATGTTAAGGTTTCCTTTTTGTCTGAATCTCTTTCCACACTGAGTGCAGGTGTGCAGCTCTTTGGCTTTTGTTCCTGTAGTGTTAAAGTTATGATTTTCTTCAATTTCCTCCAGTTCTTTTCTTTGCTCCTTCACTTCCATCTGATCTAAAATAGACATAAAATCATAATCATAAAACCATAATCTGATTTAATAGCAGAAATCAGATATCAGATCTTTGATGTGCTAAATTCAGTTCTGTCATTCTCTTGTTAACATGATCAAAATGTGTTTGACAACTGTTATAGTCTACAAGATTATGATTAAAAGTAGATAAAAGATGATGATTAAAATTATATAAGCATTTCTGCATCAGTAATCATCCATATACTGCTTATTATTTCACAGCTACTAAAGCAGTCAACAATGAAGAATCAAGAATGGACACCAACCTATTTGTTCCTCAGTATCTTCATGTTTTATTCTGGATGGTTCTGGATCACTCATGTCTTCAATCTCCTCTTTAATAAACTCCATCTTCACACAGATTTCAGCTGCTACACCTGGAGTTTGTCCTTCTCTTGTAGGATGATGTGAATATTCCCAGTATTTATTGGTGAATTGTTGTGGGAGGAGCTTCACTGCAGGTGTGAACTGTGATCACTGTGTGATACTGACGCCCACAGGACCAGATCTGGAAAGAGATGGAGATAAGTTACTGGATTTATACTGGATTACCTTAACAGCAAACACATATGGTGCCTTTAATTTAGTTCAAATATAAAGGATTTTTAATGGTTACATATTAGTAGCATATACATCATTATATATGTAATGTTTTATGTACAAAAAGGGCAGACAGGCTGAATGAAAATGTAAATTCACTCTCTGAGAGAAGGTTGCGCTTATGGAAAAGCAGAAATACAGCGGTTACTCCTGAACACAAGCAGCGCTGCGCTTATAAACACTACTTTATTAGGCATCATACTGAGGAAAGATAAAAAGATGCCATCGACTTTTATGAAGACACCCTGCTTCATTAGGAAATGCAACTTTTCTGTGACACGTGTACTAGGGGTGGGCGCTATACCGGTATTAAAGTGACTACCGGTATTATGATGTGCCATGATACAGATTTTGCTATACCATGGATACCGTTAAATATTTATGAATTCTAATTTTGCATTTGTATTGTGAATTCCTACTGAAGTTAAATGTGTGAAGCTCGGAAAGTTCGGAAAAGCTGAAGCAAATTACATTCGCGGAATTCATTGCACGCACAGAGTATGGAGAGAGCTGTGAGAAACAGGCGCTTTGCTTGATGTTACGCTTGCAGTTTGTGGTCTCGCCCACCAGTAGGCCTATTTTCCTTACTAATGCTCTACAATGGCATCATTTATGTTGTTTGGAATGCTGTGGGCTTATATATTAAAATATGAAATTCACTGACAGAAGGCTGCTTTCGATTTCAAATTCTCACGTTCGCTTTGTAAAGCGCGCTTGCGCATGCTGCTGCGTGCTTAAATGTACTTGCTTTTAAAATGTTTTTATGATGCGAAATTGATATAAACACAGTCAGTTATGTCTTAAAGTATTAAACATACAGGACAGAAACTTCAAAAGAGATCTGTGCATAGTCTGGATGCAGCTTATTAGACCTCCCGCTATGGCATCAGTAATAATCAAAGCTGAGAAAGTGAAAAATCACTCACAGCTCTTGAAAGGTAAATGTTCTGAAAGCATTATTGCTTGTAATGGTTCTTTGTTCCTCTTTTTTTTATTTCTCCTCTTTTTGTTTCTCTTATTTACCAGGCGACTCGCTTGTTTTGAAACTTTATATATGTCCCTATATAAAATTCTTAACATACAGTTGTATTAATGTATTTTTTAACTTTTAATTATTTACAAAGTAAGCTACTTATAATTCCATATGTAATTAAAAGCAATTAATAAGAAAATTAATTAATAAAAAAAAAAAAATCTGATTCCTTTTGGAATCGGATCGTGACTCCTAGAATCGGAATTGGATCGGATCGTGAGGTGCCTAAAGATTCAATTTCCCACCCCCTAGATAAGATAAAGGTGCTGGTCATATAATTAGAATATCATCAAAAAGTTGATTTATTTCACTAATTCCATTCAAAAAGTGAAACTTGTATATTATATTCATTCATTACACACAGACTGATATATTTCAAATGTTTATTTCTTTTAATTTTGATGATTATAACTGACAACTAAGGAAAATCAGAAAATTAGAATATTACTTAAGACCAATACAAAGAAAGGATTTTTAGAAATCTTGGCCAACTGAAAAGTATGAGCATGTACAGCACTCAATACTTAGTTGGGGCTCCTTTTGCCTGAATTACTGCAGCAATGCGGCGTGGCATGGAGTCGATCAATGTGTCACTGCTCAGGTGTTATAAGAGCCCAGGCTGCTCTGATAGTGGCCTTCAGCTCTTCTGCATTGTTGGGTCTGGCATATCGCATCTTCCTCTTCACAATACCCCATAGATTTTCTATGGTCAGGCGAGTTTGCTGGCCAATTAAGAACAGGGATACCATGGTCCTTAAACCAGGTACTGGTAGCTTTGGCACTGTGTGCAGGTGCCAAGTCCTGTTGGAAAATGAAATCTGCATCTCCATAAAGTTGGTCAGCAGCAGGACGCATGAAATGCTCTAAAACTTCCTGGTATACAGCTGCGTTGACCTTGGACCTCAGAAAACACAGTGGACCAACACCAGCAGATGACATGGCACCCCAAACCATCGCTGACTGTGGAAACTTTACACTGGACCTCAAGCAACGTGGATTGTGTGCCTCTCCTCTCTTCCTCCAGACTCTGGGACCCTGATTTCCAAAGGAAATGCAAAATTTACTTTCATCAGAGAACATAACTTTGGACCACTCAGCAGCAGTCCAGTCCTTTTTGTCTTTAGCCCAGGCAAGACGCTTCTGACGCTGTCAGAGTGGCTTGACACAAGGAATGCGACAGCTGAAACCCATGTCTTGCATACGTCTGTGCGTAGTGGTTCTTGAAGCACTGACTCCAGCTGCAGTCCACTCTTTGTGAATCTCCCCCACATTTTTGAATGGGTTGTTTCACAATCCTCTCCAGGGTGCAGTTATCCCTATTGCTTGTACACTTTTTTTCTACCACATCTTTTCCTTCCCTTCACCTCTCTATTAATATGCTTGGACACAGAGCTCTGTGAACAGATAGCCTCTTTTGCAATGACCTTTTGTGTCTTGCCCTCCTTGTGCAAGGTGTCAATGGTCATCTTTTGGACAACTGTCAAGTCAGCAGTCTTCCCCATGATTGTGTAGCCTACAGAACTAGACTGAGAGACCATTTAAAGGCCTTTGCAGGTGTTTTGAGTTAATTAGCTGATTAGAGTGTGGCACCAGGTGTCTTCAATATTGAACCTTTTCACAATATTCTAATTTTCTGAGATACTGAATTTGGGATTTTCCTTAGTTGTCAGTTATAATCATCAAAATTAAAAGAAATAAACTTCTGAAATATATCAGTCTGTGTGTAAGGAATTAATATAATATACAAGTTTCACTTTTTGAATGGAATTAGTGAAATAAATCAACTTTTTGATGATATTCTAATTATATGACCAGCACCTGTACATATATTGCCTGCAATTTAACTAAGGTCTACTTATGTGATTCCAATTTTTTCCTCATATCGCGATATAATATTGATATCATCTGGACAGTGGAAAATATTGTGATATGAATTTTAGTTCATATCGCCCACCCCTAATGTGTACCTCTTCTGTGTATAGACAATGTAATAATTGTTCTTTAAGAAGAAAAGACACAACTGTGTTTTGAAAAGAAAAGCATTTATTGAGATGGTTTATAAAGAGAAAAGAACTTCATGATAACTGTTTATTGTAAGATAACTTGCTCATGATAACTTTATAAGAAAGACAACTGTTTTTTTGTAAAAATGTTTAATAAAGAGCATGCTACCAGAATAGTAAAGAAAACAATGTATTAGTAAGAAAGGCAGTTATTACAGTTGAATGATGTCTTGAAGACGAGGAGCAGGACACAGCAAAGGAGAAGAATTCAGAGAACCAAAAAGAAGGCCTTTATATAGACCAGTCCGGAGAAGATTCCTGGAACTCAGATGAGGGGAATTCCAAAGAAGATGACCTCAAGAGGTCAGATTGTCTATAAAAGGCTGGAAGATGAAGAGAACGGCAGAGGCTGTGTCACACCTGTAGAGCTTCTCCAGAACCATAATCAATTCTGATGTTGCCTCCATTGCAGGTATTGCCTTGACTGAAGAACTTTTTGATATTTATACTTTATTTAATTACTTGTATAGAATGTTTGTAGAATATATTTAATGCTAGAAATATTAACTGTAATAAATAAACTAACTTTATAACTAAACTCGACCTCATGTGGCATTAATTTAAGTCACTGAACCTGAACAGACCACGGAGTCTTCTGTCTGATTGTAAGTACTTATAAATTAAATCAGATTTGACTTCCTTACCTAACCTAATAAAACAGAAGACATTTCCCTTCAGATATACATTCAAATAAAAACTCCTCAGATCTGCACTAATCACATGAATTGCATATTTCAGAAAAAAAACTTTAGGCTTTAATAGTATTTTTAGTCATGTACTTTAAAACATTAAAACCACACATCAATATGATTATGGTTAGGGTTAGGGTTTCAGCTGTATCTTGATCTGACATTGACAGAGGCGCCAGAAGGCACGAAAGGGAAACTTCCCTTCTGGTAGGAGAAACCGGTAGAGAGTTATGTGAAACTTTAGTGGGCTCATCAACGGAGGGCAGGACTGTAAAGCTATTATTAGAAACATCTGATCAACACTGCCAACCGAAGCTAAATGAAACAGTTGAGAGATATCGTTTCTTTATGAGATCAAGGGACTGATGAAAGATTTGACAAAATATGTTAATGAACTGAAAATGCTTGCTAGCACATGTAATTTGTGACATAAAAGACTCTCTAATCCGTGACAGGACTGTGTGCGGTACAAATAGTCCAAGTCTGAGAGAGAGACTGTTGAGAGAGGAAAATTTTACGCTGCAGAAATGTGTCCAGATTTGCAGGGCTACCGAGTTGTAGCGGTGGAGGAAATTCACGCTTTGAAACAGGTACCGACACACAAAACACTAAAAGATGACAAACGAAAAGCTGACATTACCTGCAAATTTTGTGAAAAGACACACGAAAGAGATAAACAAAAATGTCCAGCTTACGGGAAAACATGTAGGAAATGTGGAAAAGCCAATCATTTCGCTGCATTGTGCAAGTCCAAATGAGAACGTGGAAAAGTTGTGAATAATGTGACAGAAACTGAGAGTGAGCAGTATGAGGATATCTGGAGCATCACAACTGAGTCTGTGAACAAAGTCACAAAGAGCCTGGCCGGGCAGCCCTGTCAACTGTTTGCAGGTATGCTGCTTGGGAAAAAACGTAGTCAAATTTCAGTTGGACTGTGGGGCAACGTGTAACATTATCCCCATAAACTTTGTGAATCCAGATGTTCGAATAGAGAAAACAGACCAGGTACTTAATATGTACAACAAAAGTACAATGAAACCAGCAGGCAAATGCCATCTGAAACTGAGAAATCCATGTAACAAAGTTTATGGTCATTGACGCACACTCTGCAGTACCATTACTAGGAAGCAAAGCAGTCCAGGGGATAAAAATGGTTAAAGTACAATCTGAGAATACCCTGGTGGTGGATGATGTTGTAACAAAGAGTGAATTCTCAGATGTTTTCACAGGTGATGGTTGTCTGCCAGGTCACTACAAGATAGAGCTTGAGTCTGGGGTGGAGCCAGTGAAACTGCCTAAGCGGAGAGTGCCAGTCGCGATGATGGGACCACTGAAGGAGGAGCTAAACAATCTCCAAGAACGAGGTATAATCACACCCGTAGAACAAAGCACTAACTGGATAAGCAGTCTGGTTGTTGTAAAGAAACCCAAGAAACAAGTTGAAAATTTGCATAGACCCCAGACCATTAAACAAAGCCTTAAAGAGAAGTCACTTCCCTTCGCCCACAATCGAGGACATTTTGCCCGAGTTGTCAAACGCAAGAGTATTCACGGTCTGCGATGTAAAAAATGGCTTCTGGCATGTGTCCAATTGGATGACCCATCAAGTTCTTGCCACGTTTGCAACACCTTACGGGAGATACAGGTGGTTGAGAATGCCTATGGGAATAAGCCCGGCGCCTGAGGTTTTCCAGAGAATGCTTTACCAGGCATTAAAAGGACTATAAGGCGTACACATAATCGCAGACGACATGCTAATAACAGGAGAAGGTGAAACACTGGAAATGGTGAGTAAGGACTATGATCAAAAACTGAGATTGTTTCTAGACAGATGCTGAACGAAGTGCCATATATTGGACATCTGCTCACATCTGAAGGCTTAAAAGTAGATCCAGAGAAAGTACGGGCCATAAATGAGGTGCCAAGTCCAACTGACGTGAAAGGGGTACAGAGAATTCTAGGCATGGTGAATTATCTGTCTAGATTTTGCAGACATCTTTCAGATCACTGTGAAGTGCTCAGACAGCGGACACACAAGAATAGTTTGTGGGACTGGTCTGAGGTGCACAAACAAGCCTTTCGGAGTATAAAAGACCTCATAACCAGGGCACCTGTACTGCATTACTACAGCCTCAAAGAACAGTTAGTTCTACAGTGTGATGCATCGGATACAGGCCTTGTTGCATTGTTGCAGAGTGGAGAACCTGTTGCTTTTGGTAGCTGTGCGTTATCACTAACTGAGCGGGGTTAGGCCCAAATAGAAAAAGAGTGCCTAGCCATAGTGTACGGCATGGAGAAATTCCATCAATACACATATGGACGGAAAGTGATCGTACAATCGGACCACAAGCCTCTTGAGAGTATTGATAAAAAGCCATTGCTCCACGCGCCCCAAGGGACTTCAAAGGATGTTAATGAGACTCCAGAAATATGATTACATCATTAACTATGTTCCAGGAAAAGAGATGCGCTGAATCGGGCATACCTGGAGGACACCGCACCGAAAGGAACTGTGGAGAAAGAGATAGAAAGTGTGAATGTGATTCTGTACCTCCCAATATCTGAAGAGAGACTCTTCATAGCTCACTACTACTCAATCCAGGATGAGTTCACTCTGCACACCTTGGTATAGAAGGATGCTTGAAGAAAGCAAGGAAATGCCTCTATTGGCCTGGAATGAATGTGCAAATGAAGAGATACATTGAGAAGTGTGATATGTGGTCGGATTAGTGTCAAACCACAGTATTTGAAGGACTATGTTACTTAGTTAAACATGGACTGATTTCTACAGCCTCTCTTTTTGATATAAGAACTGACGTGTTTTGCAGGCTGAGAAAAGACTGTCTTTAAATCTAAAGCCTAAATTAGA
This sequence comes from Elopichthys bambusa, assembly GCA_037101425.1. NCBI lineage: Eukaryota > Metazoa > Chordata > Actinopteri > Cypriniformes > Xenocyprididae > Elopichthys > Elopichthys bambusa. Next base: position 28,794,028 of record CM074444.1, on the reverse strand, counting down.
AGAAAGAAAAAAAAAAGGGGGGGGGGGGGGGGGGGGGAGAAAGAAAAATGTTTTGAAATGTTCAGACAGTCACTGTGTTCAGATATAGAGATAAATGTGTTGTTGCACTTGTGAAAAGAAAAAAGAAGGATGTAACAATGTCATTGTTATTTGACTCATGTTGAAGCACGCACTTTAAGATGTGAATTCAGTTCAGTAAACACAGAGTCACAGACTCTTAATTTGCTAATTGACAGTCACAGAGTTTTGTTTTTTTGTTGTTGTTTTCCACTAGGGCCTATTTTCAATCGTTCAAAATGGTGATTCATCCAGTAATGAAACAAGTGGTGCTGCACAGACCAATGTACAACATCAAAGTATTGTGATCTGCTCTTTAATTGCTCTTGCAGCACTTTGATGTCATACACTGATCGGTCTGAGCAGTGATGCTTCAAGTCAAACAAACCTTAAGTCTTTATGAGTGAGTCATTGAATCATTCATTCAACATTGAGCAATAAAGCACAAGATTGAAGAACACATTGTCATATCCTGTATGTAGATTCTTAAATTTAATTGTCCCTCTACCAATCTAGGGGTCGGGAGGAGAAGTAACAAAGGAAAAAGCATAAAAAAAATAAATAAAATAAAAAAAAAAGGGGGAAAAAAAAGTAAAGAGGGAGTCCCTCAATCATCTTTCCCAGATTGAAGGTGACATCAAATTAGATGTATTTAAACAAAAGGGGTTTTATTTATAAAATAAGCTTTTGGGAGCAACTCCTTATTTTGTTCATCTCAACATTTACTTGACTGTATTTGACATGAAAATGAAATGTTGCTCACTGTGACGATGTATGATATTTCTTCATGTGCCTGAGAAAGCTTTTTGAATATCTAAAACTCTCTCCACACGGAACACAGTGGTACGGCCTCTCTCCAGTATGGAGCCGCTCATGTGATTTTAGTGATCCCAACCGAGTGAAACTCTTGTCACAATATGAGCACTTGTAAGGTTTTTCTCCAGTATGAATTCTTTGGTGCCGTTTCAGTTCACCAGATGTAGTAAAGCTCTTCCCACAGTCAAAACACACATGATCTTTCACTTCATTATGTATTTTCTGGTGCAGTTTTAAACTGCTCAGCCATGAAAAACTCTTTCCACAGAAAGAACACACATAAGGCTTCTCATCTGAATGAACTTTCAGGTGTCGTTTTAGATCTGATGACGAAATAAAATCTTTACCACAATGATCACAGTTGAATCGTTTTTCTCCAGAGTGAACACGCAGATGTTTATTCAAACTTGATGCTTGAGAAAAACTCTTTTCACACTGAGTGCATGTATACGGTTTCTCTCCAGTGTGAACTCTCATGTGTCTATTAAGGTTTCCCTTTAGTGTGAAACTCTTTCCACACTGAGTGCAGGTGTGCAGCTTTTTGCCTTTTGTTTCTTGAATTCTAAAGTTATGATGTTCCTCCTTAATTTCCCCAAGTTCTTTTCTTTGCTCCTTCACTTCCATCTGATCTAAAATTGACATAAAATTATAATCAGTTCAAGTGAACCCTGATTTACTATCAGAAAGCAACAGAAATCAGGTATCAGATCTTTGATGTGCTAAATTCAGTTCTGTCATTCTCTTGTTAATATGATCAAAATGTGTATGACAACTGTTATAGTCTACAAAATTATGATTAAAGATGATGATGATTATAATTATATAAGAACGTCTGCATCAGTTATCATTCATATACTGCTTATTATTTCACATCTACCAAAGCAGTCAACAATGAAGAATCAAGAATGGACACCAACCTATTTGTTCCTCAGTATCTTCATGTTTTATTCTGGATGGTTCTGGATCACTCATGTCTTCAATCTCCTCTTTAATAAACTCCATCTTCACACAGATTTCAGCTGCTACACCTGGAGTTTGTCCTTCTTTTGTAGGATGATGTGAATATTCCCAGTATTTATTGGTGAATTGTTGTGGGAGGAGCTTCACTGCAGGTGTGAACTGATCAACACAGGCTCATTGGAAAAACGTACCAGTGTCAACATTTTTGCAAAACGCAAAATACATACCAAAACGTATATATACCTACAGTTTCTAACAGAAATGAACACTAGAGGCAGTAAAACAGCAAGCACTTTTAATCGTTTACATGACCAGATTATGGATTAATAAAGACTTGTTTTCACAGGGCTCCTTGCGCAATAATGTTATGACTTCAAAACACGTTTTACCATAGTGCATGATTTGTAAACGAATATATTTTGGAGTTTGCATCACTTACCCAGCTCCAGATGTTCAGTTTTTCTGATGTAATAAGCTTGCTCAGTAGCAGTACAGAACTCTAGCCTACTTGCGATGCGAAAAGCTCGGGAATGAATCCCGTGTAAGACGATTCACGGTAAAAGAGCTCAAAAAAGACAAGAGTTCAAAAACAAGCTAAAATGCCATGATTACGATTGCGCTTTTCTGTCACATTTGCTTTTGTTAACACTATTGGGCAGGTTTAGTGTAGGTGTACGTTATTAAACGTGATGGAGCATTAAGCTTTAGCGACACTAACCGGACATTTCAATTCAGAAATGCGGTGAAACGTACAAACTCCATACTCACATTCATCTGTTCTGAGGAAAAAAGGGTTGACACAGGTACTTTTTTCTAATGAGTCTGGACGGTAACTGATCACTGTGTGATACTGACGCCCACAGGACCACATCTGGGAGAATTTGTTTAATGAATTTAAATTAATTGAACATGTCTGTTTTATGATAGAAATATAGAGAATTTTAATGCGGTTACATATTAGTTGCATTTATCACAAGATTTGTTTAATTATTTATTTCCAAAGTCTTGAGAGAAACAACAGTGCCGTCGTGTTTACATGAACTGCTGAAAAGCCTCTTTGTCTCCTATAGTTCCCCTCATTCATAGTTTTCACCTCATTATGGTGATGTCTGAGTAAAATTTGGCATATTAAGCACATTTTATTGGTGTCAACACACAGCGCAGTCAGAGAGAGAGAGAGTCTGTGAAAAACTCTACTAACACATTACACCTTAATGAAATAAACCAGGACACATTTCATTACATTAGTACTTTAACACGTAGAGGCTGGTTAATGTTAAACTGTAATCTGAGAAACATCTCTCACCTGCAGACTGGAAATATACAACATCCGAAGAAAATATTCCACATTTATCCTTCATTAACGATCGTTTACAGCGTCGCTTTCAGCTTCAACTGGTGAAACTTGCAGCACTCGCCTCGTCTCTCGCGCTTCTCTCTTCTGCGCATCCTCAATGCGCGCGGTGTCATGTTTCTTAAAGGGGCCGCAAACTCTTAAGTAAATCACATTTCGTCACTGATACGGAGCAAATACATTATATTCATACATATGACTTCGGCAATCTAGCCCATAAACTGGGTTAATCAAATGTTATTATTATCAACAAATATCTATCTGTTCGTTGACTTTTCTCTAAAATTAAAGTTACTCAATAATAACTTGTTTATTCAGCAGTTGCATAAAATCAATTTTATATTGTAATCACAGTCTGGAAAACAGTATTTTGCTTTTAGGGCTTATATGTTGCTTGGTTTTATGATACTTGCTTGTATTCATCATAGATCATATCATTATTAAAAACAGAAAAAAAACTCATTAAAGGGGCTTTCCCCCTAAATCTCGAATTATGACATTTTTTGTTTATTTGTTTGCTTTTGCATTTTGTATGGCATTTCTGCCCCAGTGTGACAGGAAACAGTAACAGTATAAAATAAACAGTATTATATAAAAATATAAAGAGACAGTAGAGGGAGATCAATTACACCAAATACATTTTTTTTAGTGGGGATATGATAATGTTTGTACACAAGTTTGCTGCGCCTCGAGATGATGACATTCTGTGATCAAATAAAAGCAACTTGTTTACATGCTCCACAGCGCCACCCAGTGCACTGAATTTACAGCCAGCAAAGCAACATGTAGCAAATTCGATTTTATTTTTTGAATAATTATAGATTGAGTACTCGACTATTTGTTCACACCCCTAGTTATCACATTTTGCATGTTTTCTTTTCGATCTACTTTCTTAACCAACTTTGTTGCTTCTGCAACCCTTCTGAAATCTTGACGTTTTGAATTTTCACTGCTTCTTTCCTCACATGACACCCACCATAGCCAACGCTGTGTTCACCTCCGCAATTACAACATTTGGGTTTCACACCCTGTCCACATTTTCGATATTCATGTTCTCCGCTTTACCTTGCACAACGCTGCTTCCCCGTACAAACACCTTGCACATGCCTGTACTTTTGACAATTAAGGCATCTAAGAGTTAAACTAATCGTAGTTGATTCGTACGGACATCACACATCATCAGTCTGTACAGTTGCAAACACAGTCACAGAGTGCTGCAAACAAACTGCAGCTGCCTTTTATAGTTCCTCCTGAACCAAAACGAACTTTGGCTGTGTTCACGCCATTTCGTAGCCATAATTACAAGATGGAAACCTGTGATGTTTTACCCAGAGCTGATCACATATTCAGTCTTGGATTTAAGCGTTCCTATGTCAACACTATCAATGCCAAAATGAATCCGCAGCAGTCAGGTGGTACAAGTAAGAGTTCTGTAAGTTGTTTATGTTCATTATTATTGTAATGTTACTTGCTTTGAAACAATGTAATTTAAATCAGTCTCTCGTCTCGTGACTCTGCTCTGGTTGTGTGCGTTCATGTGTTTTGAAGGAGGCGTGGCTTTGTAGACGCTCTGAAGGGAGGTAAGAGCTCATACTTTCAAAGCTAGCTTGCTATTGCTAGCCTTTCCAAAATTGCCTACCCTACCTTTAAGTGAACATAGGCCCTGTCCACACGGAGACGCGTTTCTGTGTATACGCACAAATTTTGTATCGGATAGGCGTTTCGTCCACACGGATCCGGCGTTTTCGGAAGGTGAGACCACTATTTTTTTAATCCCAGAGTGGATAAATCTGAAAACGCCACCTTTGCGTTTCCGTGTGTACAGCCAATCCGTATATTTTGTAAAACGATGATGTACCCCACATGTCTACCCTAGTCAGTCACCGCTAACAGCAACAACAACAATAATAGCGTACTAAATGCTTGTGTTCGTGCTGCAGAAGCTACCGAGCCTAAAGAAAATACCAGGTCAAGAAAATATGATCATATAACACCAATTTTATCATCTCTTCAATGGTTACCTATTAAGCTCGTATTAATTATAAAGTACTGCTAATGACCTATAAAGCTCTAAATGGTTTAGCTCCTGCGTACTTAACCGATCTTCTATCGCCCTACAATCCTTCACGCTCTTTAAGATCACAAAACTCTGGACTTCTGGTTGTACCTAGGATAGCTAAGTCCTCTAAAGGAGGGAGAGCGTTTTCACATTTGGCTCCTAAACTCTGGAATAGCCTTCCTGATAATGTTCGGAGCTCAGACTCGATCTCCCAGTTTAAATCTAGATTAAAGACGCATCTCTTTAGCCAAGCATTCACATAATGCATCTCATATCAGATCAATTACACATGACTATCTTTGTTTAATGTTATGAACAGCAGCTATGCTAATTATTCTCCATTTGCTTTGCCATTTGCTTTTCCGTTGACTAGAGAGTACATCAGCTTCAGTTTGGATCCAGCCTCTTAAGAAGACCTCAGATGCCCATCACCTTTGAAGAGACGGCGCCAACTCCTGCGAGGACTTCAGAAGATGCAACATCTGGATCAACACGCACATTCCCAAATTTCTATATATCCTAATTATTGTTAATATGTAATTCATTTTTCCAGGAGCTCATTGCTTCTACCTTCAATTAAATTGCTAACAGTGACTGTAAATAAATTGTTAAATTATTACATTATTAGCTAATTGCATTTTCTAAATTGTAATGTTGACATGCATTCTCTGTAAAGCTGCTTTGAAACGATATGTATCGTGAAAAGCGCTATACAAATAAATGTGAATTGAATTAAAGCTTTATTAATGTAAAGCTTTGTTTCGAAGATTTACTAAAGTTTGTATACAGCGCGTAAGGTTTATGCGCATGCCCCAAGTCTTATTCTTTGTTTTTAGTGTATCTCTATTGCAGACGCCACATACTGATCTGGCATGTATACTACATTGTTTTGAGTGGTTTCAGTGGTTTCGTGTGTACGCAGATATTTCTTGAGACGAGGAAAAAAAAAAGATTGGATAGGGTAAGCTCTGGCTTCGTGTGGACGTAGCCTTAAACAGTTGATTTACAGTTTTCTACTGACTGTTCACTTGTGTTGAGCTTTATTAGTTAGGCTAGTAGTTTTTGCTCTGGATTCAAGGTATATAAAGTGTCATATATATGGAAAGCAAAGTTACAAAACAAAACTCCTATAATGACTCCCATTTTTTTCATTGTGCAGGAAGGTTTTTGTTCTTCAAATGATATTTTATACCTACTGCCAGTTCTTCTCGTCTTCTATCCTTACAGAAAAGCAGCAACGTTCTGTTCCATAACATTTTCGCATTTTAAATTTTCCAAATCACTTTTTTTAAGGGCTTTTAAACAGGTTCAATGCAGTCGCATAATCTGACATGAATTTTTTCATTACCTTATATTCTACATTCTTCCTTTTGTTCTGCTGTTTCTGCCTTTCACTATCCGATCCTGAAAGTTGACTCTAGGTCTGCGTCCGAAATCGCATACTTATTTTGAATAAGCAATTACTTAACGGCTGCTAAAAAGTATGTTTTAAATAGTATGTGAGTAGAATGTAATCCGGACGTACTACATTGACATCATTACTACTCATTTATGAGTACTGTAAACATACTTCTTTTGTCACATACTGTTTTTTGCCTACTATAGTATGGAAGTACGTGATTTTTTTTTTACCTCCTCTTTCTCCACCACAACATTCATTCTCCATTTCCAGTTCACTTTCTAATCCTCTCTGGTCCAGTCACAACCCAGTGTTGCCAACTACATCTAAGGTGCGTTTGCGCCACCTACTGGAGTGTAGTGCACTGTGTATGGGAAAAGGGAATAAATCCCCAAATCCTGTTATCCTGGCCTGATGATATTGATTTAATTTCTAAACGCATTACATACTTTCAACTTTTTAGGCGTTATTTAGGCGAACCCGAAGCAGGGGAGTCATTGCACTTTTAAACTTGAAATAAAAATAATATTAATAACAATTTAAACAATTTTGGCCTATCTGGCCAAGTCATGTTACAGCCCTCTCCACTTGGACAGTCATAATATTTTGAGTTTTCTTTTTATATTAAAGAGAAAATTTGGAGTAGATGTGTTAAAATCAGATTAAACAAAAGAATCAAAATAGTTTGTCCTGGAAATCCTTCCTATATTTGTACACAACTCGATTCCAGTAAAACTTCTGCATTAAGAAAACGATCAACTTTATTTTTCAGTTTGTTTATTGTTCAATATTTTACATGTACTGAAAGTGTTACCACATTAATTGTCGCCAGTCACTTTTAAAGAATAAAACTGGACACAAACCTGATCATTATCAAATATATTTCCTACAGTATTACTGTTTAAACACACTGTTATTAATCCACATCCATTCTCAATCAAAACAAGGTGTTATATTTCCTCATAATTTAATTTACAATTAGACCACATAAAAAATGATTTTATTTCACACTGTAAATGTTGTTGGCTGGTAAATCTTAAGTAATTCCAAGCATTTCAAAAAATTCACAGCATTAAACTAGATGACATTGTGCTTTTGGGAGCAACTCTATATTTTGTTTAACGTATTTGACATGAAAATGAAGCTTACTGTGATGAGTTCTTAATACATTTTTTCAAATGAGTGTGAAGGCTTGATAAATGTCTAAAACTCTCTCCACACTGAGTACAGTGATACGGCTTCTCTCCAGTATGAAGTCGCTCGTGCGATTTCAGGTGTCCCAACCGACGGAAACTCTTGTCACAAGATGAGCACTTGTAAGGTCTTTCTCCAGTATGAATTCTTTGGTGCTGCTTCAAATGTACAGATGCAATATAACTCTTCCCACACTCCAAACACACATGATCTCTCACACCAGTGTGTATTTTCTGGTGCTGCTTATAATGAGTCATATGTAAAAAACTCTTTCCACAAAAAGAACACACATAAGGCCTCTCATTTGTATGAATTTTTAGATGTTTCTGAAGACTTGATAACAAATGAAAATCTTTACCACACTGATCACAATTAAATGGCTTTTCTCCAGTGTGAACACGCAGATGATTTCTGAAACCTGGTGCGTGTTTGAAACTCTTCTCACACTGAGTACAGTGGTACGGCTTCTCTCCAGTATGAACTCGCTCATGTGATTTCAGTTGTCCTATCTGAGCGAAACTCTTGTCACAAACTGAGCACTTGTAAGGTTTTTCTCCAGTATGAATTCGTTGGTGCTGTTTCAGATGACTAGATGTAGTAAAGCTCTTCCCACACTCCAAACACACATGATCTCTCACTTCATCATGTGTTTTCTGGTGCTGTTTAAAACTGTTTAGCCGTGGAAAACTCTTTCCACAGAAAGAACACACATAAGGCTTCTCACCTGAATGAACTTTCAGGTGTTTTTTAAGATGTGATGCTGAAATAAATTTTTTACCACACTGATCACAGTTAAATGGCTTTTCTCCAGAGTGAACGCGCAGATGATAACTGAGACTTGATGAATGAAAAAAACTCTTTCCACACTGAGAGCAGGTGTGCAGTATTTTGCGTTTTCTTTGAGTTTTTAAGTTACAATGTTCCTCCTCAACTTTATTCAGTTCATGTCCTTGTTTCACATCCTTCCAGTCTAAAATAAAATATTATGTGGTTAAAATCAGTTCCAGTGAAGTAGATTTAATAGCAGAAGAGAACAGGTAGATACCCAACGTCTGTAATATCAAGTATCAGATCTATTATGTGCCAAATGTAAGTTCAGTCGTTCTCATATTAATACAATCAAAATGTGGTTGACAACAGCTATATATAATCATGATCATTTAAATGCACTTCTGTATAATAAACCTAAGTTTTAATGTTTATCAGAAGTCAACGATGAAGAATCAAGAATGGACACCAACCTGTTTGTTCCTCAGTTTCTTCATGTTTTATTCTGGATGGTTCTGAAATACTCATGTCTTCAATGTCCTCTTTAATAAACTCCATCTTCACACAGATTTCAGCTGCTACACCTGGAGTTTGTCCTTCTCTTGTAGGATGATGTGAATATTCCCAGTATTTATTGCTGAATTGTTGTGGGAGAGACACCAGATCTGCCAAATTCAAAAATAAGTTACTTAATTACATGTAAATTAAGTAAACATATGTTCTCTGTCAGAAATCTAGAGTATTTAGAAACAGTTAGTTGCATTTAAAACAAGGTTTGTTTAATTCTTGTCCAAAGTCTGACAGAAATAACAGATATGCATATGCAAGATTACATGTTTTTAGGGACATAACATTATTCAGAAGGACCTATAAGCAGCAACCTTTTTATTTTGGGGATGCCATTTATGCCCCACTTTACAAAATGGGGGTGTGCGCTAAGGGGTTAACTGAGCTGCTGAAAAGCCTATTTGTCTCTAATTCATTACAGTGATGCCTGAGATCTTCTGTAAACTGGCACATTAGACCCATTTTATTGGTGTCAACAGCTGAGACAGAGTCTGAGGAAAAACTCTCTGCCAACATATTATACTCTAATTCAGGAGTGGGGAACGTTGATCCTGGAGGGCCATTGTCCTACAGAGTTTAGCTCCAACCCTAATTAAACACAACTGAAGCTAATCAAGGTCTTCAGGATTACTAAATTTACAGGCAGGTGTTTTTTTCAGGGTTGGAGCTAAACTCTGCAGGACAATGGCCCTCCAGGATCAACGTTCCCCAACCCTGCTCTAATTGATAATAAACCAGGACACAAAGGGTTACATAACATTATACTTAAACATGTAAACTCTGGAGCTGAATAATGTTAAACTCTGTAATATAATCTGAGAAGCATATCTCTCACCTGTAACGTTGGACTGGAAATAATATATACGAAAATATTCCACATTTGTCCTTCATTCAAGATCTTTAGCAGCGCTTTCAGCTTCAATTTGAAAAAGTTTTAGCGCTCGTCTTTTTTCTCTCTTCTGTTTTAGTCACAGTTGTCCACTATTTTCAATGGAAAGCAGCTAAAGCCCATTAAAAATGTCGCTAAAATAACGTCATGCTAAATAACACATCAGTGACGACATTACGTCGCGCCCCTTCCAGATTAACTTTTCATCATTTTATTATTTTTCTGTTTCTGTTGTCAGACGAATATGAAATAAGTGACTGAAACGCGACCCATACATGTAGTCACTTCCAAGCTGCTCTCCACTAAAATCCTGATTTATAATCGAGACCCTGCCTGACAAAATCACCATACACAATATAAAGACAGTTACTTTGGTTTCGGTTATGATCACTCAGGTAAGTAGGAACAGAATATCTATTTTCTTTCTTCTTTCTTCTGAGCTTACAGCCTCAGTTGAATTCGCTGCAACCTTCTGCGCATCCTCAGTACGCGCGGTCATTTTTCTTAAAGGGGCCGCAAATATTTAAGGGGTTATGAACTGCATTTTTCTATCCTGTTTAACCCGTGTCTTACAAACACTCCGTTTTGACGGGCGTGCCACATTCCAGACTTGGAATTAAATGGCCTACTATGATTGGGTAACAGTTTTGAATATTAATTTTTTTTTTTTTTTTTAAACATCCACACCATTACACATGTGGAATTGTTTTGAAAACTGTTGAAAAATATCTCGTTACATAGTTGAAACATTTGCCAGCAATATGAAACATTTATGTGTATTACATATGCTTTATAAGTCTTGGTTATGGCAAATATAGTTTAAGCACTGAGTTACCATAGTTATAGTTGATATGATAATTTGCTGTGTTTTGTGTAAACGGAATTATGAATGTACCATTTTTTTGTCATTATTCCTTCTTTTCGATAAAGTGAAAAACGTATACGTTGTCATTTGCAGTTCTGTGTTTTAAATAAAACAAAACGTTGTGCATCAAACTTTGTGTTTAAAAAAAATGAAAAGAACAAAACAAACAGTGTCTTACTGACACGATCTGTAGCTTCATTAAAATAAAAGTTTATCCACACCTTCGTAATGTTAAAGACTGTGTTTTTCCACAACTTGGAACTGCAAAACGCACTGCAAAGCGATCCTCAGGTTGAGTTGAAGATGGTGGTCCTTCATCCAGCAAGAAATGTCTGTCCGGCAGGCTGAGATGCGAGCAGCTACCGTCGGATCATCTGACTGGAATGAGAGGTAGAGTTGTATGTCATCAGTATAGCAGTAATAGGAAAAAAACATGTTTCTGAATGACAGATCCTAGTGATGACATATAGATGGAGAAGAGAAGTGGTCCAAGCACCGAGCCCTGAGGATGTTGCAACTTAAGACATCTCAACCCTCCACCAACCCCTGAAGGACCTACCTGAGAAACTTAAACCACTGGAGTGACGTTCCTGAGATGCCCTTAATCATGAGGGTTGACAGAGGGATCAATGACCTCTTACATGTAAAATAGATTAAGAAAGTTGATGATGATGATGATGATGATGATTCAAGGGCCCCCCTGCTTCATGGCACAGACATTTTACATGCCGCTTTGTTATTGGAAGACATGGTCTTTACATTTTCACGGCCTTAAACAGGATACTGTACAAAACAAACTGTGATTAGTTGCTTTACATGTCAGTCAGACAGCCTCTGGGTGGTCTTTGGCCAACGGAAGCTGCTAATATAGTCCAGATACATATGACTTTGATATTTATCTAGTTGTTTAATCAAATGTCATCAATATAAAAGAAAATGTATTTGTGTCTAAAATTAAAGTTACCCATAAATAATTTGTTTATGGAACCGTTTTACACGTTCACATTTCAATTTCATATTTGCGATCATGCTCATATTCGGGAAAACTCATCAGAAGGATTTTTTGCCGTTATATCTTGATTTTTTATGGCATTAGTATGACAGGAAACAAAGATGAAATGCAAAAGGATAAAGGTGGAGCCCTACATCCAAATCTGGTGAACTGAAGCTTTGGTACTTTATTGCTTCCAAGCAGACAATAATGAAACAAACTCCAACCTCTTTGTATGATACAAGACCTGATCATTTGGTTGACAATAATACTGTACCTCAAACATATTCATCACAGTATTAAGATAGAATGTTTAAACTCATTCTCCGTGTTTATTAAATAGATCAAGACAATATGTTGTTTCAGTTTATTTCTCATAATTACATTTACAGTCAGAACACAATTTAGTACGCTTAGTAAATAATCAAATTACATGAAAATATCTACTTTAAATAAGACCTATTTAGCACACAATCCATCCTGACAGAAATAAACTATAATGATTTTATTTACACTGCAAGAGTTCTTGACTGGTGAAGCTTCAACTCATACATCTTTCTAGTTTTCCAAGCTTTTCACCAAATTGATATTGTGCTCTCACACAGTTTACTTCTGAGGTATTTGACGAGAAGACAAACGTTGCACACCACATTTTTTCATATGTGCGAGAAGGTTTGGTAAATGTCTAAAACTCTCTTCACACCAAGTACAGTAGTACGGCTTCTCTCCAGTATGAACTCGCTCATGTGTTTTCAGGGTTCCAGACTGAGAGAAACTCTTGTCACAATATGAGCACTTGTGAGGTTTTTCTCCAGTATGAATTCTTTGGTGTCGTTTCAGTTCACCCGAAGTAGTAAATCTCTTCCCACATTCACAACACACATGATCTCTCACTTCATTATGTGTTTTCTCGTGCCGTTTACAACTTTCCAGCCTTGAAAATCTCTTTCCACAGTGAGAACACAAGTGAGGCATCTCATCTGAATGAACTTTCAGGTGTTTTTTGAGATATGATAATGAATGAAAATCTGTCCCACACTGATCACAGTTAAATGGCTTCTCTCCAGTGTGAATGCGAACATGATGTTTCAAACCCGCTGCATCTTTGAATCTCTTCTCACACTGAGTACACTGGTACGGCTTCTCTCCAGTATGAAGTCGCTCATGTACTTTTAGATGTCCAGACTGAATGAAACTCTTGTCACAATGGGAGCACTTGTAAGGTTTTTCTCCAGTATGAATTCTTTGGTGCAGTTTCAGATACTCAGCTGTAGTAAAGCTCTTCCCACAGTCACAACACACATGATCTCTCACTTCATTATGTGTTTTCTGATGCTGTTTAAAATGATCCAGCCGTGAAAAACTCTTACCACAGACAGAACACAAGTGAGGCCTCTCACCTGAATGAACTTTCAGGTGTTTTTTTAGATGCGATGATGAAATAAACGTTTTACCACACTCATCACAGTTAAATGCTTTTTCACCAGAGTGAATGCGCAGATGATTACTAAGACTTGATGTTTTAGAAAAACTCTTTCCACACTGAGAGCAGGTGTGCTGCGTTTTGGCTTTATCTTTTAGAGTTTTGAAATTACAAAGTTCCTCCTCAACTTCTTCCAGTTTATGTTCTTGCTTCACCTCCATCCAGTCTAAAACCAAATATTATGTTAAGATAAGAGTTCAAGTGCACAGTTTTGGATGACAACAGCTATGCAAGATCATAATAATTTAGATGCACTTCTGTATCTTAAATCTGTTAAATTTTAGTTTTAATGTTTCTTAGCAGTCAACAATGAAGAATCAAGAATGGCCACCAACCGGTTTGTGTCTCAGTATCTTCACGATTTATTCTGGATGGTTCTGGATCACTCATGTCTTCAATCTCCTCTTTAATAAACTCCATCTTCACACAGATTTCAGCTGCTACACCTGGAGTTTGTCCTTCTCTTGTAGGATGATGTGAATATTCCCAGTATTTATTGCTGAATTGTTGTGGCAGGGATGTTTTCTGTTGGAAATATGTATTTTGATAGTTAGATAATTAATTGCATTTAAAACAATGGTTGTTTAACTTCTCAAAGAAATGCATCAAGCTTCTTTACTGGTGTCCTCTGTTTTCACCTCATTCATTATAGTGATGTCTGAGTGGCACATTTTATCAGTGTCAACAGGCTGAAAAGAGTCTGCCAACATATTACACTATAATAAACCAGAACAAACGACGCATTTCATCCTTAAACACGTAAACTCTGGAGCTGGTTAATGTTAAACTCTGTAATCTGAGAAACATCTCTGCACACTGGAGATATAGGGTATCCGACGAGACCTGCAATCACGATCGCTAGACGTCATACGCTAATCAGCCTGTCAATGACGCCATTACGTAGCGTGTTTCATCTCTATATTTTTGTTTCTGTTGTCTGATAACGGGACGAATATGAAATATTCACTGAAACGCGACCCATACATGTTAACCAGCAGTCACTTCCAAGCAGTTTCTCTGCACTATAATCCTGATTTATAATCGAGACGTTGTCTGTAAAAATCACCATAAGATACACACAAGATAAATGCAGTTGCTTTGTCTACGGCTATATTTACACATAAAATGATCAATCAGGTATGAAGCAACAGAATACCTATTTTATTCTTCCAAAAGCCGGAATGCGCCGCTCCTCTCAGACAGCCATTCGCCCTTCTTTCTTCTGCGCATCCTCAGTACGCGCAGTGTCATTCTTCTTAAAGGGGCCGCATGTTCTTAAGTAAATCACATGGGTCGTCGCTAGAGTGAAGAAAGTTGGTAAAATGCTGCGTTCACGCCACCTCGTATTTACCAGATTCTTGAGATGACAACACATGACAATGTATTCAGATATGTTCACGTACTTTGACTGGGAATTATGCGTTTCTATTGCACCACTATCAACGGCGAAATTAATCTACAGCGGCCACGTGGTACATGTGGGAGCTTTCAGAAAACTCCCAGTTCACAAGCTGTAATTACGAGTGCTATGAGGACGTGAACGCTTTTTACGAGCCAGAATCTCGTAGATACAGTAATTACGATATGGCATGAACACACCTAAAGTTTCAACTGAGGCGGGCTTTCTTTAAAACAAAACCATTGTGCCGCCAAACCCCCTCATACAGCTACACTCTGGGTTAAAATGCTTGGATTAAAAACAATATGCGTTTTCTATAGCGAATGGAATTAAAACATCAAGGAAACAAACTGCAATCTACGAAAAACGTATAAATATGTAAAGGGAAACCCAATAAAACACGTTAAATTGGCAGTAAGAAGAATTAAGTAAACTTAAAACCAATTTTTCGTTGACAGCTAAATAAATGCTTAGTAGTAATGATATGGCGACATCTAGCTGTCAGAAAAAATATAACAGCCAAATGGGTGATTATTAACAAAATTACAGCATGATACAATTTTTTTTTTTTTTTTTAAATACTGGGTTGTTTAAACCCAAAATTTGGGTCAAATATGGACAAACCCCACCATTGGGTTTATATATATATATTTATATATATATATATATATATATATATATATATATATAAACAGTTAGTCCTTGTCCTTGATTCTGGTCAATAGCTGTGTTGTAGTCACGATAAAACAGCTATGGCCACTTCACCCAACGGTTTTGTGTATCACTGCACAACACCCTTAGCAACCACTCTTAGCAACGTAAACTCTAGTTTCTCAATTGATATTGTTTATTGAAGCTTACTTAATTATGTAGAAGAGTGTTGTGAGAAAGAGATCGAGTGAGCGAGTTTATTACCTGCATTCATATTTAGCATTTTCCTTCAGGTCAGTCCTATGTTCATAATAAAAAATCTGTTTAAATGTCCAATGTATTATCCTGTCCTTTTAACAGTTAAGGGGTTTTCCCGTGACTGACAGCACTAGTCAAAGCATTTGTCAGTTGCGTCTTGTTCCATGTTCGCAACAATTCAGTCTAATTTTCAATGTAAAAGTCCTCGCTACTGACTGACACACTCATAAAGACAGTCTTTGCTGCCATCTAATGGCGTAATAATGTAACTTCTGTTGCTGTTCACGGGTAGGGACTATTTTTTCCGGCGGAAGGAAGGCTTTAGTTTAAGTTTACTTGATGAAAGTTGCATCGATACATATTTTTGGCTTTAGTATTGTGTGGTAACCGTTTTATAAAAGCAATAAGGTACTCGAGGCTAGTGCTTAAGTGACGGCTGAGGGGGTTGCAGGCACTCCGCTTCGTGCCAACGGCCTTCAGCCGTGAGTTATTCATGATAAAGCACAGCCTCTCGTACCTAATTGCTTATATATATATATATATATATATATATACACACACATACATACATACATACATACACACACACACAGGCATTGTTTTTAAAGTACCCGAGTCACACGAAGTCTTGTAATCCTTAACAGGAATGTTTATTTCTTATATAAATTAAACCACACATAAAAACGTATTGTTGATGTGTACCAAAACAAACCGCAAGTTTCATTTCATCACGGAGCATTTCTAACAAAACACGGTGGAGACCTAGACTAGAGTTATTGGTGTATGACTTACTTATGAATTTATTGCTTTGTCAAGACTAAATAAGAAATTAAAATGTTACAAATATACATACTTGGTTCTTGGCACTTTTTTTCTGTTCCAGAAGAATAGTTTCATTTTGTAGCCATGTCAGGACGCATGTTATTATCTATTCTTTATTTATTCAGTTATTGAATAAATATAAAACATTATTAAAATATTTCCACATGACTCCACCAATGTTTAGACACCAAATATAAAGAAATATTCACATTATGGTAAATTATTGTCATGTTTATTTTATATAGTGATGAGCAAGGGGGCTCCCTGGTGGTTTGTTTATTGTTTAATGTTTTACAGCTTCTATTATTTTCTATCTAGATTCTACATCAGCCAAATCTGGTGAAATGAAGCTTTGATATTTTATTGTTCTTAAAGTCCTGTGTAGTCAATAATTTCATCCTTTAAAACTAATCTTTGATCACCAAATTGATATTTCAACATTTCATATCCATGCCTTACATGCAACTCTACACCCTTGCTTCATTTAGTATACGCGTTTCTTAGAATTTGCAAATTAACCCTGTGATGTTATGCCCGATAACAACTTTAGGTTCCGGTACTGTGTTGTGGACCGGGCAGTTCTAGAGAGTGCACCGTGCCAGTGAGATGAACGCTATGTGTGTGCACACTTAATATGTAATCAGAAATTACAGCAAGTCTTTGTCCTGTGGCATTTATAACATAACAAACCCCGCCTCCAATCACCCACACCAGCTCAGAGACACCCTCGTTGACGATCACGTGTTGATTTGCTTAGTAACAAGGTTGTTTGAGACGTCAGAAACAAGAGCGATGTCAAACCGTGTTTTTGAGACTGTCTTTGGTTCACTGCAGTTTTAAAGAGAAAATACTCCGCAATGGTGTTGACTTATGAATTTGCACAAAAAGCATATTAAAAACACCATAGATATATAAACAACATTAAAAGCTTGATTTTCACCACAGGAGGACTTTAAGCAGTCAATAATGAAGGATAAAAATGAACTCCAACCTCTTTGTATGATACAAGTCCTGATCATTAGGTTGACAATAATACTGTCCATTCGAAACATATTTATCACAGTATTAAGATTGAATGTTTAAACTCACTAATATGATTAAAACTAAACAACACATTCTCTGTGTTCATTAAACAGATCAATCATATCAATTTCCAGCTGCATATACAGAAAAACAACAGAATACACTAAAAGACATATTTATCACACAATCCATTCTGATAGAAATAAACTACAATGATTTTATTTACACTGTAAGAGTTGTTGAAAACTAGTTGTCTTTCTCGTTTTCCAAGCTTTTCACCAAATTCACAAAATTAAACGAGAAGGGAAAATCTCAAAAAAAAAATTCTCACACAGTTTACTTGCGAGGTATTTGAAATGAAAATGAATGTTGCTCAGTTGCAACATTTTTCATATGAGTGAGAAGGTCTGGTGAATATCTAAAGCTCTTCTCACACGGAGTACAGTAGTGCAGCTTCTATCCAGTATCTCTCACTCATCTAAATTAACTTTCAGGTGTTGTTTTAGATTTGCTGATGAATTAAAATCTTTACCACACTGATCACAGTTAAAAAGCTTTTCTCCAGAGTGAATGTGCAGATGATATTTTTAACCTGTCGCATCTTTGAAACTCTTATCACACTCAAACTCAGTACAGTAGTACGGCTTCTCTCCAGTATGAAGTCGCTCATGTGATTTCAGGTGTGCAGAATGAGTGAAACTCTTGTCACAATATGAGCACTTGTAAGGTTTTTCTCCAGTATGAACTCTTTGGTGCTGTTTCAGATCCTCAGCTGTAGTAAAGCTCTTCCCACAGTCACAACACACATGATCTCTCACTTCATCATGTGATTTCTGGTGCCGTTTAAAACTGTTCATCCATAAAAAACTCTTTCCACAGAGAGAACACACATAAGGCCTCTCATCTGAATGAACATTCAGGTGTTGTTTTAGATTTGATAACAAATTAAAATCTTTACCACACTGATCACAGTTAAAAAGCTTTTCTCCAGAATGAAAAAAAAGATGATTTTTTAAACCTGTTGCATTATTGAAACTCTTCTCACACTGAGTACAGTTGTACGGCTTCTCTCCAGTATGAACTCTCTCATGTACTTTCAGGTTTCCAGACATAGTGAAACTCTTGTCACAATATGAGCACTTGTAAGGTTTTTCTCCAGTATGAATTCTTTGGTGCCGTTTTAGATGACTAGTTGCAGTAAAGCTCTTCCCACAGTCCAAACACACATGATCTCTCACTTCATTATGTATTTTCTGGTGCAGTTTAAAACTGTTCAGCCATGAAAAACTCTTTCCACAGAAAGAACACACATAAGGCTTCTCACCTGAATGAACTTTCAGGTGTTTTTTTAGATCTGAAGACAAAATAAAATCTTTACCACACTGATCACAGTTAAATGTTTTTCCTCCAGAGTGAACACGCAGATGATCACTGAAACTTGATGCTCGAGAAAATCTTTTTCCACACTCACTGCATGTATACGGTTTCTCTCCAGTGTGAACTCTCATGTGTCTGTTAAGTGCTTCTTTATTTTGGAAACTCTTTCCACACTGTGAGCAGGTGTGCAGCTTTTTGGCTTTTGTTCCTTGAGTTTCGAGGTCACAGTGTTTCTTTATTTCATTTAATTTCTGTCTTTGCTCCTTCACTTTCATCTGGTCTGAAATAAACGTATTAAGCAGTTAGAATCAGTTCAATGAGATTAAAATGTGAAAAATAAAAACACGTAGCAGAATTATGACACCTGTCTGTATCAAGTATGTTTGATGTGCAAAGGTCAGTTCTGTTATTCAGAACTCTGCGAACTCCTTGTGAGACTTGAAGCTGGCTTCTGCTGATGAAACTGCAAAATATTCTTCAGTAAAATTTTCTTCAATTTATTTTTTTTAAACTCTGACTCCAGGTCTTCATTAATCATATCTGTTCTTTGGGTCTTTAACTGTAAAATTCCCCTACAATTCCATAATTTGCTCAATGTGCCAACAAAAATATAAAGACAAAACGGAACTGTTCTTCTCAGAGCAACACAAAGCGGCATTTCATTTCTGAGTCTGCGAGCGAACGGGTGAACCATTGGGTTTGTTGGACTTGAAGCAGTGCTGCACAGACCCGATTGGTGAAAAAGCAAAAGTGATTCAAAATCATATGGAGCGGTCTGTTCTCTAATCGCTCTCGATGTACTTTGATGTCATACACTGATCGGTCTGTGCAGCGCCGCTTCAAGTTAGGGCTGGGCGGTATATTGAGTTTGTACAATATATCGATATACACTATATTGCCAAAAGTATTGGGACACCTCTCCAAATCATTGAATTCAGGTGTTCCAATCACTTTCATGGCCACAGGTGTATAAAATCAAGCACCTAGGCATGCAGACTGCTTCTACAAACATTTGTGAAAGAATGGGTCGCTCTCAGGAGCTCAGTGAATTCAAGTGTGGTACTGTGATAGGTTGCCATCTGTGCAATAAGTCCATTCGTGAAATTTCCTCACTACTAAATATTCCACGGTCAACTGTTAGTGGTATCATAAAGTAGAAGCAATTTGGAACAACAGCAACTCAGCCACGAAGTGGTAGGCCATGTAAAAATCACAGAGCGGGGTTATACGCCGCGCACAGTGCCCAGAAGTCACTTTCTACAGAGTCAATAGCTACAGACCTCCAAACTTCGTGTGGCCTTCAGATTAGCTCAAGAACAGTGCGTAGAGAGCTTCATGGAATGGGTTTCCGTGGCCGAGCAGCTGCATCCAAGCCTTACATCACCGAGTGCAATGCAAAGCGTTGGATGCAGTGGCGTAAAGCACGCCGCCACTGGACTCTAGAGCAGTGGAGACGTGTTCTCTGGAGTGACGAATCACACTTCTCTGTCTGGCAATCCGATGGACGAGTCTGGGTTTGGCGGTTGTCAGGAGAACGGTACTTGCCTGACTGCATTGTGCCAAGTGTAAAGTTTGGTGGAGGGGGGGATTATGGTGTGGGGTTGTTTTTCAGGGGTTGGGCTTGACCCCTTAGTTCCAGTGAAAGGAACTCTTAATGCTTCAGCACACCAAGACATTTTGGACAATTTCATGCTCCCAACTTTGTGGGAACAGTTTGGGGATGGCCCCTTCCTGTCCCAACATGACTGCGCACCAGTGCACAAAGCAAGGTCCATAAAGACATGGATGAGTGAGTTTGGTGTGGAGGAACTTGACTGGCCTGCACAGAGTCCTGAACTCAACCTGATAGAACACCTTTGGGATTAATTAGAGCGGAGACTGCGAGCCAGGCCTTCTCGTCCAACATTTACTTCACAAGACATTCACCACCACCTACTGGCAGTTTCTTATTTATAGTATAAATTCATAAAAAAAATTATTTCACATTTCCATAATAATAAAAAACATTAAAGATATAGTTCACCCAAAAATTAAAATTCAGTCATCATTTACTCTCCCTCATAGTCCAAAAGAGGATGTGTAATAAATGTTATGTTGAATCAAATAAAATATTTCTTGCTGAAGCTACTTTTTGTAATGTATATTTGATGCTTTACACATTAATGACTTTAAATGATCTTTTGAGAGTTATTTTAATTTGTGAATAATTCGATTAATTAATTGCCACATCATGTAATTAATTAGATTAAAATATGAATTGCTTGACATCCCTAATAAAAATATGATGTGGCTGTGTTGTAGAAACTTGGAAACACAATGAAGCTGAAGCCACAAGTGTGGTCATGCTTTATTTCAAATCTGAGCATATCTGATCTCTAAAACTAATAAAATATTTTATTGCCCTTTAAACACCCACTTGCTCTGTGTTGTCTATGTCAAATCGAACTGCCCCATTCATGTTTCTTTTGTTTTCACCCGACAAACCTTTCACACCTCTGCCGTGAATGAGAACAAATATTCATTATTCTTTTGTTTTCATTCAGAGGCTGTTATTCTGGAATTACGTGGCTTGCCCATCGACACTTTGACCCCACTATACATTAATCCACTTATTAACTTAAGTCTAGAAAACAAAAAAAGCATATTCTTGGACCAACTGTAAATTATTTGAATAAACTGGATATGACATAGATTAGCTCCAGATACTACAGGTGCATTAGAGCTACAATTACAGTACAGAAATTACCAGACATGACAGAAATTTAATTTTTGGATGAACTAACCCTTTAAGAAATTGTCACTAGCTGCCACCTAGTTTTATCATATACAGTGGTCAAATAAAGAAGCTGGAGACTTAAATCTTTCTAATGATACACAGTTTGTCCTGATCAAGTAAGAGTGTGATGTTTTAACATGCAGTGAATGTAAACAACAATGATCTGGGGCTGCTGGCAATGTGCTGCAGGTTAAAGAGTTAATGCAATTAAAACTGGGTTATCATCCATATACTGCTTATTATTATTTCACATCTACCAAAGCAGTCAACAATGAAGAATCAAGAATGGACACCAACCTATTTGTTCCTCAGTTTCTTCATGTTTTATTCTGGATGGCTCTGAAATACTCATGTCTTCAATCTCCTCTTTAATAAACTCCATCTTCACACAGATTTCAGCTGCTACACCTGGAGTTTGTCCTTCTCTTGTAGGATGATGTGAATATTCCCAGTATTTATTGGTGAATTGTTGTGGGAGGAGCTTCACTGCAGGTGTGAACTGTGATCACTGTGTGATACTGACGCCCACAGGACCACATCTGGAAAAATCAAAGACAAGTTACTGAATTTATACGGGATTACTTAAACAGCAGACGCATATGGTGTTTGTAATTTAGTTCAAATACAGAGCATTTTGATAGTTATTGAATATTAGCATATAAAACAGCTCTAGGTTGCTAGTTTTTATGTAACTCGTAATATTATAAGGATGGAAGAGGTTTATATTATTTAATTCAGAAATCTAATTTAAATCTAACATAAGACGACAGAAATCCACTTAATAAACAATATGCACAGACTGAATAGAGGAGGGTTGTAAGTATAAGTAACAATTCTTCTAAAAATGTGAAATCATTTCAGAAAGTTATATTTGAAGTGATAAGTGATATTAGAATAGAACTACATGTTGTTTCGATGGCAAAGTTGTTTGAAAAACAACGTCAATGTCTGCCAACATCCTAAACTGTAAAATATCCATAATATGTACAACTTTACAGTTCAAATAATACCAGATCTGATAATACAAATGCACAAATATTTGTCTTTCCAATAAAGTACCTGAACTGTCAATTAAGGGACTGAGAATGATGGCACAAAAGGAAATAATCTAACACTTGTGCATCAAAATGTGGATAACGAGTACTATGCAAGATTATGATAATTTAGATGCCTTTTCACTATAATTTATCATCTCTGTATTGCTCATTATTTTACTGACGGTTGAACTGAAGCTTTCTTTTTTGGTGAATTGTTGTGAGGGACACCAGATCTGCCAAATTCAAGGTTACTGTAGTTTATACAAAGATATTTTATTAATTACACTTATTAAATTAAATGACCATGTGCTTGATTTTAGAAAATGGAGCATTTTGGTATTGCTATATATTAATAGCATTTAAAACGGCTCTATAGGACGGTTGCTCATTTTTGAATGCAGATTTCATAAGGATGAAACAAGTCACTATATATGAATTAAACAGAAATCTAACAGAAATCATACACAATATGTGCAGACTGAATAGAGGCTGATCAATTAATTCTCAAGAGGCTGATTAGTTCTCTGTACGTTACACACTAGGCCTACAAACAATGTACATTTAGGCAACACAAACATCAATTCTTACATTATAAATTGAACATCTCTGACTTGCAGACTGGAAATATACGGCATCCGAAGAAAATATTCCACATTTGTCCTTCTTTCACAATCACAACGTCACGTTAAGCTTCAAATGGTGAAAGTTTCAGCAATCGTCTCGTCTCTCGCGAAATAAAACAAAACTTAAGAGCAGCTCTCGCGCTTCTCTCTTCTGCGCATCCACAGTGAGAGCACGCGGTGTCATGTTTCTTAAAGGGACCGCATTCAGTAAATCACATCGCACTCCTCCACTGTTTTGAAGCAAATACACTAACTTAAATTAATAATACACAATCATGATATATATACGGTGGCCGAGAGAGCTCAACGCGCTGCAAATGAAAAAAACACATGCAAATACAGAAACGCGCTACAAAAGTCCACAACACATACAAATACAGAAACGCGCTGCAAAAGTTCACAACATGCAAATACAGAAACGCGCTACAAAAGTCCACAACACATGCAAATAGTGAAACGCGCTACAAAAGTCCACAACATGCAAATACAGAAACGCGCTACAAAAGTCCACAACACATGCAAATAGTGAAACGCGCTACAAAAGTTCACAACATGCAAATACAGAAACGCGCTACAAAAGTCCACAACACATACAAATACAGAAACGCGCTGCAAAAGTTCACAACATGCAAATACAGAAACGCGCTACAAAAGTCCACAACACATGCAAATAGTGAAACGCGCTACAAAAGTCCACAACATGCAAATACAGAAACGCGCTACAAAAGTCCACAACACATGCAAATAGTGAAACGCGCTGCAAGGCCAGGCCCGGCGATCTCAAGCCCCTTCTGCGATGATCTGAATGATGATCAGGCTACTTTTAGAATTAAATTAATATTTTAATTTGCCCCGCAATAATTTATAGCGCATCACGCATAACTGACGCACTGTAATAAGATTAGCTAACTCTTCATTTTTTTAAAAAAAAAACAACAATTTGTAACACCTACATCTCTTCTCATTTTTTTCAATATGTATGGGCCACAAGAGAAATATTAAGAAATAAATTAAGGTTAAATCGTGTTATCACAACATGTTGAAGTAGAGCTCTTATCGCTGAGTTTTTAGTTTCACTTTCTGCAGTGAATAACTGACTGGGATTTGAGACATAAAATCAAGTAAATTATATTATTTATTATTAATAATTTATTAATAAAAATTTTTAACGCAAAATAATACCCCTCAAATTGTTTGTCCTGGCACCGGGACTGGCACAGACCACAACGAAAATGTTATAAGGGAACACCAACAAGTGACGTACCTGGCTGGGACCGCTTATTGTTCAATGTTTGCTCTTTGGGTGAGCAGTGCGTTTCTCTATTTTTATGTGTTGTGGACTTTTGCAGCGCATGTGTTGTCAAACTGATGAAGATGTTTTCTTTATTTGCTGGTGTTTTTTCTATTTGCATGTGTTTTCTTCATTTGCAGCGCGTTGAGCTATCTCGGCCACCGTATATATATATATATACTACACGCAACTTAAATGTCCACAACCTGGTCCTCGATTGTCCTCCACTGTCGTTACTCCTTTTATCATTACAGACCTCCTGGGACATGAGACCAAACCGGCATGAGTGACGTTCGTTTAACACTTGCGCCACCGGCCTCGCTCTGTTTTCACGGCTCTGGGCCGCACTCTGCTCGTCACAGTAATTTTAAAGGGGTAGTTCACCCAAAAATAAAAATTATCCTCCAAGGTTTATAATGGTTGTACACATTATTCTTTACATATGAAAAGTATGAAAGTACTTTTGAAAGTACCAGATGAAAGTAAACTCAGTTTTATCTTTACAAAAAATCAAATGAAGAAAACAATAAGGATCATGGAGCTTGGATGGAGTTGGCTAGCTGGATATGATGTAAGTCACGCCTTTTATTGCTTTCCCAGTTTGCCATTTCAGTCCTGTCACCAAAGCATTGTGAGCAACGACACAGAAGATAAATTAAACAATGCAGTTTAACTCGGGATTAAAGCACAATGGTTTGTGTAGATGATATAATTATACAATGGACATTGTATATATGAGTATGAGTCTTTAAGTGTTCCTTTATGGAAGTAATATTATATGTAGGCTACTATATTAAAATAGACAAATTCATTCATGTCTGCAACTTGACAAATATGTTGTCAATATCATTAAGATTAAAATTAAGATAAAGAAACTAATGGTCTATAAGTATTTTGCAGATCAGTTTTTTTTTGCATACTTATTATATTGGGATTTGTTCAACTTTATGAAACTATAATGAATATCCAATTTTTTTTTTACTACAAGTCAATTTATTGAACAATTTTCAATGGCTGCGCTCGGAACCGCATTCTTCCATGCTATATAGTAGGCAAAAAGCAGTAGACGAATGAATAGTATGTTCTAATCCTTAGTATTCATAAAAGAGTAGAATACTAGAATTACCTGGATGAAGTTCTAATTCTCGCGAGAGTTGGACGTGCGTCTATTTAAAGTGCGTTCGAATATGCCTTCTTACCTACTATATAGTAGGAGCAAACAGTACGTGAAAGGAGTAGTATGTTTGAAACCTCAGTATTCATAAAAAAGTAGGCAAGTATGGCCTACTGCATCCTGCCCAGATTCAGATGCACTCATCATCGGATACTTTTTTATCCCAGCCTTCCCATGAGGCCACGGGAAAAGATACGTCATACAAGGGGGACAAAAGCGACACAGGTGTTTTTAAATGTGAGTAAACGCGGTTCCTTGTGTTAAAATTACATTTGTTGAACTACTGTAGAGTAAACTGTTGAAGGTGTAAAGACGCTAGACAGTATAGTATAGCTGTGCTGTAAAAACTAGCATGTAATTGTATGTAAAAAATTAACATGTAATTGTAAAAATATGAAATGAAAAATGGCAAGAAATGGAATGCTTGCATGAATTGTCAAAATAAAGCTGCAGAATTGGCACAGCTGTGTTGAGATGGCAGTTAGATGTGAGGTTCACCGCCTGTAAATACATGATTGTTAGAACAATACGTTTGAATAAAGCTTTGTTTCATGTGTTGTTGACTTGTACATGATAGTTACTTTTATTCATTCTTTTACTCATTTATTCATGTTTCTTGTCAGTAAATAAAATATAATTATTTTATTAATTCATGCATTGATTGACTGTAAATTGAGATGTATTCACATTGGCTGCATTTGTCTAGTGTGTAGCTATGTCATATGATAAAACATTACATTTTGATTGTTTTACTAAAACATAATTTTCATGAAAAAAAAAGTAATATAATTAAGTTTTGGTCAGTATTTATCATTATTACTGTGCGTATATGCACTTGTCACTTATATATATTTTTTATTTATTGCATTAATTTATATTTATTAACTTACATACTACGACTTACAACTTACATTCTAATTACATACAACCATCCCGGATTCTGTATCTTTAACAATGAGCAATCATGACAAAAAAAAATAAAAAAAACACATAAACATCAAGGGTTTGCATACATCAAATAATGAGATTACAGGTGCTGGTCATATAATTAGAATATCATCAAAAAGTTGATTTATTTCACTAATTCCATTCAAAAAGTGAAACTTGTATATTATATTCATTCATTACACACAGACTGATATATTTCAAATGTTTATTTCTTTTAATTTTGATGATTATAACTGACAACTAAGGAAAATACCAAATTCAGTATCTCAGAAAATTAGAATATTACTTAAGACCAATACAAAGAAAGGATTTTTAGAAATCTTGGCCAACTGAAAAGTATGAACATGAAAAGTATGAGCATGTACAGCACTCAATACTTAGTTGGGGCTCCTTTTGCCTGAATTACTGCAGCAATGCGGCGTGGCATGGAGTCGATCAGTCTGTGGCACTGCTCAGGTGTTATAAGAGCCCAGGTTGCTCTGATAGTGGCCTTCAGCTCTTCTGCATTGTTGGGTCTGGCATATCGCATCTTCCTCTTCACAATACCCCATAGATTTTCTATGGGGTTAAGGTCAGGCGAGTTTGCTGGCCAATTAAAAACAGGGATACCATGGTCCTTAAACCAGGTACTGGTAGCTTTGGCACTGTGTGCAGGTGCCAAGTCCTGTTGGAAAATGAAATCTGCATCTCCATAAAGTTGGTCAGCAGCAGGAAGCATGAAGTGCTCTAAAACTTCCTGGTATACGGCTGTGTTGACTTTGGACCTCAGAAAACACAGTGGACCAACACCAGCA
Source organism: Elopichthys bambusa (assembly GCA_037101425.1). NCBI lineage: Eukaryota > Metazoa > Chordata > Actinopteri > Cypriniformes > Xenocyprididae > Elopichthys > Elopichthys bambusa. Next base: position 28,766,453 of record CM074444.1, on the reverse strand, counting down.
GATGACATGGCACCCCAAACCAGACTGTGGAAACTTTATACTGGACCTCAAGCAACGTGGATTGTGTGCCTCTCCTCTCTTCCTCCAGACTCTGGGACCCTGATTTCCAAAGGAAATGCAAAATTTACTTTCATCAGAGAACATAACTTTGGACCACTCAGCAGCAGTCCAGTCCTTTTTGTCTTTAGCCCAGGCGAGACGCTTCTGACGCTGTCAGAGTGGCTTGACACAAGGAATGCAACAGCTGAAACGCATGTCTTGCATACGTCTGTGCGTAGTGGTTCTTGAAGCACTGACTCCAGCTGCAGTCCACTCTTTGTGAATCTCCCCCACATTTTTGAATGGGTTTTGTTTCACAATCCTCTCCAGGGTGCAGTTATCCCTATTGCTTGTACACTTTTTTCTACCACATCTTTTCCTCCCCTTCGCCTCTCTATTAATGTGCTTGGACACAGAGCTCTGTGAACAGATAGCCTCTTTTGCAATGACCTTTTGTGTCTTGCCCTCCTTGTGCAAGGTGTCAATGGTCGTCTTTTGGACAACTGTCAAGTCAGCAGTCTTCCCCGTGATTGTGTAGCCTACAGAACTAGACTGAGAGACCATTTAAAGGCCTTTGCAGGTGTTTTCAGTTAATTAGCTGATTAGAGTGTGGCACCAGGTGTCTTCAATATTGAACCTTTTCACAATATTCTAATTTTCTGAGATACTGAATTTGGGATTTTCCTTAGTTGTCAGTTATAATCATCAAAATTAAAAGAAATAAACATTTGAAATATATCAGTCTGTGTGTAATTAATGAATATAATATACAAGTTTCACTTTTTGAATGGAATTAGTGAAATAAATAAACTTTTTGTTGATATTCTAATTATATGACCAGCACCTGTATATACACAGAGCCAAGGTTGACAAGGTTAAATATCTTTGAATAATTCATCATAATGCATCAATTTTATTATTATTATTATTTTTATTTTTTTGTTATTTATAAGCTTAAGGGATGAACCGAGAGTTAAATTCAACAAGAAAAAGTAAACATTAAGGAGATTTAAGCTACTTTTGCTTGTGGATGAAAATTTTTGCACATAAAGAAATTAAGAACATATTCAAGAGATAATGATTTTGGGTTTTTCATAATAAAGAAAAATATATCTTTAAGGTTAAAACTGTGGGTCAGATTAGTAGGGTTAAAAATAAAAGAACTTAATATAACTCCAAATTCTTTGCTTGTATTATAATCACAAAATACATGGGCAGCTGTTTCTTAAACATGACCACAAAATGAGCAAGTTTAATCAATATCAAGATATTTACAGATTATTAAACCTGTCACTCATATTTTTTAAGTTGTTGCGCTTGTGATAACGTCATAGGTCAACGTCAACGTGGCGGATGATGTCCGGATCACATTCATAGGCTGAATCCCAAATGAAACAATTCTATGCACTTTCGGGACTGTAGGGTGTCCCAATCATCATTTTAGGTTTCAGAAGGTGCTTGCGAGCACCCCCTTTGCGGCCGTTATGCGCCCTCGATGCGCAGTTCAGCCGAGCCCGCAAGTCTGCGCACTACGCAGAGGACTTTACCCGGCAGTCAAAACGGCGTTACGTCACGAAAGTAGGGACTCAGAGGAAGACTGTGAGGTTTCAGGGTGCCATTTGGGATTCAGCCTATATAGCCTGATTTCGCTGAGTATGACTGAATCCCAAATGGCACCCTAAACCCTCACAGTCTTCCTCTGAGTCCTCTGCATAGTGTGTAGACTTGTGGCCTCAGCTGAAGTGCGCATCGAGGGCGCATAGTGGCCGCAAAGGGGGTGCTCATGAGCATGTTGAATGGGACACCCAATGGTCTCGTGGACTTAATGGACACGCGCACGCGGCAGCCATTGTAAGTCCACAAGACCGAAAGTGCATAGAAGTGTGCCATTTGGGATTCAGCCATAGTACCTATTCTTTTAGCGCTCGATAAGCAAGTACTTATTGAAATTAAGTACCTACTCATTGAGTATGCGGTTTGAAATGCAGCTGATATCTTTAAACAGATCTTCAAAGGATTTGCTAACCTGTGGCTCCCTCTAGTGGACAACATTAGTATATGGCCGTCTAGTCATCTGAACTTGGTTACAGTTGTCATATTATTATATATGCGCAGATTCTCAGAGTGGTATGGATCTCTGATCTGAAATAAATGCTGCTCCATCTGAAAGCCAGAGGGCGCTCTTTCGCAGAAACTGTAAATATGCCACAGAAGTAGAACACGTCATTACAAGAAAAGCTATACCAAAGCTACTAGAAGGCAAGCCTGCAACCTTTAACCAAAAATGCGTAACGGCTAATGCTAACGCTCCGGCTATGGCGGTAGGCAGGGAAGGAGTTTTGAACGCCGGGCACTGATGTCACTGCCATTACACAACAGGCTGAGATTAAGTTACGCCGTTACGCTTTCTCCAGTGGTAAGAGATACAGACCCTCTCATCTCCCTATAATATACAATCTCTGGCCATACTGTCGCTGTAGCTGAATAAACAGAAGCTTGAAACTAGTGATGGGCAAATGAAGCCTCATGAAGCACAGAGGCTTTCCCCTCATTGTTTCGGGAAAAGATTCAAAGCTTCAAGAGTGTCAAAAACAGCGCCATCTGGTGTTTAGTAAAAAATAAATCAGCCAAAACCCTGTAAAAAAAGCTTCATCGAACGAAGCAGCCACCACACAGTTTATGTTAAGTGCTCAAATCAAAGCCTAATAGTGTGCGCACGCATATGTGTGTTGAATTTATCTCTGTGATAAATTAATTTACCCATTAAACTGTGGCATTTATTGCCAGTATGAATGTCATGATGTAACAGAAGGATAAATGTAGACATATATGAATTGCACATAGCAAATATTATATTTTCCTGAAATAATTTGTATTCTTCATATTACTTGTATAACTGGGTATTTAAAAATGTAATTAGTTAAGTCTGAATGAAAACCTACTCGTAAAGATCTGTTGGTTCAAACTTTCCGACATGCAAAGTGAATCGGATTGGACAGAAAGTGAGGCTTCATTTGTCATTGGTCACGTGATTTCTACGTTACCGACACAAGCCTCGAATCGAGGCTTCATCTGGCACGCCCATTTATGCTCAGCACAAGCTCCTAAGCCTCGGTTCAAATGTCACATCACTTGAAACGTTTTGTTTGATTAAACATGACTAATAAACACACGACTGCCTTATTATGTGTAAGAAGCCACATCATCTCACAGAAGAATGCTCAACTGTCGTTATGTAGTGAGTTTGGAGTAAAAACATGTTATTAAATGTTGTCTTGGTCAAGATGTTAATAAATGCTTCTCATGTTGCTTTTTCAAATACACATTATAAGTGATTCAAACTCGCAGTGCTTTCAGATGGATTAGCATTTGGATGGGTTAGTTCATTGACAAACCGCACATAAAAAAAAAAAAAAAACAATCGCAGCTTTGCGATTTCATAATCGCACTAAAGCCGGGTGCACACTGTGAGATTTATAATAGTCCTCAATAGTCACACTGGAGGATTGTGCGCCAAATCTTCTGACACTGCCAGAATTTCGTCGGAAGTCAAATTTGATCGCAACGGTCTGTGAGCATGTCAAACTAGCGATCAAAGACTACAGATTTTAGGCTAGGATTATAGGAATCTTTTAGGATTTGCAAAATTTGTCTCAGACGACCAAATCGTGGCCAAAATCGCACAGTGTGCACCCGCCTTAAGACAAATCGCGATTTCAATGTTTTTTTTCTAATCGTACGATTAAACATGCCACCCTAGTTCCTACTACATTGCATTTATTTGACAACCAATAAAACACATTATTATTTGTTTTCATTTCATTTAAAAACAAACTTATCATTGAAAAGTACTATCACAAAACCCATCATTAGTCTTTACAGTTTGTTTATTGTTTTACAGCTTCTATCATTTTCTATATACATCAACTAAATCTAGTGAACTGAAGCTTTGGTACTTTATTGTTCTTAAAGTTCCCTGTTGTCAATCATTTTATCCCTCAAAACTCATTTTTGATCAGCAAACTGATAAATTTTTCCTTGAGAAATTTTTTTTTCATGACCTTAAAATAGCTCGAATGTAACTCCCTTGCTTCATTTAGTATATGTGCCTCTATGAATATGCAAAAAACCCTGCCTCCAATCACTCATTTTTAATGCCCTTCCCTCGTTGACTCGGATGTACGTCATTGCTTACGTTGCACATGTGCACAGTTTATTTATTATTAATATATATAATAATAATTAAAATAAAATAAATAATATAAAATAATTAATATATCTTTTATATAGTTGTTTGTGGTTGGGTAACTTAAACGCGATATGCAGTGACGTCACAGTCGGGTTGCATTGTGGTATATGGAGCTGCCTGAAGTGTACATATGAAGTCTGTAGGGTCTGTCCATATAAACTTACCTTGTACACTTCACAAAGTGGACCGCACCTCAAAATGGCGTCAGGGATTCCCCAGAGGGGACGTGCTTAGGGAAGTTTGCGAGTGTGTGTATAAAACTGGAGTGGAATGCAGCACAGCTCAGAGAGACACTTATTGATGTTGATTTGATGGTAGTTTGTGACGTCAGAAACGAGCAATTTCCAAATCACGTTTTTGAGACTGTCTTTGGTTCACTGCAGTTTTAAAGTGAAAATACTCTGCAATAGTGTTGACACGAATTTGCACATGGTTTGTCTCGAAGCATATTAAAAACACCACATAGATATATAAACAACATTAAAAGCTTGATTTTCACCACAGGAGGACTTGTCAATAATGAAGGATAAAAATGAACTGTAACCTCATTGTATGATAAAAGAACTGATTATTTGGTTGACAATAATACTGTAAATGTTGTTTGTTTTTTTATTTCCAGGTGCATGTACTATTAGAAAACAACATAATACAATAAAAGACATATTTACACACAATCCATCCTGATATAAATAAACTATAATGATTTTATTTACACTGTAAGAGTTGTTGACTGGTGAAGCTTCAACTCTTCAGTCTTTCTAGTTTATAAACTTTTCACCAAATTCACAAAATTAAACGAGATGAACTTTTAGGAATTTTTTTTTTTTTTTTTTTTTTTAAATCTCACAGTTTACTTGTGAGGTATTTGACATGAAATTGAATGTTGCTCACTTGCAACATTTTTTCATATGAGTGAGAAGGTCTGGTGAATATCTAAAGTTCTTCTCGCACTGAGTACAGTAGTACGGCTTCTCTCCAGTATGAAGTCGTTCATGTATTTTCAGGTGTCCAGACCGAGTGAAACTCTTCTCACAATATGAGCACTTGTAAGGTCTTTCTCCAGTATGAATTCTTTGGTGCTGTTTCAGATACTCAGCTCTAGTAAATCTCTTCCCACAGTCAAAACACTCATGATTTCTCACTTCATTATGTGTTTTCTGGTGCAGTTTAAAACTGTCCAGCCGTGAAAAACTCTTTCCACAGAAAGAACACACATAAGGCCGCTCATCTGAATGAACTTTCAGGTGTTTTTTTAGATTTGATGATGAAATAAAATCTTTACCACACTGATCACAGTTAAATGGTTTTTCTCCAGTGTGAATGCGCAGATGATTATTGAGACCTGATGACTGAGAAAAACTCTTTCCACACTGAGTGCATGTATACGGTTTCTCTCCAGTGTGAATTCTCATGTGTATTTTAAGGTTTCCTTTTTGTGTGAAACTCTTTCCACACTGTGAGCAGGTGTGCAGCTTCTTGACTTTTGTTCCTTGAGTTTTGTTAAAGTTATGATGTTCCTCCTCAATGTCCTCCAGTTCTTTTCTTTGCTCCTTCACGTCCATCTGATCTAAAATGAATCAGTCAGCGCAAGTAAGATTTTGTTTACATCCGCATATGAAAATCATGTTTCATTGGTTCTGACTCATGCCAATGAGAATTCGTTATAAATATTCACAAAGTTAGAATGCTGCACTTTACAACAATACCAAACGTGTGCAGAGGGGAAGCACCCATCATCGAGAAGCCAGCAGAGAAAAACGGCATTTACAAATTTACAAATAAAGACATTTTTAGATGTTTAATTGTGATTTGGACTGGAGCGTTGGGATCATTGATGACTGCTCAATAAACTAATTTCTGTGAAAACCTCAAATTCGAGCAAAATTTACATTTTTCACTTGTTTTGCTTGTAGATCGTAATTAGCCTGTGTGCCTTCCGACTCATTTTACCAGCACAATTCACATATTACTTGAACATAATTCCTGCCCTTCTGGATGACACCGTCCTGTGTACACTTCCTCGTTCCGAGCTCCATGAAAAACCAACCCAAAGAAACATTTCTACACATGAAACAAGAAGCTAATAAACACACGATTACAATAGTATATGATTTGTGTGTGATTTTCATGCGATTTGGGGCATTTTCATATCAATAAAGGATGTTTACATTATAAATGCTAAGCAGGAGTAGCGTTAGCTGCTTATAAAATGCTATAGGTAACATTTCAACAGACTAAAATCCAAATTAAAATCACAATTGGAAGTTATTACAAACACTTTAAATTGAGTTTTGAGTAAAAGCGTAATATTAATCTATTAAATTGTGTTATGTAGCTTGATGCTTATTGTAGCTCTAATGCACCTGTCGCACTAGGAGCTCTATCTACGTATTTCACGGACAAAAAAAAAAGTTGAATAAAGTCGTTATTCTTGTTTTGTTTTTGTGTACAAATATTCTCATGGCTTTATAACATTAAGATTGAACCACTGTAGTCACATTGACTATTTTAACAATCTCTTTATTTACTTTTTCCTAGCATTGTTCAGGAAGCAGACACACTCTGTCAGTTTAAATCTAAACTAAAAACACATCTCTTTAACCTGGCATACACATAACGCATTATCAATTTATTTTTTCAAATCCGTTAAAGGATTATTAGGCTGCATAAATTAGGTCAGCTGGAACCGGGAACACTTCCAATAACACCAGATGTACTCGTTGCATCAGAAGAAGAATGGCATACGCTAATATTAGTCTTTCTGTTTATCCCGAGGTTTACCGTAGTCAACCGGATCCGGGCCGCATCCAGGTGAGACCAAGGGCCTCCGCCTTGACACGACCACAACGCAGCCCTGAAGTATCAGCAGAGATTGAGTCAACTAGATCATCCACTATGAAGGCCTCATCAACATCACAACCAGTGGCACATCTCCTCAACAACCGTCCATACCGGTGTGATGAATACGATTCTCAACTGGATGGAACTGAATTAAATACTTTGAATGTTGCGATCCTATCTGACTTATGATAGCAACCTGAGTCGTAACAAAGCACTGTTTGCCAGAGGAGAACTGGCCCCCCGACTAAGCCTGGTTTCTCCCAAGGTTTTTTTCTCCATTTTAACACCTTTTTGCCACCTGATGTCACCTGTTGGAGTTTGGGTTCCTTGCCGATGTCGCCTTTGGCTTGCTTAGTTGGGGACACTTGACAATTGACATTTGATATTCAACAGTGCTTTGATCTGCCTGCATTGACACTATTCCTTAAGAGCTGCTGTGCAGCCAAAATAATGTACCAGTTATCACTGTAAAGCTGCTTTGACACAATCTACATTGTAAAAAGCGCTATATAAATTAAGGTGACTTGACTTGACTTGACTTTTCTGGTCCTTGAATGTGGTAATTATGTATGTAAAAAAAACCTCTTGAATTACATCAAAAATATCTTAATTTGTGTTTCAAAGATGAATGAATGTCTCACGCATGTGGAACAACATGAGGGTGAGTAATTAATGACAGAAATATTTTGGGTGAACTACCCCTTTAAGAAATTAATGTCACTGCAACTGAGTTTTATCATAAACAGTGGTCAAATATTGAAGCTGGAGTCTTAAATCTTTCTAATGATACACAGTATGTCCCAGTCAAGTAGTGTTTTAACGTGCAGTGAATGTTACAATAATCTGGGGCAGCTGGCTATGTGCTGCAGGTTAGGGAGTTAATAAGATTAAAACTGGGTTATCATTCATATACTGCTTATTATTTCACATCTACCAAAGCAGTCAACAATGAAGAATCAAGAATGAACACCAACCTATTTGTTCCTCAGTATCTTCATGTTTTATTCCGGATGGCTCTGAAATACTCATGTCTTCAATCTCCTCTTTAATAAACTCCATCTTCACACAGATTTCAGCTGCTACACCTGGAGTTTGTCCTTCTCTTGTAGGATGATGTGAATATTCCCAGTATTTATTGGTGAATTGTTGTGGGAGGAGCTTCACTGCAGGTGTGAACTGTGATCACTGTGTGATACTGACGCCCACAGGACCACATCTGGAAAAATCAAAGACAAGTTACTGAATTTATACTGAAATACTTTAATTACATTTAAATTAAGTGTATATGTTTTCCATCAGCAATATGGAGTATTTTGATACAAGTTAGATATTAATTGCATTTAAAACGAGGTTTGTTTAATTCTTGTCCAAAGTCTGAGAGAAATAACAGGACCATCATGTTTAACTGAGCTGCTGTTTTCACCTCATTCATCAGGGTGATGTCTGAGATCTTCTGTAAAGTGGAACATTAAGCAAATTTAATTGGTGTGAACAGGCTGAGACAGAGTCTGTGGAAAAACTCTCTGCCAACATATTATTACACTCTAATTAATAATAAACCAGGACACACAACGCATTTCATTACACTGATACTTAAGTTAAACACATAAACTCTGGAGTTGGTTAATGTTAATCTGAGAAACATTTCTGACCTCCAGGCGGTAAATATACGACATCCACCAAAATATTCCACATTTGTCCTTCATTCACGTTAACAGCGTCGCTTTCGGCTTCAACTGGTGAAAGTTTCAGCACTCGTCTAGTCTCTCGCGCTTCTCTCTTCTGCGCATCCTCAGTACGCGCGGTGTCATGTTTCTTAAAGGGACCGCATATTCTTAAAGCGTCCCTATCCTTTGTTTCCTGACGAGCCTACTGCGTTTTGAATTATGAGTGACACTTCCGGTCTGGGGATCTTCCATTCAAAAAGACTTCAAATAATTTCAAAATATAAGCTTGCACTACAAATAATCATTATCTGTCAGTTTGACTGAATGAGCTATAAATTTTCCTTCATGTTTTATTTTTAGACGTCAGAAGAATAATGTTTGGCTTTTTAATCTATGGCAAGAGCTCTTTTTGGTCGCTGCTTTCTTTTCCTCCTGATTATGTTCAGTTTTTCTCTTTGTATTCCGCTGTAACAGTATGAAAAAAGACAACATACACTCTGCATAATTTACGATATCCGATTAATAATTCACTGGAATGCACTAAGAATCTCGTTTTTCTCTTTAAATCCTTAAGCTCTTTCCAAGTTTGTTTTCACATGGATACTTTAAAATGTAATATAATCTCCTCTTTTCACTTCTAATCCCTATTAACAGTGTTTACTGTAATGTTTCTAAAGCAGGTAAATACAATTTATTGTCTGTCAAAATGACGGAAAGCACTTTGAAATATTATCACCCAATGCTAAAGTTAATTAACATTTTTTATTAATGTATGCTACATAATTCAGATATATATTACCACAGTGATATTTAGTGATCGCCTGGATCTCCGAAAACGTCAGATCACATTTTCAAATAGGCACTATCTTTATCAATAACCCACAAATTTGAGGTTTAAACCAGTAAATTCTCACCTGAAAAACTCTTAAAACTACATATCATGACATAAACACAGTTCTGTCAGGACCACTATCATCACATATGATTGATAACCACATAGAGTTTGTATTGGCGGTATGGTTCTGTTCTGGGCAAGAACTCCCTGCGCATCCATGCAGC